>JABMCL010002049.1:0-287500 GCA_018857735.1 Alviniconcha marisindica | reverse complement strand
TTTTACTTTTACTTTTAGTCTGGCCGCTCCGGTGCTCCTCCGAGCATGTCAAGGGCCTAGGTTTCCTACGTACTGCGGCAAGGGAATGCGATAGCTTTTTTTTTCTTTCCCCCGCTGGGTCCGTGTTTGGGTCGAGTCTTGGCAGTGTCGAAGACTTTTTTCTTTCTTTCTGTTTTTCTTATTTTCCAGCACGAACGAACGCAGCCGTGGGTTTGGGCCGAGGAGGGGACAGGGGGCGAGGGAAAGAAACGAGACGAAGACAGAATTGCACGTATATAATTTGTTTTTTTCTTCTTCGTCTTCTTCTTCTTCTCCTTCTTCTCTCTTCTCTGTCTGTCTGTCTGTCTGTCTGTCTGTCTGTCTCTCTTTGTCTGTCTGTCTCTCTCTCTCTTTGTTTCGTGAAACGCTAATGACTTGGAGGGTGGAAGGGGTGGAAGATCGACACTAAAGAGTGGAGGAGCAGGAGAGATATAAAAATAAAAATAAAATAAAAAAATAGGAGAGAGAAAGAGAGAGAGAGAGAGAGAGAGAGAGAGAGAGAGAGAGGAGAGAGAGAGAGAGAGAGAAGAGAGAGAGAGAGAGAGCGCATGTAGGGGAGCAGGAGAGATATAAAATTAAAAAAAATAGGAGAGAGAGAGAATATGGGTGTCTTGTATGACGTCTACCTCAAAAAGGAATTTAAGCTAGCAGATGATATTACACAGCTTATTACCATATGAGTAGTGTGGCACGACTGTGTGTGCATATCACTTCTCGCTTCACTGGTGGTTCTTTTTTCTTTGCGACCAAACTCAGTACGCGAGGTCTTAGAATTCTCGGCCATCTGGCCATGTCTGAAGGTTTTCCATTTCATAGTATTTGGTATATCAGGAGGAAATCTTTACCTGATAATTATGTGGACCATGCATATCTTATAGAAATTCATTCTACTTCGAGATTATTTGCTGCGTGTGAGGCGTCTTTAGACAGGCTTCATATAAGCCTATGAGAAATTTAATACAGTATATTGTATTAAATTTATCATGAGAAACAGCAGATGAAAACAGCAGAGGGAACTTAGATGTTTTCCTGCGGTAAAATGACTGGCGACGTCAAACTCCACGATGTGAGTAGGGGAGGGAAGGACTGGGGGGGGGGGGGGGGGGGGGGGGGAAGGGAGGGGGGGGGGGGGAGACCAGGGGATTTGTCTGAGTGGTTCCCTGTCCCTTTCCTCCAGCAAAAGAGAACCGTCCCAGACACAAATTCCCAGACACTGATTTGAACTGCATGGCCCCTCTGAAATAAGCCAGAGTATTTCTTCCTTTCAACGTGATTCTCAAACTAAGAATGTGATTTCTTTTGGGGAGTTTGTTCTCTCTCTCTCTATCTCTCTGAGTCTCTCTCTTTACTTCATGCTAACACAGTACTCATTGTCGCTCATGTAATCTGACGTGTTCTAATAGAAATGGAAATGAAAGGGTTAAAAAAATATGCAGAAAGAGAAAAAGAATGCGATATATTTATGGTGGCGTTGCCTGAATGAAAACAAATCATACATTATCAGACTTGCATACTCTTAATCGGTTCACGTAAGATCGGGAGGTGTGGGGTGGGGCTGTGGGGTGGGTTGGAGGTGATCGGGAACAAAGCTTTCTCTTGTAGACTAACAGTGGAACAAAGACTAGGTTACAACGGCGCGCGCACACACACACTAACACACACTCACTGACACGCACCGTCACTCGGCTTGTCTAATCAACCCATTCATGCAGGCTATAGGAACGAAGATGATAAACAACACCTTGAATAACAGTATGGAATAAGGATCAAGTGGTATATGGGACCATACACAATGGCCGTAATGCTTTCATCGGCTTCACAAAGGAAGCTGTCAGGTTGGCTCATTCACGCCAAAGAAGAGAAGGGAAAAAGATTAGTAAAAATGGCATAACCAGGATTATGCAGACCTAACACAATACTTGTGTGACAATAACACAGAATGAAGTTGCCGATCCGGCCGCTCTTTGGCGGCTAATACTCGATGGCATACTCCATATGGACAGTTTTGTTGTTGCTGTTAAAAATCCATATATCCCCATTTTAGTCACGATTAAAAGCTAGGACGTAATAAGATAATACTTTATTGTCCTGCAAAGGGAAACTTGCTTTGAAAGGATTAAGGATTAAGCTTGGGTTGAAAGTATTCAGATGCCTAAATGCACCAAATTTTATTTGTTCCTTTGGGAAGTAAGTCAAGCTAAGAGCAGTTTGTGGAGAAACACCCAGTAGTGTCTTTATCGCTGTAGCCCCAGTACGTTACCCAGCTTTCACTCATCAAATTATACAGCGTAACCTCAGGGCACCGACAAGAGACAAGGTCATCCATCCCGAGCCGCAAAGCACTGCATTAGATCAGTGGCCGCAACGTCCCTTTTTACCGTTCGATCAAAGTATGCCTGGCGCCGGCGTTATAATGATGTCAAGCGCAGTTCCCATTATCAGTGCAGATCGGAAACTTTTATCCATGCAGTGTCGTGCGTGGGAGCAATAGTCTGCACTTTCAGCGTGTTGAATTAACGTGTAATGGCACGTTTTAACTTCCATGCCTTGTGATGAGTGGTTGGGAGGCTCCATTATGTTGAAGTAAAAATACGAGGGGAATTCATGGCGCCGGTGTATCGGGCGACTGACAGACCCGATCTTTCTGCTGAAGAAAGATACGGGTGATCGAGTTTATGGTGCATTGAAATGGAGATTGCTGCTTTGATTTGTTGAGGTAAGATATGGTTTAAATTCAATGTGAACTGACACTCGTTTTTGTTGAAGATAAGGTGAAATCCATAGAGCACTGAGCGACTGGCAGGCCCGTTTCTGCTGAAGTTGGATACGGCGGATGAAATTCATGGTACGTTGAGCGACAGGCAGGTTCCTTTCTGCTGAATTAAGATACGGGTGAAATTCATAGTGCACTGAGCGATTGGCAGACTCCTCTCTGCTTGAGTAAGGTATAGGTGAAATTCATGTACACTGAGCGATCGGCAGACTCCTGGTGAAATTCATGTACATTGAGCGATCGGTAGTCTCCTTTCTGTTGAATTAAGATACAGGTGAAATTCATGGTACACTGAGCGACTGGCAGTCTCCTTTCTGCTGAATTGAGATACAGGTGAAATTCATGATACATTGAGCGATTGGCAGACTCCTCTCTGCTAGAGTAAGATACTCGTGAAATTCATGTACATTGAGCGATCGGCAGACTCTTTTTTGTTGAATTAAGATACAGGTGAAATTCATGTACATTGAGCGATTGGCAGTCTCCTTTCTGTTGAATTAAGATACAGGTGAAATTCATGGTACATTGAGCGATTGGCAGTCTCCTTTCTGTTGAATTAAGATACAGGTGAAATTCATGTACATTGAGCGATCGGCAGACTCCTTTCTGTTGAATTAAGATACAGGTAGAATTCACGGTACACTGAGCGTTTGGCAGACTCCTATGCTGCATTAAGCGATTGGCAGGCTCCCCTCTGCTGGAGTAAGATACGGGTGAAATTTATGCCGTATTAATTAGCGATTGGCAGACACCTCTCTGATGAAATAAGATGTGGTTGAAATTCATAATGCACTGAGTGATTGGAAGACCCTGTTGCGGCACCTTTTCGCCGCAATGTGACGGGTGACATATCGTGCAGCTATTGTACCTTTTTCGCTTGAACAATGTAGGTGTTATGTTCACTAAAGAGCGACTGGCTGGAAGATTTCCTTCTACGTACATGTTAAATTTAGTAAAGAGTTACCGGCTGGAAGACTGCATTATGTATAGTTTGTGTGTTCAGGTCACTAAGGAGTGACTGCCTGAAAGACTGTTCTGTACAGCGTACGTGTCAAATTCACTAAAAGAGTAACTGGTTGGAAGACTTCGTTCTGTATAGTGTGCGTGTCAAGTTCACTACACAGTGACTGACTGGAAGACTGTTCTGCATAGGGTACGTGTCAAATTCACCAGAGAGTAACTGGTTGGAAGACTTCGTTCTGTATAGTGTGCGTGTCAAGTTCACTACACAGTGACTGACTGGAAGACTGTTCTACCTAGTGTACGTGTCAAATTCACCAAAGAGTAACTGGTTGGAAGACTTCGTTCTGTATAGTGTGCGTGTCAAGTTCACTACAGGGTGACAGGCTTGAAGACTTTCTTCTTTATAGCGTACGTGCTAAACTCACTGCAGTGCGCTGAGTACGTTAATTAACCTGATGAGGCTTCGTTCTATTGTGACAGAGTGATAAAGTGCGAGGGTTACTCATTTAGTGAGACTCGTTATTTGGTGAGGCTGAATGAATCTGACAGGGAGGTTGTACCCTATCATAGATTTCTTAAGTATCGAATTTAGTGCCGCGTGTGAATGACAAAGACTGAACGTGAAATAGCATAGACTTGTCAATGGCATTATATGTACGATATTGGTCGTTCAGTGAGACTGCATTCTGACAGAAAGATAGTAAAGTGTGGCGGACATATCAATTTAAAGGGGACCCCAAGCAAAGACACACTGGCCCAAGAACATAGCAAATGTGACTCCGTGGCAAGTATTCCATTTGCGGACTTCGTTTGGTTTTCCTTCTTTTAATTGGTGTGTTCTTTTAAAGTACGTTTTTCCTTCGAATTTGAGCTCCTCATGGTGCAACCATTTTTCTTCGCTCTTTACCAAAGAAGAGCAGAGAAGGGCTGGTTCGTGACGTGATACCAATAGGTACTTGTGCTGTACATTCAGCCTTGTTTACGATGTCAAGGACAGAAACTGCCAAACACAAAATGTCAGCACTCACGGCCTTATTTTCACGGCTTTCAAAAAATAAAATAAAAATAAAATTGTTTTGTTTTGGTTAACAAAGTATAATAAATCGACTGAAAAACTGCTGTGATCGTTTTTATTAATTTCTCTTCTTCCGAGTCAGCTTTCAGCAGAGTCGCGAACAGGAATCAAATTTTCGATAAATTGCGATTTGCGGGACAGCTCAGCTGGTAGAACGTCGATCCAAAAGGCCAGGCACAATTAATATCGACGCTGGTTCGATTCCCTGGTGTGCACGCACACGCACGCACAACATACGCACATACGCATACAAATGTAGCGTAGGTATTTAGAAGTGTAGCAGAACGGTGTGATTGCTTGATGGAAAAAAATCGAGAATAGATTGCAAAGTGGACGAAGTAGAAGAATGTCTGGCACTATGAGTGAGTTTGTTCCAGGTATATGGACCTTGACAACGAGAAGATCTTTGTCCTATGTGTCTGGTGTTGTATGTGAGGAGTCGGAAAATTCAGTCAGTAGAAGAGAAGCGCAGTTGTCGAGAAGGGACAAAAAACGTGCATAGATAGACTGATATATTTAAGACCTAAGCGATTTTACATTTACATGGAGTGCAAACCAAATCGGGCATAGTCTGGCCAACACTTTTCGCTCTTAAACGGAAAAAACATGTACTGAAAGAATCGTGTAGAGAGAGAGACGCACACAGAGAGACAGAGAGAGAGAGAGAGAAATCGAACTCGAAGGATAGTAGCAGTATGTCCATTTGGACCCTATCTAACAGCCAGAGAGAGAGAGAGAGAACTCGAACTCGAAAACTTTAATACTCAAGGATAGTAGCGTTAGGTGCATTTGGAGAGAGAGAGAGAGAGAGAGAGAGAGAGAGAGAGAGAGGAGAGAGAGAGAGAGAGAGAGAGAGAGAGAGAAGTAATTAAAAAGGCGATCGGCAGACTGATCTCAAATGAACTGTAGCTACAGAGGAGTGAATTAGAGACCTTTAAAAGCCACCTTATAAATATTCACTCGACAGCTCGTGACGACCTCAAGTTGACGTTTTACGACATGTCGTGAAATATAATGAGGTCTTTGATGACTGTTTTTACGGCTCCGCATACAGCGACGACAAGCTCCCGGCCAATGCGTGCTGAATCGGTGTGAATAGAGGAATAAGCGTTACGTACTTATTCTTTGCGATCGCTCTTCAAATCCCGCAGCACAATCCTGCTGCACAAATAAACGCCTCTTTCGGCTGATTACCTGAGAGGCAGCCGCGTACGCAAGCAGAGGGTAACGGTTTCATGATCGTTCGTTTACTTTCCCTACCACCACCACCCCATGATCCCTTCCCCCCCTCCCCTTCCTCGTCAAAGACCGACAGTCGCTACACAAGGACGTGTAACTCCACATGCTTTTTCTTTCTCTGTTTGTTCAGCGGGCGTCGGTGGCGGCCGGCGCTGATGGTCTCGGTGTGACTCCGTGGCAACCAGGTGAGCGACGGGCTTCCGTTGGAGCAACCGGACCTAGTCCAGAATACAACCGTCTGAATGCTGACCGCCCTCCTTTGTCCGCTCCCGTCTCGTCCAGTGTTGGCTCAAAAAGCAGTCCTTACCCAGCCAGCGTCGTGTGAGGGGCTTTCACGTGGGTCACGTGGGGGTTTGCATATCGCATGTAACTCCCCCAAAGTGGTCCACTTGACAAGCACTTTGTGTGTACGGTACGAACGCACCTGAAGAGCCTTGATGAATGTCTGTGGTGGACGTATTGCGGAACGTCTCGCACCACCAATGACTACGTGTCACTTTTTGTCGAAAAGCCGGTGAACCTCTTCACGGTGTCGGTTCTTCAGGTCTTTGGGTCTGATCGGATTCAGAGACGTGGCTTTTTTTATATATAATTTTTTTGTGTGTATTTGTTTTTATTGAGGTTCGAAACCACTCTGTGCTTTCTCGATCCGTGCCACAAAGAAAAGAAAAACTGTCCAAGTAGTTTTGCTGGCTGTCAGCGATTGTGAAAGTTATTTTATTTTTATTTTTGTAATTTGTTTAAAAAAATATTATTCTTTTTTTATTGAGGTCCGATAGTGCTCCGTACTTCCTAGACCATTCCCCAAAACGTACAGAAAGTAGTTCTGCGACTTAGAAGCACAAACTCCTCCGCTATCGTCACCATCATAGACTTCGTGGGAGTCAAGTGGACTGTGCCCTTTCACATTCAACAACAGATTCCATCACCACATCCATCTGCGGGATGTACGACAACGAGGAGACCCCTACGCCGTGACTGGGGAATAGCGAACGCTTTGTGTGCTTGCATAGAGCTGAATCAAGGCAAAGACATTCATGTGGGCAGCATGGTTATTCTCTGACAAGCGTGACAAAAGAAAGACTGACTGTGACTACCATGCGGATCTTCGGGCTGCGTAGTGGCGAGCTTTAGGAACTGACAGGACGTAAGTAGCCAGTGAAGCAAACCAAGGCGAGACACTTAGGCTTTTGTCCAGAGTGTTACTGCTCAATAAAACCTTGAAACCATGAAACCTTGCTCGTTCCGGACAACATTCAAAGCAGTTAGCGCCAGACTGTGACCACCACGCCGGTCTTCGGGTATACATAACGGATTGAGAGACCCCCACACTGTACCCTTGCTGTAGCATCTCTGGATGGACCCGGTGAAACACGTTTACAAGCTTCAGTCAGACTGATACTTTCTCCTACAAGTCCCTTCCTGCCAGCTACGTATCACCAAACTGACCATCATGTTAATTTCCAGGCTACGTAACGGCGAGCTGATTGTGGACACTACATAGGAGTGGGTAGGACGCTGTGGTCAGCGAAACTCACTTGAAGCTTCAGCGAGACTCTTACGTCTTATAAACTCCCTTGGCGCCGGTTCTGAAACTCCAGACTGTGACCGGAATGTTGATCTCGAAGATTCATAATGGTGAGCTGATGAAGGACATTCCGTAGGAGTGGACAGAGCATTGTGGTCAGTGAAACACACTTGAAAGTTTCAGCCAGACTCTTATCCTCTTGCAAAATCCTTTGACAACATTGTTTAAACGACAGACAGTGGCCGTCATGTTGATCTCCAGGCTTCATAATGGCGAACACGCCGTAGGAGACGATAGAGCTGTGTAGTCAGCGAAACACACTTTAAAGCTTCAGCCTGATTCTTACTCCTTGCAAACTCCCTTGACGCCGGTTCCAGAACAGCGGACCGTGTGACCGACACCATGCTGATCTTCGGCCTGTACAACGGCGAGCGCATCACGCTGGACGTGAGCGTGGGGATGACTGTGAAGGAGGTGCGCGAGATGATCCAGACCCTGCTGAACATCAGCGTGGACCAGTACCGCCACGACAAGAAGGTGCTTGTGCTGTCGTGGGCCGGCTCCGACCTCCAGGACCCGTGGGTCTTCTCCGACCTGGGCATCGTGCCGGGGACCACCATCAGGGTCAACTTGAAGGAGGAGGTCAAGCCGGTGCTCTACATCCACTGCACCCACTCCCAGGTCAGTTCACTGTGGGCCTGTTGAGTGTTTGTTTGTGGTGTCTCTGTTTTGTTTCGTCTCCGTCTGCGTGGATGTTCGTCTGCTGGGTATAAGCTGTACAAGTACCAGATTGTCCGTGTTTTCGTTGTTGGATGTCCGCCTGTGAGTGTCCGTTTGTAAGGTGTTCGGTGCAAATGTGTTGTCTGTCTGTGTGGGTGTCTGATTGTAGGCTGTTGTGTTGGTGTCTTTAGGTTGTCTGGTGTCTGACTTTGGGTGCCTGTTGGATGCCAGTCCATTGGTTTGGATGTTCACTCTGTGCACCTTGTATATTTTATATTTATCAGTAAGGGGTAGTGGCATCAGGCATCCAGTTAAAGCGATGCCCTGTCCGTTGAGGCGATGTTCCTATTTTCCCGTATGTAGTGTGTGTGTGTGTGTGTGTGTGTGTGTGTGTGTGTGTGTGTGTGTGTGTGTGTGTGTGTGTGTGTGTGTGTGTGTGTGTGTGTTTTGTATGTGCGTGAGCGCCCGCGTGTGCGTGTGTGTTTGCGTGTGTGCGCGTGCGCGCATATGTATGTGGAAAGAAAGAGTATGTGTGTGTGTGAGCGTGTGCGTGCATGCGTGCGTCTGTGCGTGCGTGTGTGTGTGTGTGTGTGTGTGTGTGTGTGTGTGTGCGTGCGTGCGTGCGTGGTGTGTGTGTGCGTGCGTGCGTGCGTGCGTGCGTGCGTGCGTGTGTGTGTGTGTGTGTGTGCATGCGCGTGCGTGTGTTCAGATGAGAACGTAAAGCGCTCAAGACCTCATCGTACACACAGTCTGCTCCGCAATAACATTACCCTCCTCCTTCCCCTCTCCCCCTCCCCTTACAACCCCGACCTCTGTCCCACGTTGCAGGACACGCTGAGCGTGTACGACAACCTGGTGATCGGCCACATGCAGATCGAGGAGATGCGCAGCCTGGCCTCCCGCAAGACGGGGCTGCCCATCGGCATTTTCCGTCTGGTCACCCAGGGCGGCAAGGAGATGTACGACGGTCACCTGCTGGAGGACTACGGGGTGGACGTCGGCCACACCATCTTCCTTGAGAACCTCGACGGCTGGAACGAGTTCCTCAACCTCGCCGTCATGGGATTTACGCCACAGGTTGGTTGGTTGGTTGGTTGACTCTGGCCTCTCTTTTGATACTTCTTGGACTCCGACCTTTCTTTTGATACTTTGTGGCTCTGACCTCTCTTTCCATAATCTCTAGCTCTGACTTAGTTTTGGGATACTTAGTCAAGATCTCTGTTGATGAGTACCACGTGGAAGCCAACTTCATTGTAAATATAGGATTTTTTGTATCCTAAAGGTGGCTGCATGAACAAACAGCTGTTCACAGGGTTGGTGGTGTAAAGAGAGCTGTTAGTCGTCCTCTATGCAAATATTCGAATGTATTTCTTTTTTAATAATGCTTCTGTCGTATGCTTACCGACTGCACCAGAAATGGAGGATATAAAATTGCCACTAGGGTTGGAGGACTTTTGGGGCAATCGTTTTATGAGGAGATACCTTTGATTGAATTTGTGTACTTTGTACTTACTTGCATGCCAGTTGATTCAGGTCTCTGTTTGTTGTTGTGTTTCTTGTTGCACGTGTGACGTCTGTCGAGCCTCCGTTGGTTCCCGTTGTTTCCTAACATAGAACGTTTCAGTTACAGAACAACAGTTGCGCAGAGGCTGTACATTTTTAATTAAAAGAAATATATATATATATAAAAATAACATTTTAAACAACGAATGACGTGATTATCACGACGGTTAATTCCATTGTTTGATTTTCAGGTGGTGTCTCAGATTTCCCAGGAGGAGATCGCTGGCCGCTACCAGATGAAGGTGGCGCTGTTCCTGGCGGCGCACTTCGGTCACGTGGACCTGGCGCGCGCCATGCTGCGTCAGGGGATCAAGGCCTCGGAGCCCATCGGCTACCCGCCGCAGCGCATGTGGTGCAACGAGAACGGACACATAGAGAGCAAGAAGGCCGCCGTGCACCAGGCCGTGCTGATGGGGCAACTCGGGGTGTTGAGGTAGGTTTGAGATGATGGTGAGGAGGAGGAGGAGGGAGGAAGAGGAGGATGGACACAGAGAGCAAGAAGGCCGCCGTGCACCAGGCCGTGCTGATGGGGCAACTCGGGGTGTTGAGGTAGGTTTGAGATGATGGTGAGGAGGAGGAGGAGGGAGGAAGAGGAGGATGGACACAGAGAGCAAGAAGGCCGCCGTGCACCAGGCCGTGCTGATGGGGCAACTCGGGGTGTTGAGGTAGGTTTGAGATGATGGTGAGGAGGAGGAGGAGGGAGGAAGAGGAGGATGGACACATAGAGAGCAAGAAGGTCGCCGTGCACCAGGCCGTGCTGATGGGGCAACTCGGGGTGTTGAGGTAGGTTTGAGATGATGGTGAGGAGGGGAGGAGGGAGGAAGAGGAGGATGGACACAGAGAGCAAGAAGGCCGCCGTGCACCAGGCCGTGCTGATGGGGCAACTCGGGGTGTTGAGGTAGGTTTGAGATGATGGTGGAGGAGGAGGAGGAGGGAGGAAGAGGAGGATGGACACAGAGAGCAAGAAGGCCGCCGTGCACCAGGCCGTGCTGATGGGGCAACTCGGGGTGTTGAGGTAGGTTTGAGATGATGGTGAGGAGGAGGAGGAGGGAGGAAGAGGAGGATGGACACAGAGAGCAAGAAGGCCGCCGTGCACCAGGCCGTGCTGATGGGGCAACTCGGGGTGTTGAGGTAGGTTTGAGATGATGGTGAGGAGGAGGAGGAGGGAGGAAGAGGAGGATGGACACAGAGAGCAAGAAGGCCGCCGTGCACCAGGCCGTGCTGATGGGGCAACTCGGGGTGTTGAGGTAGGTTTGAGATGATGGTGAGGAGGAGGAGGGAGGAAGAGGAGGATGGACACAGAGAGCAAGAAGGCCGCCGTGCACCAGGCCGTGCTGATGGGGCAACTCGGGGTGTTGAGGTAGGTTTGAGATGATGGTGAGGAGGAGGAGGAGGGAGGAAGAGGAGGATGGACACAGAGAGCAAGAAGGCCGCCGTGCACCAGGCCGTGCTGATGGGGCAACTCGGGGTGTTGAGGTAGGTTTGAGATGATGGTGGGGGGAGGAGGAGGGAGGAAGAGGAGGATGGACACAGAGAGCAAGAAGGCCGCCGTGCACCAGGCCGTGCTGATGGGGCAACTCGGGGTGTTGAGGTAGGTTTGAGATGATGGTGAGGAAGAGGAGGAGGGAGGAAGAGGAGGATGGACACAGAGAGCAAGAAGGCGCCGTGCACCAGGCCGTGCTGATGGGGCAACTCGGGGTGTTGAGGTAGGTTTGAGATGATGGTGAGGAGGAGGAGGAGGAGGGAGGAAGAGGAGGATGGACACAGAGAGCAAGAAGGCCGCCGTGCACCAGGCCGTGCTGATGGGGCAACTCGGGGTGTTGAGGTAGGTTTGAGATGATGGTGAGGGGAGGAGGAGGGAGGAAGAGGAGGATGGACACAGAGAGCAAGAAGGCCGCCGTGCACCAGGCCGTGCTGATGGGGCAACTCGGGGTGTTGAGGTAGGTTTGAGATGATGGTGAGGAGGAGGAGGAGGAGGAAGAGGAGGAAGGCCGCCGTGACATGATGGCAACCGGGGTGTTGAGGTAGGCTGAGTGAGAGGAGGAGGAGGAGGAGAGACACAGAACAAGAAGGCCGCCGTGCACCAGGCCGTGCTGATGGGGCAACTCGGGGTGTTGAGGTAGGTTTGAGATGATGGTGAGGAGGAGGAGGAGGGAGGAAGAGGAGGATGGACACAGAGAGCAAGAAGGCCGCCGTGCACCAGGCCGTGCTGATGGGGCAACTCGGGGTGTTGAGGTAGGTTTGAGATGATGGTGGGAGGAGGAGGAGGAGGGAGGAAGAGGAGGATGGACACAGAGAGCAAGAAGGCCGCCGTGCACCAGCCGTGCTGATGGGGCAACTCGGGGTGTTGAGGTAGGTTTGAGATGATGGTGAGGAGGAGGAGGAGGGAGGAAGAGGAGGATGGACACATGAGAGCAAGAAGGCGCCGTGCACCAGGCCGTGCTGATGGGGCAACTCGGGGTGTTGAGGTAGGTTTGAGATGATGGTGAGGAAGAGAGGAGGGAGGAAGAGGAGGAGGGAGGAAGAGGAGGATGGACACAGAGAGCAAGAAGGCCGCCGTGCACCAGGCCGTGCTGATGGGGCAACTCGGGGTGTTGAGGTAGGTTTGAGATGATGGTAGGAGGAGGAGGAGGAGGGAGGAAGAGGAGGATGGACACAGAGAGCAAGAAGGCCGCCGTGCACCAGGCCGTGCTGATGGGGCAACTCGGGGTGTTGAGGTAGGTTTGAGATGATGGTGAGGAGGAGGAGGAGGAGGAGGATGGACACACACAGAACAGGAAGGCTGCCGTGCACCAGGTCGTGCTGATGGGGCAAATCGAGGTGTTGAGGTAGGCTGGCGATGAGGAGGAGGAGGAGGAGGATGGACATATACATAGCAGGAAGGCCGCCGTGCTGATGTGGCAACGCGGGGTGATGAGGTGGTCGAAGAGGATGATGAGGGTGGTGGACACACAGATAGCATGAAGGCCGCTGTGCACCGCTGAGGGCGATGAAGATCAGGCGGAGGATCGTGTAGACAGATACACAAACTGATGATACCGTTTGCTACCGCAGAGACGTGGAAAATCTACCTTTATTGGGTTATTGTATGATTTACTAACACTTTGCACATCTTCGCAGTCTCTCACAGCATCTAGCTCTGGTGTCTGTTTTCTTTCTTTGTTTTTGGCCATGTTAGCAGGAAATATCTCAACTTCGGGTCGCTTTCTCCGAGGCCGGAAAGCCGACATTCACAAAGTCCACTCACCAGCCAAATGATACTGTAACGTTTGTAAGTTTTTTGGCACTATTTTGCCAGGACAACAGCCATTTGTAAGGTTTTCTGCACAGTTTTGCCAGGACAACAGCAGTTTTCTTCTTCTGCCGTGAGTTCCTTAACGCGTGCAAGCATGTGGCACACGAGAACTGGGGGTTCGTGTCATCCGGGCTACAATAGCTGGACGCCATAAAAAATCTGAATGCGTCATCTAGGGAACCGAATGACGCGCTTCGCACAGAATTAGAGTGCGTTGTCATCTTTTGCAGATTGTTCGTCAACAACGACATCACAGTTATCACGGCCAAAGACGGCGACGGGTTAACTGCCTTGAACATCGCTCTCCGCAAGAAGGTCAAGAACTGTGCCTCTTTTCTTCTGACAAAGCAATGGTCGAAGGTAGGCATCAGTTGTTATTGCTTTGATTAAATTCAAGCTGATGTGTCAGTGGCAGTGTCACTCAGTCAGTTGCACAAATCGGTTTCAGATAATACCTAGATCTTCCGCTTGTCATTTTACTTATTCTGTTGTCATTATTATTTCTTTCAGTGAAGTGACACCATAACTGACTCATTTTGTTGTTGTTTTTTTTGTTTTTTTTAGGTGTCTGTATTAAAGGCTTTTGCAGCAACATGTGGCCGCACATGTCACAGTGTGATATCAAAGCTGTAATAATTTTGTCCAACATTTTATTCACACATAAGGGCGTACCTTCACTTACATCAGCGATGTCACATCAGAACTAACATCATGTTGTCCTACAGATGAACGTCACAAAGACATCTGTTTTACACCAAAGGCGCATTTACTCGCCTACGGCATCATCTTGTCTGCTTGCGGGTTGACGTCACGAAGATCTTCGCTATACACATAGGGATCTACACTCACACACGGTGTCACCTTGTCTGCTTGCAGTTGAACGTCACGAAGAACTTCGCTACACTCACCTACGGTGTCACCTTGTCTGCTTGCAGGTGAGCGTCACGAAGAACTTCGCTATACACATAGGGACCTACACTCACCTACGTCAGTGGTGCGAGCGGGCCAAGGAGCGGGCCTTCATGAAGTACGGACACTCCAAGTCCTCCCTCAAGCGTCGACCGTTTCAGACGGGTAGGTGGAAGGAGCAGCCATTTCACGGTCTCTTTGGAAACCGATTTGCAGGGCCACGGGCCGGTTTTGTTGAGTGCCAGTCCGCCGCGGGGCAGTTTGCCAACACTTGCTGAAAACCTGATAGTTGCCTAATGCCAGTCGGCCCACTTTGAAGTTGATTACTTGCGCGTACCGGTTCGCCGGCGGACTGAGAACTTTGGTCACAAACCCATGTATCCAGAACGTTTTTTCACCGATGTTTGGGAAGCGTTAAGAATCCCCAAGCCCTCCCTCAAACGTCGACTCTTTCAGCCGGGTAGGTGGAAGTACTGGAAGACGAAACGGTTTCAGACGCGGGACCGAACGATTAACAGTGTTGCAGAGCCAGTATCTGCTATGACGTCTGCAGTTGCTGGTTGATTCATTTCTCGACATTTTAACATCAAGGCAACAGCATAAATTTTCATTATTATAATCAGGGCAAAACAAAACGGAGCCATCGAATCACGAATAAATGTCTGGTAAACAAATTTAGTCTTCCGTAGGTTACACCACTACGAGGCTACAAGCGTTGAACTGTCATTTCTGTATGTATACTTTAGGCTACTTGGTGTAAAGCCTCCAACTACGATGGCTTGTACATTTTGCACTCAAAGTGCTGTTTCATTGGCGGTAGTGGACGGGAGAAGCTAGCTGCACCAGGGAGACTGTTGTATGACTTCACTTGAGTGTGTGTATGTGTGTGTGGCCAGGTCCGCTGGTGGGTTTCGGGGTGAACGTGGACGGGTTCTCCAAGAGCATCATGACGGGCAAGTCCAAGGCGCAGCTGCAGCGAGAGAAAGAGAGGGAGAAGAAGAAGGCCGTTCCCAGGCAGTCTGTGCAGCAGGTACTCGTTTGTTTCCTAGCAACACACACGCACGAACGCACGCACCGCACACAGCGCACACACACACACACACACACACACACACACACACACACACACACACATACCGCACACACCAGCCCACAAACCACACACACACACAACCCAACACACACACACACACACACACACACACACACACACACACACACACACACACCACACACACACACACACAACACACACACACACACACACACACACACACACAGAGCGTACACACCCACACACACACACAGAGCGTATAACAACAGTCCAAGTATGTCCTGGTTTGAAAACTTTTACTGCAAAATTGTATACGCACACACGCACGCACGCCGCACTCACGCACACACATACACTACTTAAACACTGTATGCGACAGATGAGCGTGGCGGACCTGGCGGGCAACTCGACAGACCCGGAGTCCTACTTCAAGCACGTGAGCGCCGTACAGTCTCTTAAGTCCATGGGCGACAAGGTCAAAGGCAGCAGGTGGGGCCGCATGGCCAAGGCAACGTCCAAGGCCAGCCTGAGTCTGGAGGCCCTCACCGCCAGGTAAGGACATTGGGTGGGGTGGAGGGGGGGGGGGGGTCTTCCTGACTTCCTGCTTTGTTTCTTTGTTAAGGTTCCTCAGCTAAAATCTGAAACGAGAATGACTGCTAGCGTTCTAAAACAAGAACTCTCAGGCACTGGATATAGCTGAAACCACAAAACAAAAGAGTGGAAATTGTTGTTTAAGTGTCGTCTTGTAGCTTGATAAAGGGGATTACCCCGAAAATTCGTATGGTGTGTTTTGTCCTAACAAATAGCGTTATACGGTCTTGCGTACAAGTGCAATGTTACCGCCGCCGGCTCAGGCAGCTGTACTCCGACTTCGGAGATTCCGCTAATGGAGTTAGCATGTCAAAAGGATTACTGTCGTCGAAAGCAATCCCAGGCCTGGTTTTACTCTCTTGTTTAAATGAAACGTGAAGTGGTTACCGTAACAGGCTGTGACTGTGCGTTTAATTTGTGAGCATTTTGTGGTTTATCGATCGTATTATTATAGTATATACAATGTTAACCTGAGTACCATGCCTCATTCCATGTGCATGTTCGCCCTGATATAACCGTAAGGCGGGACGCTTTTTTGGTGGTACTTTTCTGTTGCGTATTCATTATAACGTACACACGCGACCATCTGACGAGAGCATCAGGTTTGTTGTTCGTGGTAGCTGTGGTAGTGTAGTGTTTGTGGTGGTGGTGGTGGTGGTGGTAGTGGAATGAGTCGATGTGGGTGTTGTATTTTTGTTCGTGTGTTGTGGCGGTAGTGGTGGTGTGAAGGTGGTGGTGGTAATCTGTGTTTTTTTACCCCCCCCCCCCCCTCTTCCTCCTCCTCCTCCTCATTCTTCTTATCATCACAACACTCCACCTTTCTTCCCCTTCGTTCAGGTCGCAGGTGAGTGAGCAGAAGGTCCAGCGGAGCCCGGAGCCGCCCAAGGCCAACGGGGACGGGGAGGACACGGTCCGCCTGCCACCCATCATGCACAGGCTGCGCGCCCGCCTCGTCGCGCAGTCCCGGGCCAGCGCCGTCTCCACCTCCTCCGACGTCAAGGACCCCCAGCAGCAGCAGCAGCAGCAGCAGCAGCAGCAGCAGCAACCGCCGCCGCCGCAGCAGCATGTGCCAGCGCCCCCTGCCGGCGGAGAGAAGCGGGACGAGAAGAGCATGCTGTCCAAACTTGTCAAGGGTCGCGGGGCTTATTTCATGGCGGCGGGGGCCAACCAGCAACAGCAACAGCCACAGCAGCAGCCACAGCAACAGCAACAGCAGCAGCAGCAACCTCTTCAACAGCAAGGCCAAGCAGCCAGCAAGGGTCTGAGCCTGCAGCTGCCCAACGCGGACCGGGTGGAGCGAGGGCAAGGGGCCGTGGGCGGGGCCGGGGGCGGGGCCGGGGCGGAGCTGGAGAGCCAGACGGACACGAGCACGTCGAGAGTGCGTTCCCAGTACGGCGCGGAGTCTGTGGACACCGCCTCCACCGTCACGGTAGAGGACGGGGCCCACCTGGCCGCCGGCACCTCCAACCTCAACCCCCTGGCGGCCGCGGCCAAGGCCAAGGACGCCCAGGGCCAAGCCACCGGGCGCACCACCACCACCACCGGCGCCGCCGCCGGCGCCGCTGACGCCACGGCTCCGCTGACGTCAAAGGTGCCGGCTGATGACGGCGGCGCGGCCGCTACGAGCAAAAAGAAGAAGCGGAGGGGTCGGGTGACGTCCGCCCTCTTGCTGTCCAAGGCCAAGTCCAGCGAAGGGGCCATCCCGCTGCCGCTCATCTCCACGGAGCAGGACCGCCGCCCCTTCTTCTACTACAACGGCAAGCGCGGCGACGCCGTCATCGACCCCACGATCAGCACGTGGTCCAAGCACTCGCACAGCGCGGGCAGCACTCCCCGGGAGCGCGCCATCCGGTCCCTGTCCGTGGCCAACACGTTCAAGGAGAAGCCGTGGCTGGGGCAGGTGCGGATCGCCCTCCGGATCGCCTCCAACCCCACCAAGCGCAGCGTGCGGCGGCTGCGCAGCGCCGGCAAGAAGAGGACCTTCGCCATTCCGTAGCAGTCTCGTGCCGCTCTCGGCGCAGGAGGGTTCCTGCGTCACTGCCGCGCTGTGTCTGGCGTGCTGCTGCTGCTGTGACGCGGGGACGTTTAGTAGTAGCCAGGCCGTGGTCTGTCGTCGGGCGTCCACGCCGTGTTTGACTGACTGCCCCGGGGTGAGGATCTTCGCCATTCTGTAACATCGTAGTCTCCATGGTGCGGGCTGCGCCTGAGGACATTTAGCCCAGTCCGTGATCTCGTCGACGCTGTTTGACTGCCACGGGGTGATGATCTTTGCTGTTCTGTAACATCGTAGTCTCCATGGTGCGGGCTGCGCCTGAGGACATTTAGCCCAGTCCGTGATCTCGTTGACGCTGTCTGCTTGCTACGGTGGGACGACCTTTGTCATTCTGTAGTGTGCATGGTGTGTGCTGCACCTGAGGACATTTAGCCCCAGTCTGTGGTCTCGTCGACGCTGTTTGACTGACTGACACAGGATGAGGATCATCGCCTTTCCGTAGCATCGTAGTAGTCTGCATGGTGTGTACTGCGTCTGAGGACATTTACCAGCCCGTGGTCTAGTCGACACGTTTTTTAACTGCCACGGGGTGAAGATCCTTGCCGTTCCGTAGCATCGTTATCTGCATGGTGTGTGCTGTACCTAAATATTTAGCCCAGTCCGTCTCGACGCTGTTTTGACTGCCACGGGCTGAGGATCTTCGCCATTCCGTAGCATCGTAGTGGTGCATGGTGTGTGCTGCGCCTGAGGATATTAAGCCCCAGTCTGTGGTCTCGTTGACGCTGTTTGCTTGCTACGGTGGCACGACCTTTGCCATTCTGTGGTGTGCAATGTGTGTGCCGCGCCTGAGGACATTTAGCCCCAGTCTGTGGTGTCGTTGACGCTGTTTGATTGCTACAGGGTGAAGATCTTCGCCATTCCGTAGCATCGTAGTCTCCATGGTGTGTCTGCAGACATTCAGCCCAGTCCGTGGTCCTGTCGACGTTGTTTGACTGCGACAGGGTGAAGATCTTCGCCATTCCGTAGCATCGTAGTCTCCATGGTGTGTCTGCAGACATTCAGCCCAGTCCGTGGCCCTGTCGACGTTGTTTGACTGCGACAGGGTGAATATCTTCGCCATTCCGTAGCATCGTAGTCTCCATGGTGTGTCTGCAGACATTCAGCCCAGTCCGTGGTCCTGTCGACGTTGTTTGACTGCGACAGGGTGAAGATCTTCGCCATTCCGTAGTCTGCGTGGTGTGTGCCGAGTCTGACTGCTACGGGTGTGAGGACATTAACATAGCCCAACAGCCAGTCCGTGGTCCCGATTCCTCTATGTCTGACTGCTACGGGTGTGAGGACGTTAACATAGCCCAACAGCCAGTCCATGGTCCCGATTCCTCTATGTCTGACTGCTACGGGTGTGAGGACATTAATATAGCCCAACAGCCAGTCCATGGTCCCGATTCCTCTATATCTGACTGCTACGGGTGTGAGGACGTTAATATAGCCCAACAGCCAGTCCATGGTCCCGATTCCTCTATGTCTGACTGCTACGGGTGTGAGGACATTAATATAGCCCAACAGCCAGTCCATGGTCCCGATTCCTCTATGTCTGACTGCTACGGGTGTGAGGACATTAATATAGCCCAACAGCCAGTCCATGGTCCCGATTCCTCTATGTCTGACTGCTACGGGTGTGAGGACATTAATATAGCCCAACAGCCAGTCCATGGTCCCGATTCCTCTATGTCTGACTGCTGCTCAGTGGGTGAGGACCATCGCCATTCCTTAGTATCGTTGTCTTGGTGGTGTGTACTGTTAGAGCGCTGCGGTGTGAAGACCTTTAAATAGCCGTTCAGAAGTCGCGTCGTGTGACTTCCGCAGTCTGCTACGGTGTGGGGACCTTGGTCATCCCGTAGTCTCGTAGTCTGTGTTGTGTGGTGTGCTATGTCTGACCACTACGGAGCGAGGACATCATTGTTTAGCTGTTTGATGACTACGGTGTGAAGACTTTTAGCCATTCCGTTGTCACGTCGTCTACACAGTACATGGCGTGTACTCTGTTTGTTAACTACGTGGGAGGCTGTTTAGCCATTCGGCTATACCGAGTCACGTCTGCATGGACCATGCTACGTCAGACTACCAAGGAACGAGGACACTGGCCATTCCCTAGTCACACCTACAGACGGCTACGCTGTGTCTGAGTGTAGTACGATGTGAGGGTCGTTGCCCATCCGTAGTCACGTAGTCTTCACTGCAGCAATGTAAGGGAACCGATCGACTACTCTTGTGTCGTGCTAGTTCTTGCGTCCTCAGAAAAAGATACTGCAAGACTTATTTACATCTTTAATATCCAAACTGCTGCCGTAGTCGTAGGGGGGGGGGAGGAGTAGTGCGTAGGCTGTTTTAGTACGGACACAATCCCAGTTCATTCCCTGTGCTTCAGTCCAGTATATAACTGCACCGAGTGGGTTATGTCCCTTGCACTGCTCCTCGGTGGTATTGAGATCAGCGTAATCTAAACGTGACTGACTGCATTACTTCATTTCTGGCTGTGGAAACCTTTGTTTGACAATTATTGTGATAGCTGCAGCAATATCTTTCCTGGTCCACTTCTGGGCGACATTGATATTGTACAAAAACTTAACTTTGTGACATTATTTGACTGAAAGTGTATTTCGTTTTCCATCGAATGGCATTTATAAAGGAAGGTGCAAAATCAAAAGCAATTCATATGCCTGTTGTGTGTGTGTGTGTGTGTGTGTGTGTGTGTGTGTGTGTGTGTGTGTGTGTGTTAAACACAACTCCAAAGATGTCGGGTAATGCACACAACCCCCGCCCCCTCCAGCACCAACGGCACCACCATGGCACACACACACACACACAGTCACACACCGTACACACACACACACACACAGTCACACACCGTACACACACACCGTACACACACACACCGTACACACACACCGTACACACACACACCGTACACACACACACACACACACACCGCACGCGCGCGCGTGCACACACTCCACACACACACACACACACACACACACACACACACAGTCATACACACGCACACACACACACACAAATGCGGCTGCACCGGCACACGCCGGCCCATCATGTCAAGCTGCCCTGGACTGACTCAGCAGTTCGGAGCTGGGTGTGTCATAGCAGTTGCTGGTAGTGGCGACCGGCGAACGTGTTCTCACAGCAGAGCTAAAGACAACCGCACGACCAACTCAACTGAAGCACTGGTTGACGACATCCTTGCTGGAAAGGGTGCCGGAAAGCGAGGCTTGGAGGCTTCGGCTTACGACGCGAGCCCGGCCGTGGTTGGACACCGTGAGTCAGTCAGTCCTTCCTCCCACTGTCCTAGTCAGTCCGAATTTGTCAGTCCTGCGGCAGGGCGCCATCTCAGTGGAAAGAGGCCTTGACCGGTGTCACTCAGTCAGTCAGTGCTGTATGCAAACTCCAAGCACTGGTTTACGACATCCTTCCTCCTCAGTCCTTGGAGGAAGGTGCCGGAAAGCGATGCTCGGAGTGTGTGCCGGCGACTCAGTGAAAGTAGTCAGTGACTGTCTTTTTACACTGAGTTTTTGTTTTTGTGTGTGTCAGTGGGTGTCATGTGTGTGTGTGTGTGTGTGTGTGTGTGTGTGTTGTGTGTGAGTGTGTGTGTGTGTGTGTGTGTGTGTGGTCACATAGGCTTTTGACTTCAATGTTGCACTTAATCAGTTATAGTCAGTGCCAGGCTAGGCCTAATACTATGAATATAGCCTACGCCGGCGGCGGCACTTGAAATTTTCAGTCGTCATTACTTATTATGCCACTACAGCTTAGGTTTGATATGAATTAAACCGTGCAGTTCATCTGGTGACATTAACATTCAGTGAGTGACCCTAGCCTGAGCCGGGTCACAAACTGACCCCGACCCGCGACGTCGCCGTTTCAACTGATGTAGTCAATGTAATACATGTAGTTAACTTTTGATCGGCCGGGTGGCTCCTTCAGTTGAGGACGAGTTGTCTGCAGCTCAGTGCGACTGGGTGTGTGCTACACTGAATGACATCCGACTAGCAGAGGGCCATGTCATTGGTTCGGCTGCATAGGCCCGCTAATTTATAAGTTGTTCGTCTGCATCAGTCTGTCCCGCAGAAAGTCTAGGAACAAATCCTTTTGCTTTTTCATATAGTGCTCCCTTTCTCGCCTAAACACTGAAACAGAGCAACCAGCCATCACGTCGTAAATGGAGTCCATGCAACACAAACATCCAGACTGTTGTCTGCAAGTGTTTGGACTTGGAACTAGCAGCGCGTGATCATCCGGCACACCGAGTCTATAACGATAGTGTCAGTCGGAGTCGCTCTAGTAGTAGAACTTCCGAGAACCGAAAGTGAACAAACACGGTGGAAGCACTTTTAAAACGCTCCAGGAATTTCCGACAGTCTCCTTGGATTTTACCCCGATTTGGAAACAAACGATAGTCCGGCTTTGAGTCGCACTAGTAAAGTCATGGGCCTATATATAGAGTCATGGGTAAAGTAGAACTTCCAAGAACTGAAAGTGAACAAACATGGCGGAAGGTGGAGCACCCGATGTGGAAACCCAAAAAAACGATATAGCGCAGTTGGTTAAACTTCCACTGAAGAAGGGCGATGCTTGGTAGGTATAAAAACATTGTGTGTTTTGGGCACATTCCAGATTTCGCGACTTATGGCGGCTACTCTTTGCAAAATCTTTTAAACATCACACACAGGAAACTGAAAGGGCGGTAGCGGGTTTTCCCCTTTGCTGACTGCAACGCACAGAACGCCGCTTGTTTAGCCATAGTTATTTGGCACTGTTCAACATTAAACCGTCTAATAAACGGAATGCTGTGTTTGTGTGTGTGTGCTTTCAGAAGGATAAGTTTGAGAAAAATCAGAACCATATAGTTAACATTCTACAATGCGGCAAGAGTGATGTGTTGGCATTTTCGCACATTGGTAAAGAATTTTGAAATTTTCAAGTCATAAGCACTCTTTCTAGGTTAATTTACTCACACTTGCACGCACACATGCGTGCACACGCACGCGCACACACCCACACCCACAGAAGCTAAAACACACAAGAGGGGACTGTAGCTCAGTCAGTGGCTGTTTGGCGTGCTGTCATTGTGACTGGTGATCCAGTGAAAGCAGGTACTCATGGGTTGGAGTCCCTGTTGGGACAGAGTGAAAGACCGTTTTTCAGTTCTTACAAGTTAACACTTGTGCAGACTTATGTTGTTGTTGATCACTTTTAAGGTTTTTTATGCAGCGTTATGCTCCACTCTCAAGCAGACTCACTGTGCGGTTGTCATATATGTGATTCTGAATGAGTGGCTGTCACTTTTTATAGCCTGTTTTTAAATATCTGCTAAAGTGGTGTGCTTACAGTGCTACTTGGTTGTTACATGGCTGGTGCCACGTGAAACTGCTGCAGTCTTAGTGCATGTTGTGTGGACACCATACAACCATGCACCAGTTCACAGTGTCAGTTTATTCCAAGCCATAATTTTATACAGGGGATGTTTGTGTTTTTAGGTGTAACCTGCACTGTTGGCAGAATGACAGGGATTATGATGAGATAATTACTCATTATGTGCATTTGTCACAAATATGCTGTTAGTAATTATGTGCACATAATTTCTCACTCATTATGTGCACATAATTACTATTTATGTTTTTTGATGCTATTAAGCTGCCATACAGATTTGTCAGTCAGTGCCTGTTTAGCCTTCATATATCAATATACATGTGCACACCATGCACAGAGATTGTTGTGTACAAGACCACATAACACTAACAGCCAGTGGCATGGAAATAATCATAATAATGAGGCCTGTAGTGTGCCGATTCCCATCCAAATGCACTTGGGTGGTATGGGGAAGGGGGGAAAAGGCAGTCAAACATACATTTAGTTAAATTACATACAACTGTATGTCTAATATGAAGGAGTTACTTATTGGATTTTAACATCCTGTCAGCCACATGGGTCAAGCACCAATGAGTGCACCAAATGTGGCCACTAACAGACCAACAGTGACTCTTCTTTATTGATATAATAACTGTTCTCGCTGTTTCAGGGACACAATCAACACCGAAAGGAGTTAATTAGCTCTCAAAATACGTAACACAATTACAACAAAGACCTGAGTCGCCTGCGGTAACTCTCACCTGGCATGCATGTAAATACAAGATGCATAAACTCCACTAGAGGTACATTATACAAGGTACATAAACTCCACTAGAGGTACATTATACAAGATACATAAACTCCACTAGAGGTACATCCATTTGAAGATGTACCTCTGGTGAAATATATGTACCTTGTATTCACATGCATGCCTGGTGAGTTACCACACGCGACTTGGGTTTTTGTTGTTTACTTGTGTTACATATTTCGAGCATTAATTAACTCCCTTGTATATTGATTCTGCATGAGTGCTCAGGGCCTCATTCTGTTTCAGATTTCGGCGATACAATGTTATGTACATGTATAGATGTGCGTATTTCCCAGGTTCTTACTGAACATACATTGGTACACGCAGTGGAAGAAGTATGTGGGCTTTGACTCCTGGGACACACTCAACACTGGGAATGAGGCCAACCACCCAGGCCCCATTGACAACTCTAACCTGTTTAAAGGTTGGTTTTTCTTTGCCAGGTCATTTACATCCTACATTATTCTGCCAGTGTTTGTACCATTCCGTTTTTGTGTGTTCATGTTTGACTTCCTTTTTTTCTTTAAGTTCTCATCCATCCAGCCAATAGCTTAATTCATTAAACTAGATCCAAATACATGTAGTGGTATGATAGCATGTGCCCGTGATAATGACAGTGTTTGAGTAAATGGTAATGTGAATGTGTTTGCATGCAACTGGATGAGCGAATGGTCAGTGGAATGGCTGTGATTGAACCCTTTCGCTGCCATGTCACTTGAAAACAACCAATAAAAGTGCACAATTTTATATTCTTAAGCCTTTTTCAGTTTTTGTTTTCTTTTTTGCATTAGCACTTAAAAGGATTTTTATCAAAAAGCACAAGTAAGTAACTTGGTGTTTTACACCCAGTCAACCACCCAAAAAGCACAATATTGAAATTAGATTTGCTGTAGGACTGGAAAATATACTGTTTGCAGGCGTGTGTGTGCAATTTGCAGCCTGGAAATTTTACAGGCTGGGCCAGTGAAAGGGTTACAGTTAAGCAGGTTTCTCTGACACTGTATTTGATATTATTTCCTGCAATGTGGTAAGACTCAGCAGGGGTGAGCAGCATCAGCCCACCGCTAAAGGAACACCTGGTGGATGAGCTAAACTATGTGCTGGTGCCGGCAGAGGCATGGAACAAGCTGGTGACCTGGTACTCACTGCAGGCAGGACAGGTCAGTGATGGGTTGCATGCTGGATACTTGTTTGTCTGTCTGTGACAGGTAGTGGGAGACCGATGGGAAGAGGGATGCTGATGGTCTGTGACAGATAGTGGGAGACTGATGGGAAGAGGGATGCTGATGGTCTGTGACGGAGGGTTGGGTTGGGGTGATGGAGACCTATTTGTGACAGAGATGAGGGATGTTTGTATATCTATCTGTTCCACTCCCAAAGCGAGGCTGAGGATGTCTGGAATCTCAGGGCTGTCATTTGATTCCCCATTCCTGTCTCCTCTCATTTTTTTGCTTAGTCTTCTTGCTCTTTCTGTCTCATAATTTTTCTGCTAATGGTCCATTTTCCCTGACTCCCCCCCCACCCCACCCCGAAAATTCGCAAACATTTTTCATTAAGAGTTAGCTTTTTTTGTATGGCTCTTGTTGAACAGCTAGAAAGTGATAATTAGTAGGTGGTGTGCACAGCTTGCTGCCAGATGGTATTTGCCATTTTGCATTTGTATAACATTTTTGGAATGGTCACCAATACCAGCATGTCTTAGCTTTATGTGCTCTTTTAACAGGGGTAATATTGACAGGCCTAACTCTATGAAAATGTGTTTGATGTTTGTGGATGTATGTTTTGTGTTATGTTTGAATAGGGATTGGTTTTGTAGACTGACTTGAGAAAAGGATATAGATATATGAGAAGAGTTTTGAAATGTGAATTTGCTTATAATAGAGTTTGTTGTCCTGAGGTGACACTGTGAGGTTGACAGGACGTTAACATCCAACTACTATCTGTTCCAAATCTCTATATGCCTGTGTTTGTGTGAATTTGACAGGATGTTAAAATCCAATTACTATCTGTTCCTAATCTGTATATGCCTGTGTTTTTGTGATGTATTTGTGAAGCACACCAAGGTCTGTTTGTTCCACATCTGTCGGTTATGGCTGTGTTTGTGTGTTGTGCAGGAACCCATAGAGCGCCATGTGATAGAGCAGGGCATGTTTGTGAAGCACTGCAAGGTGGAGGTCTATTTCATGGACCTCAAGCTGAGTCAAAACTCCGACGTGAACACTGCTGTCATCAAGCAGTTTAGCCGAACGGCCACAATAAGTAAATTTGGTGTTTTTTGTTGCTGTTGCTTTTTTCCAGGTCTATACTGTAAAAGCTGGCAAGGTGACCACACTGAGTGGACCACCTGTCTTACAAGCCTTTGTCACAGTATCCCTTTGTGTAGTTGGAATCATGCTCAACAAGGTTCAGACTGGTATCACATAGGCAGATGACTCTGGGTCATGGCAGCCACTAGTCAGATGGTGTGCTAAACCTACAGTTAAGGTGTAGGGCAGGGAACTTGGAATATTCATCGTCATTTTGCTCTTTTGCCACTAGGCAAGAGCAAGGAAATTGTGAGGAATGTCATCGGTGATGTTTTAATTTGTCAGCTCAACAAAATTTAACATGCTGTCTGTGTCAGAGTAGGCAGTGTTTGTTCTTGTCAGTAAGTAAGTAAGTAAATTGGTGTTTTACACCCAGTCAACTTGTTCTTGTCAAACCAGCCTTCTCATGAGAGATAAGTTTCAGAACCAGTGGCACACATTGTATGAAGGTAGGTTGAAAAAACAGGTGACTAATATACTTTCAGTTTTACGTTTGTAAATACAGGATGCTGATGAAATACAGGATGCTGATGACATGTACCTTTTATTGTTTTGCTAATGTAGTGCAAAATTGCTGCACCATCTTCAGTGGTTAAGTGGTCTTTTGGCAGTACAAGCAAGCTTCTGCATATATATATGCAAGTTCTCTTGCAGTGTTTTGAATTTCACCATTTATGATATGTGTTTCACAGAAGAACTGGAGCAGGAGATGAGGCGAGTGTTCAGTATAGAGGATGAGGAAGAGGTGCGGCTGTGGAACCGCTACATGAGCAGCATGTATGAACACCTCAGCAAAATGGACAATACACTGCAAGACTCAGGGCTCTATCAGGGACAGGTGAGTGTTCAGGAAAAGGAGTTCTGTTTCTGAAACAGAATGCCCAAACACCTTACCTGACAGAGGGAAATAAGCTTCAAGTGTAAAGCTTTGAAATTTTATATTTGGGGTAAATTGGAATGGTTTGATGTTTTCCCCCTCACCTCTCAGTCCAGATTGTGAATACTTTTCTCAGTTGATTAATCTCTATGAACTAAGCTTCTTTCTTTGTTCTTACTTTTGGGGGGTGGGGGGAGTTTAATTATATTTGTTGACTTGTACAAAGCTGAATGAAAATTCATTTGCTAGTGTGGTCAGTAAGTTAGCCATGTTTACCCAAAGCATTATATGAATGCAATTTGTTGTTGTTGGTAAAGTATAAACAAGTTTTTGTGGCATTCATATTCAACTTTAGTAGCTACATCCTGAAGTAATTTTTAGCTGCTGTGGTGGTTGGCACTGGCTCCTTGGAGAGGGAGCTAGGCTGGGGGTAGGTGACCCCACTTGGGATGAACATTTGTTTACCATTTTGCTTAATGTCCACAGAAGCCAGGATGCTTATTAGGGATGGGAACGGGGGGGGGGGGGGGGAGAGAGTGAAGGCTCGACTGCGCGCACAGACCTGGAAGACCGAGGAGGCTGTGGACTGCCACCAGAACAGTAGAAGTGTTAGGCAGTGTCCCCTCGCCATTGCGTAGCAACTAGCGTACTACGCAATTGCTGTTTCAACTGCTGTGCTAGGGCAGAGTCACAAGGACAATGTTCGTTGCACCGCTGTTGAGTAACAACTTGTTGCAAAAAAGGTCCAACTTTCACAGCCCAGCTCCACCTCCCTGTTCATGATCTCTTCTGAACTAACTACAGGGTCCAGCACCACCTCCCTCCTCTTATTCTCACCTGGACCCTGTAACTTATGGTGCCAACACCACCTCCCTCTTGATCTCGCCTGGGCCCTGTAACTTATGGTGCCAGCACCACCTCCCTCTTGATCTTGCCTGGGCCCTGTAACTTATGGTGCCAGCACCACCTCCCTCTTGATCTTGCCTGGGCCCTGTAACTTATGGTGCCAGCACCACCTCCCTCTTGATCGTGCCTGGACCGTGTAACTTATGGTGCCAGCACCACCTCCCTCCTCTTAGACTTGCCTGGACCCTGTAACTTATGGTGCCAACACCACCTCCCTCTTGATCTCGCCTGGACCCTGTAACTTATGGTGCCAGCACCACCTCCCTCCTCTTAGTCTTGCCTGGACCCTGTAACTTATGGTGCCAACACCACCTCCCTCTTGATCTCGCCTGGACCCTGTAACTTATGGTGCCAGCACCACCTCCCTCCTCTTATTCTCACCTGGACCCTGTAACTTATGGTGCCAGCACCACATCCCTCTTGATCTTGCCTAGACCCTGTAACTTATGGTGCCAGCACCACCTCCCTCCTCTTGGTCTTGCCTGGACCCTGTAACTTATGGTGCCAGCACCACCTCCCTCTTGATCTCACCTGGACCCTGTAACTTATGGTGCCAGCACCACCTCCCTCCTCTTGGTTTTGCCTGGATCCTGTAACTTATGGTGCCAGCACCACCTCCCTCCTCTTGGTCTTGCCTGGACCCTGTAACTTATGGTGCCAGCACCACCTCCCTCTTGATCTCACCTGGACCCTGTAACTTATGGTGCCAGCACCACCTCCCTCCTTTTGGTCTTGCCTGGACCCTGTAACTTATGGTGCCAGCACCACCTCCCTCCTCTTGGTCTTGCCTGGACCCTGTAACTTATGGTGCCAGCACCACCTCCCTCCTCTTGGTCTTGCCTGGACCCTGTAATTTATGGTGCCAGCACCACCTCCCTCCTCTTGATCTTGCCTGGACCCTGTAACTTATGGTGCCAGCACCACCTCCCTCCTCTTGGTCTTGCCTGGACCCTGTAACTTATGGTGCCAGCACCACCTCCCTCTTGATCTCGCCTGGACCCTGTAACTTATGGTGCCAGCACCACCTCCCTCTTGATCTCGCCTGGACCCTGTAACTTATGGTGCCAGCACCACCTCCCTCCTCTTGGTCTTGCCTGGACCCTGTAACTTATGGTGCCAGCACCACCTCCCTCTTGATCTCGCCTGGACCCTGTAACTTATGGTGCCAGCACCACCTCCCTCCTCTTGGTCTTGCCTGGACCCTGTAACTTATGGTGCCAGCACCACCTCCCTCCTCTTGGTCTTGCCTGGACCCTGTAACTTATGGTGCCAGACCACCTCCCTCCTCTTGGTCTTGCCTGGACCCTGTAATTTATGGTGCCAGCACCACCTCCCTCCTCTTGATCTTGCCTGGACCCTGTAACTTATGGTGCCAGCACCACCTCCCTCCTCTTGGTCTTGCCTGGACCCTGTAACTTATGGTGCCAGCACCACCTCCCTCTTGATCTGCCTGGACCCTGTAACTTATGGTGCCAGCACCACCTCCCTCCTCTTGGTCTTGCCTGGACCCTGTAACTTATGGTGCCAGCACCACCTCCCTCTTGATCTCGCCTGGACCCTGTAACTTATGGTGCCAGCACCACCTCCCTCCTCTTGGTCTTGCCTGGACCCTGTAACTTATGGTGCCAGCACCACCTCCCTCTTGATCTCGCCTGGACCCTGTAACTTATGGTGCCAGCACCACCTCCCTCCTCTTGGTCTTGCCTGGACCCTGTAACTTATGGTGCCAGCACCACCTCCCTCCTCTTGGTCTTGCCTGGACCCTGTAACTTATGGTGCCAGCACCACCTCCCTCTTGATCTCGCCTGGACCCTGTAACTTATGGTGCCAGCACCACCTCCCTCCTCTTGGTCTTGCCTGGACCCTGTAATTTATGGTGCCAGTACCACCTCCCTCCTCTTGATCTCGCCTGGACCCTCTAACACACAGGTGTGTGTGTGGATGAACATTTGATTTGTTTTGTCTCTTGTTCCCCACACCCCCTTTAAAAAATATCCTTGATTAAATTGAATAGGCTACAGCATAGCTGGTCATAATCCACTATATGAGACTGAATTTTGGTTTGGGGGTTCAGGTTATAATTCAGCATAGTTTAGTTTGTTGTAGTTCAAGTTAAAAGCTTTGCTTTATTGTCAACATTTTTTCTCTTTCTAGCATAGTGGCATTATTTTTATCAAGAGCTGTAGGTAGGTATTGTGCAGGCAACAGGCCATGTGTTGTTTGTGGGAAGTAGACAGACAAATGTTTTTTAATGCCTAGTCACATTTGTTGGAAGTAGAATTGTATGCACATTATGGTGAATATATGTGTGCGTGGTGGGGGTGGGGGGTGGGGGGGGTGGGGGGTGGTACTGCAAGACAGAAGTATGACTATGAAGGATGGTTTGAGTTTTCAAGTTTCAAAGTTTGAAGCTGTAAACTCAGATTCTTTAAATTTTCATTTCTCTTACACATGGCAAGAATATTGGGAGGTCTGAGAAAATACTTTGTGTGTCAGAGTTTTGCTGGGCTGAAAGGGGGCAGCTTTTAGCATGTGCACATTTTTTATATTTTGCGAGGCAAAGACATCATAACACACCTCATTCCCTCTAGATAATTATACGTGAAGTGAAGTAAAAACAAACAAGTTTGATATTGTTTTCATCATGTTTGCAAAGGCAGTTGGTGCCTGGCATTCAGGTAGTTATTCCATGTATAGCCAAACAGGCCCCCCACCCCACCCCCACCAACTGAAATATTGCCACACTTTTTATTTATTTGAAATTTTTTGCCACACTTTTTATTTATTTGAAAATTTTATTCATGTAGTTTTTTTGTTCCAAGGTGATTGTGGTGGAGCGGAGGAATATAGATGGCACTTGGCCCAGGTCACCAAAGAGGTAAATAATCACTATTCCTACACCTCAAGTACACCTCAGTACATCCCCCAGGTTACTCAGTACATTTTCTACCACTGCCCCAGTTTACCCCCTCAACCTCTCTCCCCCATCACAGTACATTCCCCCACCCTCAGTACACCTAAATACGTTCCCCCAAACCCCAAACCAAGCTGATTCCAGCACCTCTGTGAGGCATTCCTGCCGGAGAACTTGGGAAGGCATTGTTGAGAGTGGCCAGCAGGTAAAACAGATTTGGAGATCAAGCTTTTCAATAAAAACAACAACTGCAAACCACAGGATCTCATAGTGTACATTTATGGCTCAGTCACCAAAAATCACCAAACAGGAAACAGGGGTAGCTTTAGTGGCTCACTTGTCTTGGTTCTTTGATTTCAGTTGGTTCAATGAACAGAATGTGCAACAGCAATGCAATGCTGAACAACAGCGACACAAGTCTGAACAACAGCATCACAAGTCTGCTGTGGCGGGTGTTGGCGGTGTTGGGCTACACTCTGGAAGCAGCCTGGCCTGTGCTGTATGTCTTGGGATTTACCGGGATCCAAAGTTCCTCCCTTGCCACCACACCTTTTGTGCCAGCTGTGTCCAGGACTGGGCTGGCCGTCACAGTGGCGGCACCTTTCCTTGTCCCACCTGCCGCAAGATGACCTCGCTACCTGCTGGGGGCGTGGCCGCCCTTCAGGGCAACTTTTACATCAGTGTTGATGACCTGGAGAGGGCAAGGAAGGGAAATCAGTGTCCTGTCCATGACCAGAAGGAACTAGAGTTTTTCTGTGTCCCCTGTGACAAGGCCATTTGCATCAACTGCAAGCTGACGGACCACGAGTCGCACAAGACCCAGGACCTTGACAAAGCGTTGGAGCTCAGGAAGAAAGAGTTGCCCAGAGAGAGATCCCGTGTGCAGAAAGCCCGGGCTGAGCTGGCGCAGCAGGTTGAAGGGGTGAGAAGAGAGCTTCAACTCCTGCAGGACCAGAAGGCGGCAGTGGAGGCAGCCATCCATGCCAGACACGCCATGCTGATTGCCACAGCCAACGAGGCCCGAGACAAAGAGCTGACCTCGCTGCAAACACTGAACACTGAGCTGGAGGGTGAACTTGCTGCGGACCTGGCCCGCCTACAGAAAAACCTGGATGAGGTGAGGAAGCTGGACCAGCAACTGAAGCAGGCAATCAACGGTGGCGCAGACCTTGTGCTCCTCACACTGGCCAAAGAGATGAAAGATGGCAAAGGGAGCTGCCAGTCAATCCAGCTGCTGACATCAGTGCAGAGAGGAGCTACGGGTCGTCTGGAGCTTAAACTTGACAACAGTTCTGATGCTGTTCTGACACAAATGCTTCACTTCATCGGTAGTGTGCGCAAGGTGCAGAAAGACTGACTGCTTCTCCAGGTGGTCATGGTGGTGCATCAGTTCTAGTGTCAGGAGATTTAAATTTACTTTGTATTTAAAAATCCACAGAATTGTCTTTCTTTTCTTTTTTTAATGTGGACATCAGAACAGCTGGGACTGTATGTCTGCCCTCTTCGATGGGTCACAGACGCACTGCTGTGCAGGACTTGTTTTCTTTCTTTCTTTCTTCCAGAACTGTCACGTTGGTATTGTATGCTCAGCAAGTGTGTGGGAAGATGCCCCCAATGAGAATTTTGACGAGAGTGTTGCTGTGAGCTTGGCGGTCAGCAGGTGCTGTTTGGGCAGGGTGTGGCCAGTGACCGTGTCCACCCAGTGGATGTGCGATGGCAGTCCGTCGTTGGTGCAGCCCCCAACAGCACTAAACGTAGACCACAAAGTTGCCTGTAGGGATGGGAGCGTCCTGGCTAGGTGCCTACTGCATGAGTGTGTGTATGTATTCTCAATGTGTGCTGGGAAAGGGTGAGGGGGGCTGTGCATGTATAGGTGTCCTTGAATCAGTTTGCACAAGTGCCTCTTCATAATTTTTCAATGGTATGTCTTGTATCTTGATCATGGAGTTATAAAATGAGTCACACTTATGGTGTGTTTTTTAGTAGAGATTTACATATATATATATATGCCTTTAGAATCATTGACTGCTAGACTGTTATCAAAACAGAGCTGTATATCTCGCAGCTTGCTTAATCATTTTGTTCAGGTTTGTGTGCTTATAACTGTTGCCATATACTGCATATCAAAGTAATCGGTTTGCTTTTGTTTGCTCATTTGACCAAAACACTCAACAACACACATCTTTGTGATGCTCTGTCTGTTGCCAAATGCACAGAGGAAATCACATGTCTTATGCTGTGATACCATCTTGTATCCAAGGGAGATGAATGTGTTCTTGACTTTGCCAAATCCTTAATATTGGCTCCTTGTTGTGTACCATTTAAGCCAGACCCTTTAAACTTTCACTAATTCTCAAAGTGCCTAAAAGCAACAGGGAGTCAGTGTTGTTTTTCCAGAAGGGGAGTAACGTATCCAGATTTTTATTTGTGGAGGACGAGTCTGGCAGCATTGTTTTAAACTTCTTGTAGACGGTTCGATGAAGATTGTGTTGTCTTAGAAGTGTGAACCAGCTTTATATATACTTTGATGACTAGTGTTTTTGCTTGGTATAGAGTAATTATGAAACGCATGATTCATCCTGAGGTGACCCAGTGTGCTTGGTAGGATGTAAAAAATCTGAGAACTATTTTTTCTTGTAATCTGATGGATAGGTGTGTTCAGTTTTGGTATAACAAACCTCACTGTCACTTAACACGCCTTTTTGTGTTTTTTGTTGGCTGTGTTATCAATGCAACCATTTGATTGTTACTGTGAATGTTTTTGCACTTTGAACTTGTTTTATATGTGCTGCATGTGTAGGAAAGTGAACAGATCATGAGTTTGGGGATTTCAAATTAGTAACTACTAAAAAAAAATGAAAAAACTGTTTCTTCTGAAGAGCACACAAGGTCAGTGGGAACTAAAAAGGTTGTCTTGCATGTCCATGGTTCTAAATAAATTAATGAATAATGGTTTGTTTTGTGTTAAGCAGTTAGTAGATGTAGAAAGTTATGCCTAAATTTTGTTTTCATACATGCATATGTTTTGTTGCCTCCCCCCCCCCCCCCCCCCAACTTTTATGCTTAAGGCTGATTAAAAAATGCTGAAAAAGAACCAGACTCATTTATTTTTAAAAGAAATTTTTTTTGAAATTCGTAGGAATCACCTCATGATCATCATCACTTAGTGGACTGGTTTGACAGACCAAACTTCCACATTCAATCAAATGACTGACTACACAGCTGCACAAGTACTGTGCATTTGGGCTCACACAATGCAGCAGTAATCACCAATCATACTCTAGATTTACACAGGCATATCAGTAAACACAACCCGAATGTATTTACACAGACAGATATGCATGAGCCCATGCACACACACAAACACACATACTGAACAACCCTCATCCATCTAAATTACTCTGCAGCTGGAAATCTGTTGGCAAAATAAAGATCTGGTGCATGAGTTAAGGATCTTTCATTAAGTAAAAATCACATGCATGCATGCACACGCAGACACAGAAACTGTGATCTCAAGACCAAACAGCAGTCCCTGGACAGAGAAATGAGGAAGCTGCTGACAGACCACAAAGGTTGTGGAGAACCCCCGAGTCTTGCGCCACTCCAGGCACCGAGTCCTGAGTGAGTAGACCCTTGCTGGACACGCTACTGGCCTGTCGATGTAAAGGATCCGACAGCAGCTGAAAATGGCAAAACTGCTAAGAGCCACTGCTGAAGCAGAATTCTTGACCATTGTGTTTGACTGTTGCATTGGAGAACCCTCCCCCCTTACACACACAAAAACAACAACACGGTTTGAATGATGAAGATCAAGGCTTGCAGTGCTCACCGAAACTAGAACAAAGAACTGAGCAGCACTCACTTTCAGTGCAAAATGCCTTCTTACTGTTTCTTAAAAACTGTGAAAGCACCAAGATCACAACACACAAGAACTGAAGAAGTTGAGGCTGAACGTCTTTTAACTGGACATGATAAAAAAAATGTACTGATTAGACCATGCCCTCACCGAAATAACAAGCAGACACACAAAGCAATTTGTCTGCTGCATGCGTTTAAAAGGTCTTTTGTCGCATCCTAAGGAGAGAAGGAAAAAAAGTGTTCAATCTTAACCTCTTGAGTGTCTAGATTTTTCTCTTAATGCCGGGAGTCAACTTAGAGAGTTTTTATGAAAATGCCAACCACAGCAAGGATACCTGTTGCCTGGATCGCAAGTTGCTCAGCAGCGTGCTGACCGGCTGGTAATGACTCAGGCTGGAAGAGTCACCCACAAACACCAGCTTGTGCTTGGCTCTCGTCACCGCCACGTTCAGTCGACGCACGTCTTGCAGCAAACCACCCCTCTGCAAGAAAACACCAGCGGAGATCTTTTGTTGTGTTTTGTACCCCAGCTCGTTCCATTCAATCCTTTTCTTCTTGCATATGCCAGGGGCTGACTCTGGGGTTCAATCCCTTGCCACACCAGGAGTTGAACTGGTGTCCGCAGCTTGCTGGACCCGATGCTCAACCAATTCAGCTACACCCCAACCCTGCTGCAACTTGCAGATGGGGGCTGGGACCACCAATGCTGGCCTGCCACTCCCTCAACTATTATGTCAATGAGGAAGAAGGAAAACAGAGAGCATATCATACTTACCGACACAGACTCAGAAGATGGAGTACTGCGTACAAAGGAGATGAGGATGACAGACTTGTCGCGGCCTTGGTACTGGTCCACAGTGTTGACCTCGATGCCTTTCAAGGGAAAGCACTCCGACAACCGCTGCTGGAGTGCCCTGACCTGCGCCCTGTATGGCGCTATCACTCCTATGTCAGTGGCAGAGATACCAGCCTGAGAAAGGAGTTTTAGAAAGAAAAAATGGCTTTAGGAGGCACAAATGAGTGCATTACAAAATAAAGACATTGCCTAAAATGAAAAACGTTTAAGCACATGCCATCAAACTGGATGAACACACATGATTTCAATGTGGGGTTTCAGTACACACATGTATGCATTTTCTTTCCTCAGTTTAACCATGCCTCACCAAATCAAGGATGAATTAACTCTGAGAAACACTGATCCTTCTGCTCAACATTTTCTGCCTTGCATGGCTGCAGCCTCTATCTACATGACCCTGATATGACCTCTAAGGTTGATTGGGCGTTAAAAACCAGTTACTACAGTTTCTCCTCAATCATCCTAATTGATGTGGTAAATGTGCTGCATGGCCTATAAGCAGTCCCTGCTTCACAGAATACAAAAACAGTAGTGCTATGAGAGTTTGAGTGCATACACCTGTGTTAAAATACATGACACCCACCCACCCAGATGACTAAAATGACAAAACATTTCACACAAAAATCAATGGATGTCATGTTGATTGTACAATTCATTGTTTGAACTACAGTGGAACACATCTTTCATGACCGCCCCGACACTTAAACTAAAAGAAGTCTCAAGAGAGGGGTGGTATCTGGTCAGGGAGTCATTCACATGGCACCATGAAGGGAAAGTTTCACAAAAAGTGGTCTTAGAAGACAGCTGGTCTCTCATCACTTTCCATGTAATACAAACGGAGAAGACTTTGGGCTATACCTGAACAAAAGTGGTGCATAAGCAAAGGATCAAGTCTGCCTCTACTTCGTTGGTGACACCTCTGCCATCACAGCTCTCTGGGGCTGAAATCTGTGTGAGCAGTATAATAAAAGTGACAGTCAATTAATAGTTTACTTATATGCCTGTATCAAATTAAATATTTAAGATGTTGTGATAACAAAGTGTGAGTGTGAGATTGAGTGTGTGTGTGTGTGTGTGTATTGATTGATTATGCTGTTGTTGTTTTTACTGTGCACCACAAAACAAATTCCATTGTAAAAGTGTACTCGGACAATAAATATTCTAATTTTGATTCTTTATAAAACACAGAACCAGATCAGACTGAAACAAAACAAGACCCCCCCCCCCCCCCCCCCACAAAGTAACAAAGGGGAGAGGGAGGGTTAATGGAGCTCAGGGAACAGCAAACTATGTCAATATTTGTATACAAATTTGCAAGGAAAATGGAGATGTAAAGGATTTCTGTTCAGAGACCTGACATGTATCCAGGAAGATGACAGCATTGGTCAGACTTGTGTCCAGAGCACGTCCCAGCCACTCAGATCTCCTGCCCTGTTCACAGAGAAAAACCCTCGTCAGCATCCTTTTCTGCCGCTGCTGTGCTACTGTTAGGTCTGCAGTTTCCAGTAAAGCCTATTTATATAGAGAATCAAACTAACAGCAAAAAAACAGAAACAAAAAAACACTGGCTTAATTTGAAATAAGCACAAGTACAGTCTGCGTGCATACACACAAGGCATGCGAGCACACCAGTATGTTGGTGTACACATACTCCCTGCTCGGTTTTCCTTGTGAAGAAAAGAAATACTCCACCTGAGACAGTGACAGTACAGACGTGTCACAGTAAACCCAGCTGGTGTGTTTACCACAGGCAGACCCACAGGTCAGAGAAGTGTGGTCACCTCCACACTGCAACACGCCTTGCCACACTACCCCAAAGAGTGGTCATCTGCACTTACCACAAGCAACTGCAGGCTGGATGCAGACCAGAGACGTGATTATTCCCACACTGCAACACTCCTTGCTACACCACACCACACCACACCACGGGTCATCTGCACTGACCACAAGCAACTGCAGGCTGGATGCGGGCAACACAGACATGATTATCACCCCTCCCCTTCCGTTGCTCCTTGGTATACCAGGTCCCTGTGCAGCACCTACCACAGACACACCTGCCGGCTGGATGCAAGCCACAGAAATGCATTCACCCCAGCGCTGCAACATTCCTCGGTAGACCAGGTCGCTGTGCAGCACTTACCACAGACACAGCTGCAGTCCGCACTGCAATGCTTCCTGATAAACCAGCTCACCATCTTGCATATACCGGACATCTTCAGGCTGCAGTCATCCCTGCAACACTCCCTAGTACACCAGGTCACCGTGCAGCACTTACCACAGACATATCAGCAGGCTGGATGCGGGCCACAGAGATGCGGTCATCACCACACTGCAATGCTCCCTGGTACACCAGCTCATTGGACAGCTGCATTATTGTACTGCAACACACACAGTTAAGTATTAGATGAGCGCCTCATGCACTGCTGTTCAGAGAACCTGCGATGATAGATGAGAAATGGCAACAAGCCATTGCCACAAAATATCAGCTATTTATGCTTAAACGTCTGTTGACAAGTCTCAAAATACAATGACTGGAAGCTGGAGACAAGCAAGCACATGTGTACATGAGACCTGTGTCCGGTTCCCTCACCTGTTCATCCTGTACTGCAAATTGAGGTCATAAGTGGCTCCTGCGCCATCCAGGTGAGTGAAGAGACTCTGCCCCATCCCCAGGCCACTGAAACAGCAGGTCCACTTTCTGGTCAAGCATGGGGATGCACAAACTCTGGACCTACCAGTCTCCATGGACACTACCAGTCTCCAATGGCCAAAACTCTGGACACTACAGTCTCCATGGACACTACCAGTCTCCATGGACACTACCAGTCTCCAATGCCCAAACTCTGGACACTACCAGTCTACATGGACACTACCAGTCTCCAATGCACAAACTCTGAACACTACCAGTCTCCATGGACACTACCAGTCTCCATGGACACTACCAGTCTCCATGGACACTACCAGTCTCCAATGCACAAACACTACCAGTCTCCATGGACACTACCAGTCTCCAATGCCCAAACTCTGAACACTACCAGTCTCCATGGACACTACCAGTCTCCAATGCACAAACTATGAACACTACCAGTCTCCATGGACACTACCAGTCTCCATGGACACTACCAGTCTCCATGGACACTACCAGTCCCCAAATGGACACTACCAGTCTCCATGGACACTACCAGTCTCCAATGCACAAACTCTGGACACTACCAGTCTCCATGGACACTACCAGTCTCCATGGACACTACCAGTCTCCATGGACACTACCAGTCTCCATGGACACTACCAGTCTCCAATAGTCACCATCCAAATGTAGCACAGGCAGTTGGGACCACAACAGCTCCAGGCCGTACTTACATAAGTAATTTTGCTTGTTGCACAGCCCGACTGCTCTGTTGTTAAAATATTGTTACGTATGAAATAAATTTTGTTTAAACCAACTGTTCAGTCGAGTAAATGATGAGCAGACCTAAGGTTCACACACTTTCATATTCAGAAAGTCGATACAGCAAGTGTCTATAGCTGCTGGTGCAGAAAACTTGGGATGCCTTCAGCTGTAAAGGAGGATACTTCAGACTTCAGGAGAGACTGCAGCTTCCCACGGCAGTACACGCTGCATGTAAAATGCAGAGAAGCTTGTGCAAGCACGAATGTCACGTGTGGTCTTTAATGGGTACACACAGAGTTCCAGCTGAGAATGAAATTACACAAGTACAAAATAATGTTATGTGTGGTCTTATTTGGTACAACCAGAGCTCTAGCAGAGAATGAAATTACACTAATACACGACCACGCACGCACGCACGCACGCACGCACGCACGCACGCACGCACGCACCACACACACCACACACACACACACACACACACACACACACACACATGTACTGTACACACAGCCACACACACACACAAGGACACAAACAAATGAACAAACATAACCAGGGAAACACAGTACAGCAAAATTCTGACAGTACAAACAGGGTCCCGGTGACATTTTCCTTTTTGCTCAAGATTAGTTCATACACAAATATATGACACTGTAACATAAACGTTTGGTCCTTTGAGTTTTGTGTTAACAGTAAGTAACTACACTGCAGACACAAGCACAGACATACAAGTAACATAAAACTTCTCATTCTTTGAATTTTGAGTTAACAGTAACTACACTGCAGACACAAGCACAGGCACCCCCCTCCACCCATAACATAAATGTCTGGTGCTTTGAATTTTGCGTTAACAGTAAGTAACTATACTGCATGCATGAGTGCTCACACACACACACACGCATCACACACACACAAACAACACACACACACTAATAGTAAGACAAGCAAAGCAAACAGACCCTACAGGCCACAGAGCACAGTGACGTACTGACCTGGCCTCTTTGCTCTGCACCACCGGCGGCAGCTGCTGCGGATCGCCCACCAGCACGAACCTGTCCGCGTTGAAGAGGGGACCCAGGCACGCCGGCTGCAGCACCTGCGACGCTTCGTCCACGATGCACACATCAAATCTGCGCTGCGTGAACACCGGGTGGTTGACGCCAAGACAGCTTGCGGCGACGATGCCCTGAAAAAACGATGCGGTGACTGCAGCGTACTTGATTCTCTCACAGCACACAGCATGTGGATGGTATTGCACAACAACACCCTAAAACTATGATGCGCAAAGCTGTAATACATGCTGATCTTGCAGGACACAGCGCAAAGATGGTCTTCACAACAATGCCCTCAGAATGCTTGACCCATAAAGTAAACCATCAATGAAGCATTTTTACACATTTTACTTGCATGTTGCCCATTTTAATCATGATGCATATGTTGTGTTGGAAGGCAAAGTGAAGGCCAGTGTAACCTGGCAAGTTGCTACAGAAGTCTTGCGTACCAACATTATTATTATTACAAAGTAAGACTTTCTTGTTTGCTTCTTCGGACAAGGTTAAAACTATAACACAAAAATGAATCAAAACACAGGCTGCAATTATTTTTAAAAAAATCACATTTGATGTTCAGAGTAATACCAGTGTCTTCTAATTTCAATACATGTGTATTCTATGCACAGGAAATCACCGAAAATTCAGATCAGGTCAAAGTGATCACAGGTCTGAATAGCACAATGGAATATGCTATGCACAAGCCAACGGAGCCGAATTCAGCGTGTTGCATTATTACAACATGTTCATCAAACAAGAGGAATGTAAGGCTGCTGCTCACGTAGGAACTGTAGAAATCTGTCAGCTCATCAACAGATGAGATGTCCAGGGTCAAGATCTCCGCAGCATGATCCTGTATCAGTGGGTGAATGCGACTGGATCTACCCAGTCGTAAAAATGGCACACCATCCTAAAAATAGAAAGAAAAAAAGGGTCAGGTAAAAGAAAGAAGTATACTAGGACCCTTTGATGAAAGACCAACCACTCTCGTGAGAAACCACCTTGCATAAAGTCGGTGTACAACAGCGTCAACTCATGGCTGCATTTCTCAAAACTCTTCTGAGCTCTGCTGCTGACATTTCAAAGTAAATAAGCCCCTCAGCAATTAAGGAGCATCCCTCCTTTAAGAACACTTTCACTTCATTTCTGCTGTGTGGGGGTGGCCTCTCATTGGAGGGTCCACTGTACCACCAGAGAGAACAGACAGAGAGACAGACACAGAGAAAAGACAGAGAGAAGAGACACACACAGAGAAGGAGAAACACACTCAAACAGAGAGAGTGAGACAGGGAGAGAGACAGAGACAGAGAGAAGCGAGAGAGAGAAGGAAAAACGCACTCAGACAGAGTGAGACAGGGAGAGAGACAGAGACACAAACAGAGACAGAGAGAAGAGATAGAGAGAAGGAGAAATGCACTCAAACAGAGTGAGACAGGGAGAGAGACAGAGACACAAACAGAGACAGAGAGTAAGTAAGTTGGTGTTTTACACCCAGTCAACCGGTGCAGAGACAGAGAGAGGCACAGAAAAAGACTGAGACATTCATATAGCATCAAGGTCAACCAAACTGGTATAAACAGAGCTTTATTGGGGGGTGAGGGGTGGGAGAGAAGTGGGCAGGTGTGTGTGTGTGTGTGTGTGTGTGTGGGGGGGGGGGGGGGGGGGGGGGGCTAGCAAGTACATCTCCACCCAGCTTTCCTTTCAGCAGCAGATCTGATCTGAGGGTGTCAGCAGACAGTGAGAGAAGATTCTACCTAAGATTCCATTGTTAAACATCCTATGAATTTACGTTATTCCCACAGTGAAGTACCCCCCAAAAGTGGCCCTTACCGCCTTAAGCTTGATGAGGATGTTGTCAACAGCAGAGTGAGTGTAGCTGGTCAGTAGAACAGACTGCCCGAGCTCCCTCAGGATCTTCACCAGTGCCACAATTGTTGACGTTTTGCCTGCAAGTATGAATATGAGTCAAGAAATTACCCAAGTCTGGAAATTTCAATCAACAATTTAATCGGTTGTACAAAATGATTCATGTTTAACTTAACAACAGTACTGAAATATTGGTCAAATGTTATAAAAGTACGCAAACTAATTACATCATATAAATCTCCCTCACTCTCTTTCACTGTGCCCGTCGTGAAACTTGAAATGTTTCTTTTTATATACTTCCTCACACACCACATACACACACAACACAAAAACCATGTACACTTACAACACATACATATTTATATGCAAATGCATGCACACACGCACGCATGCACGCACACACACACACACACACACACACACACACACACACACACACACACACACCTGTGCCAGGGTATCCCTTGACCAGCACAAAATCCTTGGACATCAGCACCTGTCCAGTAGAAAGCAACCAGCAACATATAAAATCATATTTAGTTCACTGGAGATCACGTTGACAACCAATTTTATCTGTCCAAGCCAGGGTGAAATTGAAAATTCCGTTCTGTGAGTCACCCAGCCTTGGAAACCTGTGTTATACAGGAGGTTGCACTCTGAGCCTGCTATGAGGAACGAATAAAAAAGAAGTCTCCCATCTTAAACAGCTACCAGGAGGCTATTACATATGTATGTGCTTATCTGTCTTTTACATCATTGCAAAAAACTCTTTGAATTTGAAACTGTGTTGAATGATAGATGCAGTACCTACATGTATTCAAAAAGAGAGAAAAAGATCTGAGAAAAAGAGGAGAAGGGAGAGAAAGAAAAAAAGAATTGAAACAAAACATAATTCGAGAAAAAGAGGAGAAGAGAGAGAAAGAAAAAAGAACTGAAACAAAACATACCTTCAAAATGGCTGTTTTCTGTGGCTTGTTCAGCGGTTTGAAGATCTTTTTCACTGAAAAACACAGTTGACAACCAACAAAATATAAAACAAGCAACAATACAAACAATGGAGAAAAAGAAAAAAAAGTTGGCCAGAACATGAATAAACTTTACATTTGATCAATCACCCCATTTAATATGCTCAACAGAGGCAATCGCACCAAGAAAAAGCTGACGTTAGTTTTCATTCATGCAAGTCTTATGGAAAGGCTGAGGAGAGGAGACCTTGATACACACCAGCGTTCAAACCAGCGCTCACCCTTTTCAACAGCCGTTTTGGACATCTTCATCTGGAACTCCGGCTTTCGGCCATCAATGATAAGTGATCGTAGTTTGTGGCTGAGAAAAATAAAACAGAACCCAAATATATATGTAGCTCCAGGACACTGAGCAGTAAGACTTGTCTAAATGCAGCTGGACTGGACTTTGTTGAAAGCTACAGAACTGAAGAGGTTGGAGTAAAAACAGACAAGTTCATTTCAGTTCAAGAGGGTATTTAAGCACTTACTAAAGCCCACATGCGTTCAGCCCCATCTCTCAGAAAGGTTGTGTGTACTGCACATGCACTCTGAACACACACGTGAAAGAAATTGCTTTGAAGCATAAATGTGTAAGCTGACAACAGATTCGGGATGTGGAACTTGAGACAGACATCAAAAATGTGTCACCCGAATGCGGACATACACACGCTGACACAGACCAGTGTGGGGAGGGATCCATTAGACGAGAGAGGTTGGTCAGCAAGTAGCCAGCTGTGTTGAACGCGTCACACCGATCAATGCGAAACACCAGAGACTGGAAGGACGCATTCTCATGAAAACTGTCCCTGAAATCACAACAGGCATTTTCCTTAAAAATTAAACAACAGCAAGCTCTAAACTCAAAACACGTTGAGCTCTGATTAACATAGCATTAGTTAAAATGAGCACACCAGTTAACCTAACAGGGTAGAATTTAGTTTCATGTGGCACCAGATGTGCAACAACCAAACAGCACTGTCAGTACACCACTTGAGTGGATATTAAAAAATGTGCTATAAAAAGGCTATAGTCACTCATTCAGTCACATGCAACAGGGGCACAGTGAGTCTGCTCGAGAGTGGAGAATAGCACTATATAAAAGTGATCAGTAATAGTAATTCTCAGGTATGTATCACTTCCCCAAGCAAAATGATCCTCTTTAGGCCACAGGATATAAAACATTATTCGTTACTAGATGCCAGTTTCTTCAGGTCTGGGTAACAAAACAAAGAGCCCACCTGTCCACCACAACTTCAACCACACTCTCTGTCAACTGCTTGATGAATCCTGTGGACAGAGCGATGTATCTGCCGTCCTCGGAACTGACCACCACAGAGTCATTCTTCCCTAGTCCAACTTCGTTCAGCGCACCACCAGAAAACCTGCTCAACAGAAATAGTCATTTCTCAATAAGTCTTTAAGAAAAGAAAAAAATCCTGAATTGCACTGGCTTTTTCTGTTTTGTTTGTTTGTTGTTGTCTGTTGGTATAAATAGTGGCAGTCTTTTTGGTGAGTGTGTTTTTGTTTTATTTTCTGAAGCATCATGACTTATGTGGCAAGCTCCCTGTGTAAATTCCCTATACTTATCATTACCAATTTCACTGTGTGCACTGCAACTGCTAAATGTTGAAAAATGGCACGTGAGTGCATAAGGGTCACTTTAGACAACAAGACACAATAAGAAAAATGAGCGGAGTGCCAGTTACAGACCCCGGCCTACGCTGGAACTGCACACAGCAGCCCTTTCCCTCCGTGAAGGCCTGCGTCTCTGGCACCCCCAGCACCGAGTCCACAATCACCAGCTGCTGCAGGCAGTCCCCTCTCTGCTCCCTGCACACACGTCAACACATCAACATGGTCTGATGGAAAGGTCCCTGCTTCCTGAACACACACAACACATCAACATGGTCTGATGGAAAGGTCCCTGCTTCCTGCACACACATCAACACATCAGTATAGTCTGATGTAAAGGTCCCTGCTTCCTGCACATACACCAAGGCATGATGGAGATGTCCCTGCTTCCTGCACACACATCAACAGGGTCTGATGGAAAAGTCTCTGCTTCCTGCACACACATCAACATAGTCTGATGGAAAGATTCCTGCTTCCTGCACACACCCCAACATGGTATGATGGAAAGGTCCCTGCTCCCTGCACACACATCAACATGGTCTGATGGAAAGGTCTCTGCTCCCTGCACACACATCAACATGTCAACACAGTCTGATGGAAAGGTCCCTGCTCCCTGCACACATATCAACACATCAACTTCCTGTACACACATCAACACAGACTGATGAAAGGTCTCTGCTCCCTGCACACATATCAACACATTAACATGGTCTGACAGAAAGGTCTCTGCTCCCTGCACACACATCAACGTGGTCTGACAGAAAGGTCTCTCCTCCCTGCACACACATCAACATGGTCTGACAGAAAGGTCCCTCCTCCCTGCACACACATCAACATGTCTGAGAAAGGTCCCTGCTCCTTGCACACACATCAACATGGTCTGATGGAAATGTCCCTGCTCCTTGCACACACATCAACATCGTCTGATGGAAAGGTTCCTGCTTTCTGCACACACATCAACATGGTCTGATGGAAATGTCCCTGCTCCCTGCACACACATCAACATCGTCTGATGGAAAGGTCCCTGCTCCCTGCACACACATCAACATCGTCTGATGGAAAGGTCCCTGCTTCCTGCACACACATCAACATGGTCTGATGGAAAGGTCCTTGCTTCCTTCACACACATCAATATGGTCTGATGAAAAGGTCTCTGCTTCCTGCACACACATCAACACATTAACATGGTCTGATGAAAAGGTCCCTGCTTCCTGCACACACATCAACACAATCTGATGGAATGGTTCCTGCTTCCTGCACACACATTAACAAGGTCTGATGGAAAAGTCTCTGCTCCCTGTGGAATGGCTCCTGCTCCCTGCACACACATCAACACGGTCTGATGGAAAGGTCCCTGCTCCCTGTACACACATCAACACAGTGTGACAGAAAGGTCTCTGCTCCCTGCACACACATCAACATGGTCTGACAGAAAGGTCTCTCCTCCCTGCACACACATCAATATACTCCTAACAAGGACCAAGGCCTGCTGGCACCCATACCCCTAACAAAGAGTCCACCACAAGCTGCTGTAAGCACTCTGCAAATTCTTTTTAAAAAATCAATCTGCATGGTACCAAATGATCAGGTCTGCTTGCCTACCTAGTGACATTTCACAGAGATCTGTGCAGTGCTTCTTGGACTCAACCATCACCACCTGGCCGTTCCGTGCCTTGATGCACAAAGACGTCAATGCACACAAAGTACACGCCTAAATGACTCACCTTTCAGAGCTGGACATGCACCAAATGTTGCGCAGGCCCTCCCTGTGCTGGCTGGATGTCTCCAGGTCCATGCACAGCAACCAGAATGTGAAGTAGCTCAGGTGGGACTCACTCAGGTGTGACAGGGTGTCAGGTACAAGGCCACTCATGGCATGGTCCGCGCTGTGCCTTAGGTCTTCTACACTCCTGGAAGAGTGACACACAACAAACTACAGGGGAACTCGGGTGTGACAGGGTTTCAGGTGCAAGACCACTCACAGTATGGTCCATGCTGCGTCTTAATCTTCTGCACATCTGTCAGGTGACACAAAACAAGAGGCAAACAACTGAAGTGTCAGGCCTACTGACTCATCTTCAGGGAGCAAAATGTTGCAGTTTTTGGCTTGCTGTTTTACACATTGTGACACAGCGGCTTCAGACAACTGGATATCCGGTGCAAAGCTACTCATGGCATTGTCTGCCCCGTGTTCTACATCCTCCATGCTCCTGTTACAGCACACCTTGCAATTTCTCATGCATGGGGAGCAGTGGAATGATCAAGAAGCTCAAGTCTGTTAACCTGTCCCAGGCAACTGACTGATAAGAGCAGGGCTAATGTACACTTAGAACTGAGAGTGAATGAGTGGGTGTGCAAGCAAGTGTGCATGGCTTGTGTGTGTGTGTGTGCATGTCTGCATGTGTGTGTGAGTGTGCGTGTGTGCATTGCGTGTTGCATGTGTGTAACCGATGCCTGTTACTGTGCATGCATACATGTACATGTGTGTGTGTGCACCTGGGTGCACACACCCACACCACATGCAAATCTCACGATGTATGCCAACAACAACTGACATGGGACTCTGACAATGAGCAAAAACACCCTCTGCAGGAAGGGCACAGCCAGAAAACTGTGGCTCAAGCTTTGTACGGAGCGCAGCAAAAGACTGCACTGCACACGCACCTCTGATACACAGCACAGTTGATGAGCTGAGGGCACTTGCTGCATGATCTCAGGCTGTTGATGGGTGACGGCAGACGTCCCAGGTGATACGTCACGTGACCACCGGCCTCTGTCTCTTTCTGCGTCTGGCGACTCAGGTAGTAGGCCATCTCGTTGCGCAGCTGAAGCAGGCCTGGAACCCAGACAGAAGCGTCAATAAGCGGTGGGTACAGCAAGAGTACCAGTAGTACAAACACTAACGGAATGAAACACCGAATAATGCCACAGCTTACAAGTCTGCCACTGTGAGTGCACACATGAGCATACATGCATGTGGTGTGTGTTCAAGTTTGCCTGACATGTTTTCAGATTTGACAGGAACAGCACTTCTGACATACTATGCATGCCGGTCTCTGTGTGAGTGTGTGTGGTGTGTGTATGCATGTGCATGTGTGCGTACATCAACATGCATGTGTGAGTGTGTGCACATGTGTGGGTGACATAGTCATGTGCATGTGACCTCGTGTGTTTTCAGGTTTGACAGGAACGGCACTCATGTCGTTCTGCTTCAGGTAGAGCAACAGGCCTTCCTCTGGGTCCTCACGTCGCTCGGACATCATCAGCGAGTACAGCGTCACCTGCACAAAGTCAGACTTTCAAACAGGGTCTCTCCCTCTCACACCACAACTTCATCAGCAAACACAATGTCCCCGGCCACAAATTGGAAGTCTCTACCTCTCACACTGTAACTTCATCAGAGAGCACAGTATTACCTGCACAAAGTAGGACTTTCAAACAGCCTCTCTCCCTCTAACATAATTTCATCAAACATCATCAGCGAGCGCAACGTTCCCTGCACAAATTGGAAGTTTGTTTTGTGAGTCTCTACATCTCGCATCGTAACTTCATGAGAAAGTGTGGCAATACCCGCATAAATTGGGAACTTTAAATAGTGCCTACCACTTCTACTTCTCACACCCTATTTTCATCAGCATTGCTGTTCACTGATGCAGGACTTAACTGTTGCTCTCAGTCTTTCCTCTATCCTGAAGACCGTCAGAGTTTACAACCCAACAAAATGGATTGCTTAGTGAGATTCCTTGCAGCCTGAGAGCAGCTGATGCAGCCAGTCAGTGAGGACTGTAACCTACGTGTGGGTCCTTCAGTGCAAATGTATACAGCCATGACCATGACCTCTGTTTACGCCTGTGACCTACCTGCCCTTTATGCTCCACCGAGTACGATGCTTTGCCAGTCTTGAGCTCCAGGGGAAGAACCTTTCGCCTCATTGCCCCCCTCTCCTTCCGCATCTGAAAGTCAGCAGGGAGGAAAAGATGTCAGCACCTCTTCTCCTTCTGAACAGGGAAGTCCACAACGTGGCAAATGAGATTTCACTGTTCCACCATCCGTTTCTGCGTGGGGACGCCCAACACACAACAAACGTGATTTCACTGTTCCACCCTCCCTTTCTGCGTGGGGAAGCCCAACACACAACAAACGTGATTTCACTGTTCCACCATCCGTTCCTGCGTGGGGAAGCCCAACACACAACAAACGTGATTTCACTGTTCCACCCTCCCTTTCTGCTTGGGGAAGCCCAACACACAACAAATGTGATTTCACTGTTCCACCCTCCCTTTCTGCTTGGGGAAGCCCAACACACAACAAATGTGATTTCACTGTTCCACCCTCCCTTTCAGCTTGGGGAAGCCCAACACACAACAAATGTGATTTCACTGTTCCACCCTCCCTTTCTGCGTGGGGAAGCCCAACACACAACAAATGTTTCCACAGCAGATAGTCCAAATACATAACAAGTGTGTATCACATTTCTCTCTCCGTCTCAGGAATTCTAGCACACAGCAAGTGTGTTTTCATCTTTTTTCTCTCTCTCTCTGCATCAGAAATCTTCGGACATGAATTCCAACACATGGAAATTGAATCTTAATTTTTTCGTTCTTGCTCTTTGCATCAAAAAAATGTGTCTTCATCTTTTCTCTCTTTCCACAGGTACAAGTCAACATGAAACGCTAAATATAGCTTCTTGCTCAAGCCCTCTTGGGTGCACGAGAAGTCAGTGTGCAGTACAGTGCTGTCTTTCTTCTCTGCTTTAGCACCTGTCTGTATGGATGCATCAAACATGAAACCAGAATGCACTCAAATTTTACACATTTTTGAATTCAGCACTATGGCCATTTACATCCTCCCTCTTACAGAATTCTTACAAATTCTAAGGTTCAGTCTTAGGCCTGGTTGAATGAGTCTCACCTCCACTTCAACCGTCATGTCAATTTTGCCCTTGACTCCTAACCTGCAAACGATCAGTCATGTCAATGAACAGAACAGTGCTTAGCATGACACAACACCAAATAATCAACCGAAAACAACAGAACAAAGACAGTATTACAAGAGAGAGTTAAACGATCAAAACCCATTCTCAGTTCCACATCACCACACACATTCAGACTGGGAGACAGACAAAAAGAAGAAAGAGGATGAACAGGAGCAAAGCAATGAGTAAGTCGAGAGTTGGAAGGCAGGAGAAATAAAGAAGTATGTACAGCAAATGACAGAAACAACTGAGAAAGAAGACAGGAAGAACAAGGAAGGCAAAAAAAGTTGTTTTTTTTTTTTAAAGGATAGAAAGCATGAGACAGCAGTGTAAATCACACTTTAAGATTTAGGAGGTCAGACTTGGTGTGCAAGTAAGCTTGGTTGCTGAAATCCCTGAGGGTCATAGTGCAACAACTTCAAAGGGTCACAACCATTCTATTAATGACTGTACTGAAAGATTTTATTTAAGACCCCCCCCCCCCCACCTGACTCCCCTCCTGCCACCACCCCACACACACACAACTGATGCAATCATACGACTGACACACTGACCTGTGCTGCAGTGCATACTGCTAAATTTGTTAGAATGGGTCAACTATATGCAAACATATAGGTCAGAAATCAAGTGTAACAGATATGGCACTAGGCAGAAAAGCAAAAGACAGACAGATGGAAGAAAGGAGGAAATACAGAGAAATGCATACAGGATAGAGAAAGAAATTGAAAAGGAAAGTAGAAAGTCACACACTGAGACAGAATGAAAAAAGAACATTGTCATACCTTGGCGACCAAATGGTTTCTTCTATGTCATGGATCTGCACAACACTGACATCTGAACATCTGTAAAGGAGAATGCCATTCCCTTCACCACATCTACACAATACTTCACGTACAGAAACCAACTACAGCCGCTAAATACTGATTCCTTAATACACGCTGCATCTCAAGCTCCCTTATATTTTAATTGTTTTATGATGTCAATCAGCTTGAATGTGTGTATAAATAATTTTTTAAACACACACCACACCTCATTCTGAGCACAATTTTACTGACAATTAAAAATAGCATATATATATACAAACTTTAAATATTGACATCTCTTCCCAGCATAAACCTGTTGTCAAGCACAAATAAATAATATACAAAACTAAAAAGATTACCCAAACCTTGCTCTTTTTTAAAATCTAAAACATACACCTGCACACCTGTGAGCTTTCGCTTGGTTCCTGGATGAGCACAATTTTACTGGCACTAAAGTTAGCAGATCATACAAACTTTCAATATTTCAATATATATACAAAGAAAAAAATGAAACTAAAAAGATCACCCAAACTCTTTTTATCTAAAGCACACACCCACACTCCCAGCATCACTTTCCAGCACCTTCCTCCAAACTCTGCCAGATTTGGTTACGTCACTGAAGGAGCACTCTTTATCTCCGCACAGCTGTCCACCGGTGCGGTCAGCACCCTCCAAAAGATTTGGGTACTAATATGACTGTAGAAGCAACCTAGTGCCCAAGTATGCATGTAAACATGAGGCACATCCACCCCGGGTAAAAAAAACGAGTTCCGTCTCAATTCAAACGATTCTGGCTTTATTTGAGCTGGCATAAGCAACATGGTCAGTTATAAAACAAAGTCTGATATAATTTGAGTTGTTTCTAAAAAACTTACTACTGTTTGAACACCAACAAAAAAACTGCTTGTTAACTGACAGTTCTCTTGACCCTATGGCGTAACTAAATACGGCAGTGCTTGAAGGAAGGATGTCGTAAACCAGTGCTTGGAGTCTGGCACACACCTACACACCTGTGAGTTTTTGCTTGGTTCCTGGATGGCACGTGTTTCTCTAACCACGCCTGCAGAGGGCCAACGTAGGCCTGGATCTCCTCCATGACGCGAGCCTCTGTTGCTGACTGCCCGTACCTGCATGTTCAAACCCCTTTTAGTCCATTCAGGTTCAGAATCAAAAATCAAGGGAGTTAAGTAGCACCCAAAATATGTCACAGAAACACAACAACAAAGACACACTCGGAAACTCAGGTGTGTACACGCGTAAGGAGGAGCCAATTTCTGTTTAAGACCAGACACAGTCCTGTGATCTCAAAACTGGCTCAACATATGAACACACAAATACACACATTTACATGTTGGCCTCAGAGTGAAATGTCATACACTGCACTGCTGCCAGGTCACTTTGGGGGTGTTCAGTAGTTCCTGTTCTGATTCAACATGTGCAAGGCACCACCTACTATGCCCTCTACTGACGACAGTATTAGCGAAGTCACGGAGTCAGTCTGAGTGCGTGTCCCCTCCAGAGAGCAGACCGCCACTACATCCCTCCATCAATGCTTTTTCATGTTCCAGATCAGTTTGCCTGGACCGCCCGCATTGCACATCCATGTAATCTTTGTTTTTGTACGCATCATCCTAAACATGAATGGGACATAAAACAAGCCCATGTCCTCATTTTGTAAGTTAGTACTATCTGTTTTTAACACCCGGTCAACCTCATCTGTATTAGTACTGTTATTTCATGATTGGTTCCCGTCAAAAACAGGTCAAAGATATAAACGTGCCCACTAGGATTGGCGAAAAAAGAAAGCTCACACTAAGCTCTAAAAATTGACTGCCATGACTTACATCTCGTGCAGGAATTTGTTGGACTGGACAATGGACTGGGCCCTGGTCAGAATCTCCTCCGTCTTTGTCAGTCTGTCCTTCAGCACCTGAGGCAGACAATGCCCGATTGTTTGAAGATACATTCGCAAACCTCTTTTCATCCACGCCTACTTGTCTCCCAGAGTTTTAGTGGCTGGGGAAGATCCCAGCCATTCTGTCAGAAGTGCAGGTGGCAGGTTACAGCTAAACATGTAAGTACCCTCTGTATGTGGCTTTTCACAAAGTGACTTGACATGGTGCATGGTTACATAGTGTACACAAAACGCACAGAGACTGCAGCAATTTCACGTAGCACCAGCCGTGTAACACCCAAACAGCGCTGTAAGTACACCACTTGGGTGGATATTCAAAACAGCTATAAAAAGTGACAGTCACTCATTTAGAATCACATGTGGCAAAAGCACAGTAAGTCTACTAAAGAGCGGAGAACAGCGCTATAGAAAAGTGATCATCATTTCATATTTTACTGCCAGGATATGCTGGTGTGCATCTTATTCTTAACACCTCAGAGAAGCTGTGGTTGATACTGTCATACAGTAACGGCAAAATGAGCATTTTCGCTGTCAGTGCATGCGCACTCTGTTTACCTTACCACCCAGGAAAGACTGAATGACAATTTGTTGCTGCATGCAGTCAGTGCCTGTCATGATGCTGGTCTTACCTCCTGGAAGAGACTGTGGATGATACTGCCGTACAGCATGTGAACATTCTTGCTGTCTACACCCTGCAAAACAACACACAGTGCACAGTTTCACACCATCTCAAAACAAAAGGCTAAAACACAGCTCTCAGTCTCAATGTCACAGAGAGTGTTTTGTCGGGAGATGGAATTACAAAAAGTGGCATCTTCTTCACTTGTCCTAAACCCTTATTTAGCCACATCCAGTCCTGTACTAACAAACTGAAATGTTTAGGATCAATAACTGTTGGCAATATATATATATACTGATAAAATCAACTTCCCGCCTACTTGGAACATCAGCTCTAACATGTGCCTTCATCATGAAGTAAATAACAATAATACACGATCAAAACGAAACAGTCAAAACACAACATGAATTGCAGTGGTGAATGAAATGATGCAAGGGCAATGTTTTGTTTTACTTTACCTTGAATTTTTCATTCAGCACTGATCTGAAACAAAGCAAACAAAAGGCTGTAAAACACAAGGTTCATCAATTCAAATGTCAAAATACCCCAGTGTGAATAAGCTTACTTAATTCAGGGCTCAAAAACAATGATTAAGGACTGAAATACAGAGATTTTGCTCCTTTTCTGGCCTTGCTTAAACACTACACACGTGAAGGTATGAATTTAGAAGAAAGTAGAAATCTGAAGACAAATACAGAGACCATTCAGCACACACAGATCACTCAGCGCACACACACAAAAATCTTATCAAGAAAGAAACATGGGCACCACACACCTTCGAAGGCAGTACACTCCCGACACTATGGCGGTCCCTGACAAAAGAAGGTCAGGGTTGACGACCACCTGACCTTGATTGTCATCAATGACAATAACACCATCTTCTTCATCACCAAGACTTGCTTTGTGTGCTCTTCCGTCCAGCAGAAAATGGACAATGTCGCCTGATTCTAAGTGCGTATCTGACCTGAGACACAAACGTAGGAATACACTGTCAGGTGACTCCATCAGGGAATGCTGACATGACCAGACAACTTCCCCTCTTCCCTCCCCCAATAATCTGCATACCTATTAATCCATCCATTGTCCTTAGTTCAGCCTCAGCTGAATTTACCCTTCAAAATGTTAAAACATTCCCAATGCCCAGATTCACTGCTACTCTCCAAACACCATGTAACTCCTTCTAGCACAGCAAAACCCCATTTTCTAATTCTAAGACCACAAAAATAAGTAAGTATAAGCGGCACGGTTGAGTGGGTGTTAAAAACTAATTACAGAACATTTTTAAACGAGGTGTAGTCCCTGGTCAGGAATTCATTTATAGGCAAATATGAAGGGTTGGGAGTTCATTGACATGAAAATATGAAGGGTCAGGAGTTCACTGACATGAAAATATGAAGGGTCAGGAGTTCATTTACATGGAAATATAAAGGGAAGGTAAGAGGGGTGGTCCCTCATCAGGGTGCTCTCTTGTCAGGGATACCACTGAATCGTTCAAACTTCTGTTTATTTGCATGCATCAGTGTGTTCATTGTGATACCTTGTGTTCAAATCAAGCAAAGTCAAAGCATGAGTCACTGTAGCATACAGTTCCCTCGCTGGCAATGTAAGTAACACAGTATTCCGCACACCCTTGAATAGATCTGCAAGTGGCTCAGGAAGTCAACAAGTTCTCACCACGATCCTCGCAGAATAGCCTTCTTTGTCACTTCTGGATTTCCCTCTTTTGAAAGCTTCAGGGTTTTAGCATGGGACTGGCTGAAATCACACAAACCAATTAGTGCACAGAACAAGCAATCCTAAAAATAAAAAAATGCATTTCATTCATCGGTTGTAACTAATCAGTTTTTCTGTTTCTATTCGTCATGCTACTGCTGCCAGTTTTTTCAAACCATCCATTAAATCTAAAAACCTTTCTTTTCACGAAACTTTTCTTCAGTTCTTTTGCCCAGAGATACGTGTGTGCAGGTGTCATGTGTGTGTGTGTGTAAACGTGCATTTGAAACTGTTGCCTAAATACAAGAGTAGAAGAATTTTTAAGTGCTCTGGGCCATCACGCTAAAGCGACTAAGTGCCTATTATTAATATTATATAGTTGTAATACAAAGTGACAAGATCAAAAAAATAACAACAAATATAACACCTTGAAAATCTTGATTCAGATTTAAGAGCACCCAGCAACATCAACACCCCATTTACTTTTATAATATACTTTAGTTATTGTCAAAACGCTAATTTGATGCCAGTTGCATGCCCTACACTGGCAATGCAGTTATAGCCCCTGTCTGGACAATGTAAATCAAATGAAGCTGCAAGTACACGAGAGAGTTAATTTTCAATAAAAATAATGAAATATCTATCAAGCGCAAACCTGTAACAAAAAATTACAGAGCCTGGCACGGTGGACAAAATTCAAATATAAACTCCAAGCATGTTGAGGCACCTCAAGTGGAAAATGACAGTAATGACTACAAGCAAAGAAGTTGAAGAACACCACATGCACACATGCCTGCTCGTGTATATTTTATTTGTATATAATATATATAATATACATACACGTTTGTTTAAAACAATCTGTGCCTGTGCTATGCGCTGTGGTAAAACCAACCTGTCGTAGGAGACACTGTGAACCACGTATCTGTTCCACTTGTCTGTAAACTTTATGCTGGACACACTGTCGCTCTGAGAAGGGGCCTGACTTGGTTTCCTGGAAAAGTAGAAATGGAAGCTACAGGCATCAACAGTGAACAACTGAATTATCTAATGGATAAACAACTTTACAGACACCTACAAAAAGAAAAGAAAAGAGAGACAAAATAAAAAAGAGGGACAGATAATGAAGATAGCCAGCTATTCCATAATTGCATACAGGAGAAAATGTGGACATCAAATTGTTCAGGGATGTGCTCTAGAGGTGTTAAGCAGCATTCAAATCCAGAATTTGGAACAAAGGTAAAACATGAGTCTAAATCTATACCCATTATCTTTCCAATGCATTGTTCCTACAAAAATACAAATGCTGTGTTGTGTCAATTGTGTGTGTGCGTGCATGTGCATGTGCGTGCCTGTGTGCATGTGTGTGTGCATGTGTATGCGTGCGTGTGTATGCATGCATGCGTGTGGTGTGTATGTGTTTATTTGCATCTATTTGTGTCGGTGTCACTCTGTGTGCATGTGATTGCAACATTATGATGATACATAGCACACAAATGTATGTTACATCATATATATATATGTGCATCTATACGTGCAATGTTTAGCCTCCAGGAATCCTGAACACTTCCTACTGTTCAAGCTGTGTTGCCACACCTCACCTTTGTGTTGTACTTTTAAAGGGCAACATTTTTCCAAAACTGCCAGCAAGCACCTCCGCCACATCTGCTGGCAGATGAAGGCACTGTTCCCCTGCTTTGGTGGGAGTCACCTTGACCTTCAACCCCCCTTCATTGTTCGCATCGTCAGCTCTGTCAGCAATGCTGATGGACTTAATACCTGTTTGTTTTAATGAGTGAACAAGTTCCCTGTTACTTCTTCCGTCCAAGCTGTGTTCGTCAGCTGCAAGAAAATCTACAGTGAACGCGGACTTGCTTTCAGGTTGCCAAGTGCTATGTTTCACATTGTTTTCTTGTTGCCATGGATTGTTCTGCATTGTGCTTGCTTCCGCTGGCTGTCCTAAATCTGATGTCCTCCTCTCTTTTTTAATCAAACTTCCTGCCTTACTGAAACTGTTGTGTAAATTTTGTTTGCTGGTTTTGGGTTCGCTGCACTTCCATGAACCTGTTTCATGTTCTTGACCCACAGCGTTGTTCAGTTCACCCAAAATCTCACCCAAAACTCCATCATCTTGTGCATTCACTGCACCTAGATTTTCACCCAAAACCTTATCTTGTGCACTACGGACAAGGGGTTCTGCCTCCATTTTCTGTTTTTGCAGAGAAGTGCTCAAAAGCACCGAGCTCCTTTTCTCATTGTGATAAACATAGTCGGGTTTCTTTTGCTGCTGGGTAGGAATGTCTCCCATCTGCCCCAATATATCGGCCAACACAGCATCCTCAGTGCAAGTGACATCATTATTCACCTTGTCTTTGGTTCCCCCTCCCAGCTGGTAGTTGTTGACTGAACGATTCATTTCTTTCACGTTCCTGAACTTGCCCATCAATGCCAGGTGACGTTTGGCCTTCACCATTCTCTGTGAGGTGGTTGGTTCCAAAGGTCTGTCCCAGTCATCTGCATGCATGGCTTCTGTTGAGAACGTCCTCTTTGGAGCAGGAGACAAGCCTGACTGTGCCATCCGTTTGACACTTTGCCCATCGGCAGATGATTTTGTTGGAGTTACTGCATGTTTTGAGTCAGGGACTGTTGTTACAACAGCCCCTTCTTGGCTACTGCTTGGTTGTGGGGATTTGACTGGTGGAGGTGAAAAGCCAGACTCAAAGGAAAAATCTGTGAAGTCCACATCTTCTCCTAAGCTTATCAGACCCATTTTCCTCGTTTCTGAGCTGGCGTTACTGTTGGTGTTCACCAAATTAGTTGCGTTGCTCAGGCATTCAGCATTCCCACTGTTCACAGACGATGAATTTCTTCCTTTTCCCTCTTCTCTCTCAGTACCACCACTTAACAGTGTCTGCCCAAACTCTACGCTCACCAAACCCAAAGACTTTTTCACAACTCGCTTTGGCTTTGATTTGGGAGGTGACAGTTTCGTTCCTGGCACAGTTGAAAGCAGCCCAACTGGACAGAGAAAACTTCGACTGGCAGGTTTTGGCCGAAGCTTGACCGACTTGTCCTCTGGAGTGTCAGGAATGACAACAACATCTGGGCTTCCCTCAACAGCTGGTTTTGGTTCGGATGCAGACTTCTGTGGAGTTTTGTGCTGCGGGGCAGCTTGCAGAGACTTAACGACATTGTTGTAATCCTTCAACACCGTCATGTGGACTGAGCTGCAGCTAGAACGCTGCTTCGAATCTGCTGATGCTGGTTTGGTGGTGGGTGCTGAGCTTGGTTGTGGTGTGCCGCCACTTCCCCTCAGACAGAGTGGCGCTTTTGATCGTTTCACACCAGTGAAAAGCTTGCTCTGTGCTCGAGTTGCTCCCGGCTGTTGGTGGTTTTCATGCACAGAAAGAAACAGAAAGTTTACGTTTGCATCAGTTGGCTGCCTGCTTTGGATGGAATCTCTAATGACACACATGCATTCATACATGTATACACACACATATCCTTTATGTAGACACACATGAGCAGGCACATGTATACCAATTACACAAGCATCATGCATGCACATACACACGCACACATGGTGATATATAAGCACATAGTGATGATATGCCAAAAAATCCCACCCAAACATGTTTTGATGTTGATAGTATATATATATATATATATATATATATATATATAGGACAGATACATATACTATTATTATTATTATAAAGGATAATCATACCTGGAAGAAAGAAGAAATTTTCTGCTGAGTCCCATCCTGTAAATGAGAAGAAAAGCTCAAGTTGAAGAAAATGTTAACCAGAAACCAGCCATTGCATACAACTTTTACAAGAGTAAAGAAATGTCTTTAAAAAATGTATGCAGCTGTATGTAAATTTTGCCAAATCAGTAGAGATCCATTATCTTGTTTTTGTTGTTTAGTTTCAAAATTTCATTCAACAATTAATAAGTCATTAAGTGACTTAACACTCTTCTACTTGCAGGACATAAGCTTTTGATCATGCAAATGATTCCTCCTTCAATTTGTTTTTTAAGGCTTACAAAAACTCCAAACAGATTTTAGTATTTAAATATTCCATTGCTCCCACCCATGCAGTACTCTCTGCTAACAGCAGAACTTTACAAAGATGTCAATTTCAAATGACACCCCACCCCCACCCCCCTCCTTTTTTAAATCTTTTTTTTTTTACACAGTTTGAAAGGGCTATCACTCTTGTTGTAATCTTGCAATCATACCTCAGGTTTAGGCAGTGCCTCTTTCTTGGAGTTGGATCGCTTCATCCTAATGCCCAAGCTCTGTCAAAGTGTCATCAGTGGCATTCAGTTACGTAGATCACAAGGTGTCACAGCTCAGAGACAGAGATCTTTGCAATTCGTGGCTTGCCAACCCCTTGACATAAAACAGCGAATTAGTTAGTGTGTCCTTTTCTGAATGGCCAGAAACCCAGTAAACATGCTGGATTCAATTTGGAAGTGTTTTGGTTGTGGCCAGTTATGGCCAGCATGCAGCAGATATAATGCTGGATCAGACTTCCCACATCCAGTTTGGTTCTGTTCTTCCAAAGAAGGCCTGGATCATATTGTGCAAAACTGGCCCGGATCCAATCTGGATGGCCCCAGTCAGGTTCTGGCCAATCACAACTGGTCCAGAAGCAAGCTAGTGCACAAGAATCACTGGGCCCGGTTCTGGCAGACCACAACTGGCCCACTACCAGATTCCCACTTTCAGACTTAGTTACAAGTGTTCTTCCATAGACGGCACAGATCATATTGTGCAAAGCCAGCCCAGATCTGATTTGGTACTGACTGTGTCAGGCTTTGGCCAAACAAATCTGGTCTGGAAGCAAGCTGGTGGGCAAGAATCATCAGGTCCACTTCTGGACAATGCTTCTGAGCTGATCTGGATTAGATACAAATTGATCTGGTATGTTTACTGGGAATCCAGTAACTTCCGTCCCCTCTTTTGTATTGTTAGTAAACCTGGTCAGAAGTTAGCAAAGACTGAAAATGTGAAAACAGGAGAGTGAAGCAAGTTGAAGTGTGTGAGGAGTGCAACTGCAAACCTAAGCACAGTAATCAAAACGTGACAAGAGCACACAGAAAACTGTCATTATGTAACTATAGGCAAATCAACAGAATGTCCATAGAAATTTAGACTTTTGGCAACTGACATGTTGTCATAAATGAATAAATAAGTTTATAGTTTTATACCTATACATGTAGAACATCCCCAGAATGACAAAATCATTAACCAAATTATGATGTAATTATATATATATATATATATCAATAAGCTGTACATAATGAAGTTCCTTAACTTATGCGAAGCATTTTCAATGAAAAAAATAATCATTGTTGAACTGAAGCATTATATTTTTCACTGTCATTGTGTCAGCATCAATACTCATCTGCAACTGTATCACATTGCTAAAGCGCATCCAGCAGGCACTGGCACAAGGGTGGGGCTGTGTGTTGAGCAAAGTGTACACGGAATGAACAATGGACAGCTGACACTGTGGTAAACACGCACTGTGACAATGTTACTGTGACTATGACTATGAGTGTCATGCTCATAGCACCGTTTTCAAACTGTCATGACTTGAGAGCACATTTTGTTGTTAAGAATAAGATGGTTCCAAAGACAAAGTACTGCTCTTCTTATTCCATTAACTTATTAAGATAATTTAAATGTACAACTTCAGTATGCTGAAGATTCTCACATAATATTGTAAGGAGGTTGTAAGGAGCGCGCTGTAGGGAAATGTGAACATATGGACCTGAGGCAGTGGTGGAAGAGGGGTGGGGATGGGATGTGGTAGTTGTGGGGTTGTAGTGGGGGAGGGGGCTAACAAATCTGTTTTTCTTTTGATCTGCTTACCAGACAGGGGAGTGAAGCATGCACTTCTGGTCTGTTTGAAACTGCTTATTAGTAATACGATTCGTCCAGTGTGTGGTAATCACTGCCTTTCCGATGTCGGCCCCGATGTCTTTTAAGTTCTAATATATTAATATTATAGCAATGCGTCGGTAGCAAGCTGTCGGTCGAACGAAAGAAACAAAGTAAATACACGTACACCAATGCATCAACCAATACAGATAACACACTCACAAAAATGTTCATTGCTTTGTTAGGCAATGAAGAATTCAAATTACAATGGCCCGATCAGGCGCCAACTAACTTTGTTGTCCATGCTTGCGAGTTTTTATTTTGGATTTTCCGCTAAAACTTACTTCCGGATAATAAAAAAGTTTACTCCAAAATAAATAACAATATGTAAAAATCAGAATGATAAAATCACACAGGATCAGCTTATATTATAGTAGTTTATTTTTATTAGTAGCTTGTTTTATAGTGATTAACTATTAAACTTATTTAACATTAAAATGAATACGGAATATAGAAATAAATTCGTTAATAATGATTTTTAACAAGGGACACCACTCCCCTACCATAAACTTGCAGTATGGCGGACCACAAAGCAAAACATAAACACGCGGCTCCTAGTGTCCAAATCTTGCGCTCCAGGCAAAGAGAAACACAAATTGGTATATTCTATCTATTCAAGCTCGTAGATGCCTTGAACTCTAGAGCTTGTCAGCTCACACAACGAATGTCGTGCCGACATGATTATTGAATGGGTTCCATTTTTCCCAAGTCCCAACGCCCCAGAAAAGTTTCAGAACTGTCTTCTTCCTCATTCTTCTTCTTCTCTCTTGCAACCACTGCCCCCTCCCCCCTCTCCGACTCCAAGTTGACCGGACTGTCACGCTGATTTCAGAGATTAACAAAATAACCACAAAACAGTCGATGGAAAGTCGACAGAACTCGCTCACGGAAACAATAGAACGAGGTTACCACGTGGATGGGTGACCGTTTCGTGCTAGTTGAAGTTGTAGTGTACCACTAGATTACAGTCCAGTGTATTTGGCTGACCAGCAAAAATACCCATTAACGTTGCGCATGATTTAATACTTTAAATATTTATTAATCTCGTTCAGTGTCGCTTTTAGTTGTACTGTTAATGTTATGTGTTAGTTAACTTAGTATTATTTTTGTGTATCACTATCAGACCCACACCGAGTGTCACAAATTGCCAACACTGGAGCTCTATCCTAATAGTATTAGTACTATTACTAAAACTACACTAGTACAAGACCACCGTCAGTAATAGTACTTATACCAAGTCTTCATTCCACCGATTCACACTGGTTGATTGTTTAATTTTTGTATGTATGCATGTCTTTACTATAAAATTGTTTAATTTGTGTATGTATGCATGTCTTTACTATAAAAATTATAGACTTTGTTTGAATTAATTAAATAATTGCATTATCTAAACTAGATTTGTTCTTTTCCTCAGAAATCCGGAAGAGTAAACGGGATCGCAAATTCAATTCAAAGAGAGTTCGCTTAGAAGAGTTCGGGAATGAAGAGTCACGCATTTCTTTGGAAGAGGTCAGGCTTTTTTTAGCTGTGTCTTGTACTGTATGTTACAAGGCCTTTTTAATTCTAACTGTGTGTGTAAATTTAGATGCTGCATTGTTTTATCTGTAAATATAATGGTATATATATGTTGTTTGGAATTCTAGCTCTGGTGAGTTATTTGTTTTATGTTGTTTTGTTTTTGTTTTCTTTGTTTTGCGTTATATTAATTATTATGTGCTGCTAAACTTTTTGTTGCTGTGCTTTTTCAGCTGTGTATTCCTTTGTCAGTATTGGGCGATTCAGCAAAGCTGGTTTGCTAGAGTGAATGCGCTTTGTAATCTTTCGCACAAGAAGTCGCGAGAGTTCACAGCGCACTTCCAGGCCAATTTCTGAGTAGGCGTTGCTTCACGCTGTGTATAACAGTGGAAGTTGAACCTAGACTCACGAAGCAGTACAAATGCCAATACTGTTGCAGTTGCAAAAATTACCATGGAAAGGAGATGGAGGGAGGGAAAAAAGTGTCTTTGCATCGTTTTTTGTCTGACCAGAAGATCATGAGTTCCTAGAAAAAATGCATTTTGGGACACCCTATAGCACAAGCAACAAGTTATTGCTTATTGCCAGACACATTATGACTACAGGCCTCCAAAAATGCCTTTAAAGTTGGCAGTGTAAAATTCACTGTCACCGCCTTCCATTGTGAAGAAAGTACGCACCGGAAGTAAAAGCAGCCAAGGGACTTAAGCGATGCCAGGCAAAAGTCAAGGGAGTTAACAACCCCGCCTGAATCACCCAATATCACTATATCATTATCAATGTGTTCCTATGCTTTTCTAGCACTTATTCTTCCACTAGTTCCAGTGCTTTTTTTATTTTTATTTAAGTTTTAAATGTACATGTACATTTTGTGTACTGGTGAGTAAGTGTTGCTAGACTTTTTAAGCTGTGTTTATGCACTGGGCTTTCTACCCAGCTTGCTGATTTTTCCTCACATTGTGGACTTGTCAGGGATATATAATAAGTGTATGCATACATGTAGGAAGTACAAGACCTTGTTTCACTTCATGTCCAGAAGACTTGAATTGTAGCCTACCTCCCCCAGAGACAAAGTGAGGGTGGGGTGAAAGTTACTCCTTGAGGTCTTGGTTCATACCCAGAACCGCCTGACTCTAGAACATGGAATGAAGTGTTATTTTATAACCCCTCGGTCACCATTGACATTGTATTGTTAAATAAGTTGACTGACTGTGTGTTAAGTCATAGCATTGGCGAGTGATAACAGTTATGAACATTATTATGGCACCAGGTCTTTTAAATCTCTAAGGTCTAAGCACCTTACAAAGAACATTATTGGAAATCGGTAAGTGGAAGACTGGAACATTATAAATTATAAAAGTTTATGTACATGTGTAAAAAAGCAAAAGGTATTAAAAAAAAGACATATTTTTATAATTTATATGCATGCACACACATATGTGCAAGCATGTACAGTACGTATACATATATACACAGAATGTGTGTGTGTGTGTGTGTGTGTGTGTGTGTGTGTGTGTGTGTGTGTGTGTGTGTGTGTGTGTGTACATGCACAGGAGAATTAGTTTGTTTTGACTGTTTTCATTGTTTGTTCTTTGCTTTATAATGGGGTATGTGCTCCAGTTTGGAGAACTAGCATATAATATATATATATATATAAAGCTAAACCAGAAGAAGACATTATTGATGAATTAAAAAAATCTCATTTAATCTGATGTTAGACAGAAGCAGTGTGCAGAGAGCTGGTGGAAAGAGGGGCCAGCAATGCCAGTGAGGGCTGCTTGCTGAAGCTGCGTCGTGCCTTCACACAGGGACCTGAATACATTGACGTTCTCTTCCGGTAACCCATGTTAGCAACAACCACGTAGATCAACATAAATTATAATTTAGGGAATGATTTCAAACGAACATGAGTCATTAAAAGTTGTGCACTGTTTTCAACCCCCATCCCTACATCACACCCACCCTGAGATGAACTATTTCTCTTTTTTTGTTTGTTTTGGTTTTGGTTCTAGTTTTACCTATGTTGTTGCAGTTTTCAAGGCCCATTTGCAAATTTTTATATGATATATATTCATCAGTATCAAGTCCTATCTGGCTATATATATGTATACTGCAGTCACAACTTTCATCTTTATTTCCTGAAAGGGGAACAGAGGTGAAGAGGTGTCCTGAGCCCTATTGGTCTGAATGGATTGTTTTTTAAATGGACACATAGCAGCTTTTCATGTGATTTCTGGTCCTGTTTATTAAAAATTGATGTGTTAAAGTTGCAAAAACATGACCTAGAGCACTGACATTTTCTGCCCAGGGTAGACAACTGCCTGCAGAGTCTGGTGGGCATTCTGACGGGCAATAAGATAGAGCTGCAGGAGCAGGTGGCTTGGTGTCTGACCAACGTAGCTTCTGGACGGCCTGAGCATGCGCTGGCCGTTGCCAAGGCAGCAGCCCCATACTTCATCACCTATGTCTCTGGGTCCAGTCCACTGTTACAGGTGCTTGTGCAAGGGTGTGGGTGCATGTGTGTGATGCGCCGGAAATCACCACGGCCGCTGCCTCCAATTTATGGCTTAAATTCCTGGGGCAATCCCATTATTACAGGTGTTTGGGGAGCGAGGGGGGCGGCAAAGATGTGCAGTGGGACACCACATGCATGGGTTTGCCATAGCTAGGTTGGACAGGGAGGTGCGTGTATGGTCAGTGAGTGGCATAAGATGACCGTGTGCTGGCAGCTGCACCCCATGTTTCTGCATAAAGAAATGTGTGATGAATCACTGAACTCTTTTTGGGGGGAAAGGGGAGGGGTAGGTGCCAGAGAGTCGTGCTATTAATATTTTTAATTTTAATTCAGATTGTTCTTATCGTGGCATTACAGGACCAGTGTGCATGGGCACTGGGCAACATCGCTGGCGATAGCGTGGAATGTCGCAAAATTCTCCACTCCCAAGGATGTCTGCCACCTCTTGTCAAGCTACTTGAGGTTCAAATCTGTCTTGTTTGTGTTGTCTTTATGCTGTTGCTATATATAATTCTGTACATATATAACTCTATATATCTGTCTCTCTCTATAATATATATCTCTCTCAACAAAGACTAACTAATATTGTAAAGGCAGTGGAACATCAAGAACTGAATGATCATGTTTTGGTGGTGTTTGTTACCATACTTCAGCTGAAAGCCTTAGTTTACCAAGCATTGGATGAAAAAGTAACATGTGTGCAATGTTTTCCATCACGTGTATATATATATATTCAGTAGTTATAATGTGTCCCTGGGGATTCCAATAATAGAGTTTGTTTTGTCATGCAGGGCTGTCAGTCAGTTGCCAAATATCAACTTACACAATGCAGCAATAGGGCAACAATTTGAAATGCACCAGGTTGATGCGAACTCAGACTTGCTGCAGCATTTCTTTTGATTGCGCAAAGTGAAAGTTGAAAAGATCAGTAATTTGTAGTAATTGCTTTCTTTGTTGTGTTTCATTTTGTTTTACTTTTTGGCTGTACTGTTGGTTTGGTTTGGGCTTTTTTGTTGTCATTGTTTGGTTGATTTTGGGTTGGATGCATGCATCTGTATTTACAAGAATGTGAGCGTTGTTCTACTGGGATGTTTTTTTCATTTCCTCTCCATTTTTTTAACTTCCAGAGTCCAACACCAGCTTGCGTCAGGTCTGCAGCTTTTGCTATCAGCAATCTCATCAGGGAGCTGCCAGAAATTACAGAGTGAGCTGACCATAGTTTTCTTTCCATTCAGTTTTTTTGTTTTTGTTTTATTTTTGTTAGTATTCAATATTGATGATATTTAAATGTTTTGTCAGTCCTTTTCTTCAAAAAAATTAGGGTGAGTCAGCTGGGAAGGCAAGAGCAGCTGCAGGCCCTGTGCTGCCAGTGTAGGGGGTGTTTTCTTTGCGTGCCTGGAATATTTATTCATCTTACCAAGGCAGCTAAGAAAACGTTCCCTGTTCTTTTCTGATGTTTGCCATTGTCTGGGGAATTTTTACTTGCATTGCCTGAGGTACACATGTCCAAAATGTTTTTCATCCTCCTTTTATTAAGGGATTAGACATTCAGACCAGTTGCAAGTTTCAGGAAACAAAAGACATTGGTGAGTCAGGATGAGGTTAGTAAGTAGGCAGTTTTTACTGGCTGTTCAAACTTGTATGCCATATCAGGGTGGGCCAAATGCATGAGTATAATATTGAAAACTACTTTATACAATCAGTTGAAAACAACTTAAAGTCTAGCAATCCAATAATTTCAACTTTACAACAACAACAAAAGATCAGCTTCATACAAATTTAGTACACTGGAATTTGTAAAACAACAACTACATTAATTTGTTGCAGGAAATGAAAGATGGAGTTTCTTGATCAAACTAGGATTGAACTCGGGGACCCTTACTGTTGAATCACTTAGCTGATAACCACTTGACTAGCTTTCCTTTCCTCTGCTTTCAGTGATGCTGTGCAGTGTGGACTCTTGCCGGTGCTGCTGCAGTTCTTACAGAGGACGGACACATCACAGGAGGTGCTGTGTGAGGTGGCATGGGTGGTGACTTACCTAACAAACAGGTACACACTGTGTGCAGCATTGATTTGAGCCTGTCTGACAAGACAAGTATACGCCAGCATGCATTGTTTTGTGGACAGCTGGATTGTACTTGGCAGACAGGCACACATTTGTATGCGTTGTGTTTGCTGTCAGCTCTTTCAGGTAACTCTGTTTTGCTGTGTCCTCAGTCCTGCTAAAAAGTGTTCGTTCTGAGCCTTGTGTGTGTGTATGTGCACATGTGCGTGCGTGCGTGTGCTGACTTATCACAAATGTATCTTGTGCAGTCAGGACATTGTGATACAGCTGGTGTCGATGGGGTTTCTGCCCATCGTGGTGGACATCATCGTCCACATCACCATGGCTGGTCTGCTGCAGGGCGGAGAGGTGAGAATGGGGGTTATGATACACATGGTTTGTTTTACCCCTAGCAGTGGACATTGTTCATGTGACCATGACAGGGGGAGAGGTAGAGGGAGGGCTGTGGTGTGGTCATGGGGTTTCTTACCATTGTGGAGGACATTGCTGTCCACAACACCTTGGCTGGTCTTTTGGCAGGAAAAGAGGGGGGCTGTGGTGTGGTCATGGGGTTTCTTACCACTGTGGTGGACATTGTTTCTACACCACCACCATGGCTGGCTGGTCTCTTGTAAGGTGGAGAAATGAGGATGGGGGTTGTGGTGTGCACGAGCTGTTTTGCCTGTTGCGGTGGACATTGTTGTCCAACCACTGTAGCTGGTCTCTTGCAAACAGAGAGGTGAAAATGGAGGTGATTGGTTGCACAAGTTGTTTCGCACGAGGTGGACATTGTGGTCCACACTACTGTAGCTGGTCTCTTGCAGGGCAGAGAGCTGAAAATGGGGGTTGCGGTACGCACGAGTTGTTTTGTCCAGTTGTGGTGGATGTTGTTGAACACATCGCCTTGACTGGTTTCTTGGAGGAGGGAGCAGTGAGAATGGGGGTCATGATAGACATCATTGCTGTCCATTGCTGGCGCAGTCAGAAAAAAAGTCAGTTGTTGACGCTTAAGAATAAAGCTGAGAGACCAAAGTTAACAGCGGCTTGCAGATACAGGCGTTTTGTGTGTGTTCAGCCATTTTACCATTATTTCATAACACTTAACTCCTGTACCACCAGGTCGCCACCCCTATGCTGCGAGCCCTGGGCAACATCTGCAGTGGGCCTGACGACTACAGCCTCGTGGCCTGTGAAAACCCCCGCCTTATGCCTGCACTGCTGAAGCTGCTGGAGAATCCTTTGTCACACGTGGTCAAAGAGACAGTCTGGGTCATTTCCAACATGACTGGTAAATTGCCTTAGGTTCTGTGTGTATGTCCGCAGGTGTGCAGCCTGTTCTTAATGTACAGCCAAGTTGCTTGTTGGAGGAGCTTGAATTTTTGGCCAAGACATTGCCAGGTTTTTTTTTCTTTGTCAAAGTACTTAGCAAGTTGTGTTGAGTGAAGTCTTAGTGATGTGGCTGAAGCTGATCACTGATTGGTTAGTCAGTTTGGTGCTGTGGATACAGCTAACCACTGATCGGTTAGTCAGTTTGGTGCTGTGGCTAAAGCTAACCACTGATCGGTTAGTCAGTTTGGTGCTGTGGTTAAAGCTAACCACTGATCGGTTAGTCAGTTTGGTGCTGTGGCTAACGCTGACCACTGATCGGTTAGTCAGTTTGGTGCTGTGGCTAAAGCTGACCGCCGATTGGCTCAGTGTATTAGCTGTGACTGGGTTGTTGGCCATTGTTTACTGCGATGTATCTGGACTCCAGACAATGGCAGAAGAAAGTGCCACCCCTGAGGATAAAAAGACTGAAGTCTTTGTTGCCCACTTGGAGCATCAGCAGATGATTTAGGACCCATCTGATCACAGCTGCAAGAACAGAAGCAAAAGAAGGGATGTGCTGCTCAGCAAATCACCTGGAGAAGATATGGGCCAAATAGTCCACTGTTTTCATGTTAAGAACCAAACTGACTGAAGACGTCCTTCAACGAGTCACGCATCACCAGGTTGGCAAAGCTGTATTAAAAACAGCCTTCATAACTTGTGAAAATTCATGCTCACACAGCTCAGATTGCTGGGGAGTCCTTGACATGTGGTTAAAGAAGCAGTCTGCGTCATTTTCAACATACAGATTAGTATCTTTATGTTCCTTGGAATGACTATCATCCGGAGGTGACTCAGTGTGGTTGATGGGACATTCAAATCCAAGAACTAACTTGTAAGGGCTGCAGTCATAAAACCAACAATGCTTGCTAGGGCTGCTAAAACTGTTGCAAAACCTGATGTCACATGTGGTTAAAGAGACAGTCTGGGTCATTTCTAGCATGACTGGTTAATATATTTATATTAATAATGATGAACAGCTCTTACAGAGTGCAAAAACTTAAAAAATTAAAACTCAGTGTGCTGGCACACACCATTCACACAGGTATGTACATGTAGATGTACACATAAATTGGGATACCTAAGTCTGTGAAAAGGCATGTCTAAAGAGGAAAATCTGGAGTTGAACTCAGTAAGAGTGGGGAGATTTTGCAGACTGGCAGGTAACAAATTCCAGAGCTTTACCACTCTGTGACCAGTTCATTGTTCTGCTGTAGCTTTACTACACTGGAAGTAATTCATTGCTCTGCCGTAGCTTTATGACATGCTTTACTACACTGTAAATAGTTCATCATTCTACCATAGGTTACACTGTAAACAGTTCCAACTTCTACCATAGCTACAGCACTTAGTGCACAGTTCATCATTGTACCATAGTTTTACCATACTGTAAGAAGTTCATTGTTCTAAAATAGTTTTACATCTCTGCAAAGGGTTCATTGCTGTGGCATAGCATTACCACTGTAAATTATTGATTGTTCTGCCAGGTGACTACAACGTCAGCCAATCTGTGGCATATGGGCCTATGTTACCTGCACTTTTGAAGCAGCTTGACAAAGGACATGACGTGCAGGTTGAGGTAAGTGGTGGAGACACCAAAGTCACAGTAAGCCTGTGGCAGAATGACACATAATGCCACCCAAACTATTACACACTTCAGTGCTGTACTGGTTGCGGGTCAAACACTTTCTGTCTTTGTACAATCAGTGCTAGGCTTGGAGGAATGAGGCACTGTGCTTCTAATTTTGAGGGTGTCATGCAGGTAATAGACACGTGTTTTTTTGTGTGTGTGTGGGTGTGTGGCTGGCGTTTGGTGTTGTTTTTGTGTTGCAGTAACCCCGTGATGGTAATTTTCAGTTGCATGATCAATGGTCAGAAATGGAAGAAGAGTTTTGTTTGGATACCTGGAGGGTTGTTTTTTTTTGGGGGGGGGGGGGGGGGGGCTTGTCTGTCAACAGACTGAAAGACCTGGTTAGGTTTGGAACAGATACATACATCAGCCCACCAGTGTGGTAAGGAGGACTACATCTAACGTTACACTGCACAGACTGATTTTGCATTAAGATGGGTAGTGTGTGGTCCATCCAATCATTTTATTTCTTGGGGGGGGGGGGGGGGGGGGGGCAAAGTCAGATTGAAGATGAAGGTGAGTTAAAGTGGATCTGAACATGGATCCATCTGTTTCCAAACAAACACATTACCACAAACATCTTACCATTACACAAACTGGCTTGCTAGAGGGATGGGGAAGTCTGTTGTAAGGATTGTCTGTTAGCAAGTTCCACAATCCTTCCTCCATTGTGTTGATTTTTTGTGAGACTGTTTTCAATTTGCAGACAGTATAGTGTGACTGTTTTCAAATTGCAGACAGTATAGTGTGACTGTTTTCAATTTGCAGACAATGTACGCATTGTGCAACATGGCAAGTCACGGAGAAACAGTGTCAGCAGAGCTGGTCTCCCATGGGGCTGTGGCCAAGGTGGTGCCCTTGCTCAAAGTCTTAGACCTTGAACTGCTTCACATGGCTTTGGCCTTCATCGAAGCAACCCTGCGTTACTCCGAAAATGTGAGTGTAAAATCGTACTATGATTTTGTTCTTGGTGCATGTAGTTTTGTTTTTATGGAGTGGGGGGGGGTGCATGGGGTGATACAATGATACAGTCTGGAAGTGATACAGTGCCTCAGTTGACTGAGTTACAAGACAGTTGCTGGTTTGTGTTACACAGCTTACAGGCCTGGTTTGTGTTTGAGGAGTGCCATAGACTGTCATGCCTGGACAACGGTTCCAACAGATATCTAGACTGACATAGGTTGCTGGTTTGAGTTACAAGAGGGACAGGCTGACTGGTTTAGTTTGCTGGTTTGAGTTACAGCCATGCCTTGTACTTGAGGAGTACAACTACTGCTGAATACTGTGGACCATGTAACCTGGAAATTACTATTCCAGTGGTGATGTGTAGACTGATAGACACACTGGTTGCTGGTGTTACCGGGCTTGTGATTGTCAGTTACTGAGGAGTACCAAGCTTGGAGAAGCATCATAAGGGAGACATGTAGGCTTATACAGGTAGCTGGTCTGTGTTAAGGTAGGGTTTGGTTTTGTCAAGTGCCAAGAAGTACCAGGCATCCCAACGGAGACATGTAGACTGACACAGGTTGCCGATTTGTGTTACACCCAGGGTTTGCATTTGAGAACCATGGGCTGCCATGCATGCAGGACCATTTCAGCAGACATGTAGACTGATACAGGTGGTTGGTCTGGTTTATAGGCAGTGTTTATGTTAGGGTTTGAAGAGTGCCATGTCAGCAGAACCATTCCAACAGACATGTAGGCTGATACAGGTGGCCTGGTCTGTTTCAGGCCCGCTTTGTGTTTGAGGAGTGCAGTGTCAGCAGAACCATTCCAACGGACATGTAGGCTGATACAGGTGGCCTGGTCTGTTTCAGGCCCGCTTTGTGTTTGAGGAGTGCCATGTCAGCAGAACCATTCCAACAGACATGTAGACTGATACGGGTGGCTGGTTTGGGTTCGAGGAGTGCTGTGCCGGCAGAACCATTCCAACAGACGTGTAGACTGATACGGGTGGCTGGTCTGTTTCAGGCCCGCTTTGTGTTTGAGGAGTGCCACGGACTGGCATGCCTGGAGCAGCTGGAAAACCATCCAAACACAGACATTCAGCTGCAGGCACAGGAAATAATTGAGGCCCACTTTGGAGATGGATTGGATGAGGATGACATTGACGATGATTAAAGCGCTGTGAATTCATCCAGAGTTGAAGTGTGCAGTGTGCTTGGTACGGTGAAATCTTTTGACTGATTTGCAAACCCAGTGAACAAAGTGATCCTGTTTTCCCAGTGACTGGCCACATGCCATTTTTACTATGGGTCGTTTGAAGCAGTAAAAGCTTTGGTGGGTTTTGTGTGTGCATGTGTGCAGGTACATGTTGTTTCTTGAATACAAATAAAGCTGAAATTCCTTGCTAAGGAATCATGAGTATCCAGTTTTACTTGTTTTTGTAAATAGTATTCATGGTGATAGATCATTAAATTTTCAGGTAAAACGTTCCTATTCAAGAAGGAAAAGGGAAAAAGCACTCATATACCCCAGTTTGTCTATGACATGTATGTTTTATCCTTTTATAAACTAAACCATGCACACAATGTGCTCCATTTTTCTTGCATAATCTATGTTTGGATATGCACATTGACAAACAAATAAAATGTTTTTATGTACTATGTTTCTGAGTTGATATTTGCATGAGAAATGTGTGCTGTTGAGGTAGCCCTGTGCAGCTGATGGGACATTAAAATACAAGAACTAATCATGTTAATATCACAGGTACTACAAATGGTGTTGGGGTGAACTAAAGAGAATGTTTCTGTTCTAATCAACCATTAAATTGTAGAGAGAAAAAAAGAAAAATATCTGGGCACTTTTCTTTCATTCACAAGACAGTGCCCTCATAGCCTCAACCATCACACACATGCACAGAGCAACCCTGTTATACCAAACTCCTAAAAGATCAAACCTGCTTTTGATTTGATCTTGATATGTGTCAGTGAGTGTTCAAATGGCAAGTCCAGCCATGAGGGGCAGTGTGTGTCATAACCTTTCCTCCTCTTTGCACAGTGGAGAGGTTCGTCTCTGGGACTTATCCAGCAGGCTCAGGCAGTGGCAGGTTCATTGCAGATTGACTGGGGCAGGCTCAGTGCAGATTGACCATGGCAGGTTCATTGCAGACTGACTGTGGCAGGCTCAGTGCAGATTGACCATGGCAGGTTCATTGCAGATTGACTGGGGCAGGCTCAGTGCAGATTGACCATGGCAGGTTCATTGCAGACTGACTGTGGCAGGCTCAGTGCAGATGACCATGGCAGGTTCATTGCAGACTGACTGTGGCAGGTTCATTGCAGACTGACCATGGCAGGTTCATTGCAGACTGACTGTGGCAGGCTCAGTGCAGATTGACCATGGCAGGTTCATTGCAGACTGACTGTGGCAGGCTCAGTGCAGATTGACCATGGCAGGTTCATTGCAGACTGACTGTAGCAGGCTCAGTGCAGATTGACCATGGCAGGTTCATTGCAGACTGACTGTGGCAGGTTCATTGCAGACTGACCATGGCAGGTTCATTGCAGACTGACTGTGGCAGGCTCAGTGCAGATTGACCATGGCAGGTTCATTGCAGACTGACTGTGGCAGGCTCAGTGCTGACTGACCATGGCAGGCTCAGTGCAGATTGATGTTGGCAGGCTCAGTACTGATTGACAATGGCAGGCTCAGTGCTGATTGACTGTGGCAGGCTCAGTGCAGATTGATGTTGGCAGGCTCAGTACTGATTGACTGTGGCAGGCTCAGTGCAGATTGACAATGGCAGGCTCAGTGCAGATTGATGATGGCAGGCTCAGTGCAGGTTGACAATGGCAGACTGACCCTGGCAGGTTCAGTACAGACTGACCCTGACAGGCTCAGTGTAGATTGATCATGGCAGGTTCAGTACAAAATGACCATGGCAGGCTCAGAACAGATAGGCTGTGGCAGGTTCAATGTTTATTCATATATATATATATCTCAGTACAGACTGACCATGGCAGGTTCAGTGTCTACTCATACCTGAACCCACTTTGAATCTGGAAGCACTTCCCTCTTAGTAGTTTTACTTTGGACCCCACATTTGGAATTCACTCCCTCAAGACCTTAGCTTCAACCCTATCATCTTTTAAAACCAAACTGAAAACATTTCCTGCAATACTTCCATCCCAGCTAATATTAATAACTAGTTTGCACTGCAGCCATGCGTGTGAGTGGGTGTAGGGCTTGCGCAGTACTTTCTGTCAATCTGCAGCTTTTATTGACTGCTTATCTGTGATGGTTCTTTCACACATGCACATACATAGTCAAACACATGTGTACATATTTCTTATTAAAAAAAATACAATTTTATTTTTGGAGTTGAAACAAAATCAGCACACATGAGATAATACAGAAAAAAACAATTTTGGCCAAAGCCTGTACATGGAAGTCTTGGTACACCCTGAATTTCCTTTTTTCTTTTACTAGTTTTAGCACACAAAAACCTAGAATGTGGCAAATAAAAAAAAAAATATTGAGCACAAACAAGTCCACACATTGCCTAAATGCTTGCACATTTATTTATTTTTGATACATGCTCTCATATACTCTGACTTAATACTGTAGGTATTTAGTGCTGTGGTCCAGCGCTGAAGGCAATGGACTCAATGAAGAAGTTGCAGGTTCAAATCTTTTATTCAGGCAGCAAAACTGTTCTCTTGTTTCAGGGTGGTGGTTTCAAATTCTAGTTCATTGGATGACATGAAACAGAGTGTGCTGTGCACACTACAGTGGACAAATCCTGTTTTTGCTAAGAAAAATCAGTAGAAAAGCCACTAACCTTTACTTGGTAGTGCAAGTGCTGCCACCAGACTTCCTTGGAGAACAAATTCCTAGTTAGTACAATGAAGCATATATATATATATATATAAAATAATGGGGAGGTGGGGCACAATGTGATCAGACAAGTAATCAAGACTGTGTGATCAGGCAAGTAACAAAGACAGTGTGGTCAGATAAGTTACAAAAACTGTGATCAGGCACATAACCAAGGCTATGATCAGACAAGTTACAAAAACTGATCAGGCGAATAGCCAAGACCGTGATCCAGCAAGTAACCAAGACTGTGTGATCAAGCAAGTAAGTAACCTGAGGCTGCTTGTCTGATCAGCTATGTAACCAAGACCAGACTGCACAAGACTAATGGATTGTCCCAACTGAGAGCGTGTTCCATTGGAATCGGGATGCTCAGATCGCTAGGTAGTTGCACTTACCAGCCTACTAATTGAATGTTGGTGGGATTTCAACAGAGTTTGGCCAAGACAATGTTGTTGGGTTTTGATTTGTTTATTTGATTTTATTGCTGCTGTGGGATTTTTAACGAGAGCATGCCTGCAGCACATGGGGCCCTGATTACTTGAAGGACACTGCCATCAGAGATAAGGTATTACTTTGGCCACATATCATCTCCATGGAGGTGGTTGCTTGGTGTGGGTCATATTTATTTCAGTTTACAAACCAACACATGAACCTCCACCTGTCATCACCTACACTTCATGAGAAATACCCCCCCCCCCCCCCAAAAGACCCACCACACTTATGAGTATGATGCTCATAAGAATCTGCAAAATCTGCAGTGGGGCTAGAAAGGAGTGACTTAGAAGTAGGAGAGCAATGGGTATTCAAATCACGTTTACAGAATCTTGTTTGTTTTAACTTGAAATACAGAAAACCCAAAGCCAAACAGGTTGATCTTTTTCAATTATTTCTAATGAACTTCATGTACTGATTTTCAGATCACCTCATTTAACTTATACACAAGATACTGAATCCTTTGAATTCTACAATTGTTAACAAATAACCTAAGATGGCTACATATCATGTGCAAACGGAGATTGAAAATGTACAAAAATGGAGAAAAAACTGGTCTATAACCCAGTACACAAATTATTAAGGCCAGTGTAACAGGCTACAGACTGGACGTGTTTCAATAGCAGAGGTAATTCATAGTTCCACAGCATTATTCCAGTCATCAAATTAAAAATAAATTAAAAAATCTTGGTCTTCTGACTTCAGAGAATGTCTTGCAAGGTCTTTGTCAGGGGCCTAATTTTTTTAATTTAATCACTCAAAAGCCATCTACTTTGAAATAATTAACTCAATCCTGCTCACACTACAAATCACAATTTGACCTCGTTTTTCTTTTCAAAATAATCATAACAGAAGGAAGTCAATTCATCCTGAAACTTGTCCAGTAAAGCGCATATGGAATCTTTCACACCACGCTGGGTACAGAAACGCTGCAGCAAAGCGATGCTTTGCTTCGCCTCAGTATCTGTCACCATCCGAACCAGTTCTTCTTCAAGAAGACTCTGTGTTTTTCCTGCTGCCTCTGCTGTTTCCTCTTCCCCTGGGGCATCTTGTCCAAAAGTAGGAAGAAACTGCATGCTGTTGTCAGCCATTTCATCTCTGGCCAGGTCCTCCTCTGTGGAAGGATCAACGCTTGATGGAATGCCAGACTCTTCTGACTGAGCAGATTGTTTAAGCAACTGACGTCTTTTGACAGCCACAATTGTCTCCACTAGATCTCCACCTGGATTGTTTTCCTCAGTGCACTGGATCGCATCATCAATGCTGTTGAACTCATCCCAGTTCTCCACTTTGGGAAGGCCCAAGGTCATCCAATGACACTCCAGTTCATCAGTATCCATGTCCACAGCATCAGTTTCTTTCTCACTGGGAACTCCAAATCCAGCTTTCTCAAAGCCTGCACTGATTGAAGACTTTCTGACAGCACGCCAACTTTTCGCCAAAAACTGGACAGCTTCCAGAAGAGTGATTCTGGAGCTGACACTGACTGGAGCAGCGTCAATCGGTTGCAGAGCACTGGCTTCAGCATGAGACTGTACAAGGCGCAGAATCTCAATGCGATACAGGGTCTTCAGTTTCTTAATGACACCTTGATGCAGTGGGTGAGCAATGGAGCCTGTGCATGATGGAAGAAACTCCAGGCGGATGTTGTTGAGCGTTGTGACTGGGGGATGCGCAGGACACATCTCCACCAGCACAAGAATCCTGTGATCCTCTGCCCTGAGGCGTGAATCCCACTCATTCAGCCAATCTTCAAAAATACCAGCTGTCATCATTGCACTCTCGCTGGCCCTGTAAGTGACCGGAAGTCTGTTGATATCCAGAACACTGAAAGCGAAACAGGGTGGGTTTCTATTTTCTCCAATCACAAGGAGCTTGCGTTTATCACGCCCAGTCATGTTGGAGCACACAAGCACAGTCACCTGTTCCATTTCCTTTCCTGAATCACCCAGGCTTTTCTCCAAGGAGAACTGAAAAGTAGTGTCTGGTGCTGCCCTGTAGAACAGCCCCATCTCTGTGGCATGGTAGATGTCATCTGGACTAAACTCGCTCATCAGTTCTGGTAAAACTTTTGCAAACCAGTCCTTAACACTGGGAACGCCCATGCACAAGTTTTCGTGTCCCCTTTTGAAGCTGACATTGTGCCTCACCTGCCAGCGAGACAGCCAGCCGTGGGTAGCGCAGAACTCGGTGCGGCCCAGTTTCTGAGCCAACTCCTCTGCCTTGTCTTTGAGAACTGATTTGTTGATCACCAATCCTTTGGCCCTGGCAGCATAGAACCAGTCCTTTAGCATCTCATCAACATCTGGGTCTTTGCAGGGCGTGTAACGTTTGAAGTATTTGCAGTATCGGAAATTTTCACGGATCTTTGCCTCAGATTTGATGATCCTGCTGAGGGTGGACTTGGGTATGCCAAACATTTGACAGATCTTTACGTTTGTTGTTCCCGGAGGCAGCTCCTTGATTCTATTCAACAAATCCACTTTTTCATGCAGAGGAAGCACACTGTGATTTTTGTTACTTTTCTGAGGCTGAGTCATGCTTGATGAGGTGGCAGCAGAGCGTTTCAGCCGCATTTCCATCTCTGACAATTTCCTATGTGTTCAACATGGACACTACAGACTACAAGCACATACCATAAGCCACACTGACAAGCACAACAAGATTCAAGATAAACATTGTAACTGAAATGGCTTTTATACAAGTTAATCACAGTTACTGAGACAAGCCTAAGGGCAGTCAGTAGTATTACTATCACAGGATGCTCTGAATCAGGATATTCTCTTTAATTCCGATCACGCTGGGTCAAGATGGAGCAAACAGACCTTCATGTTAGCATAAAAAGAGAACGGAAGTGATCATGTATTGTAAGAAAGACTTCACTCTACGATACAATTTATTATTATCAATCGATTAATAAATGATGCAAAATTTTAAAAACAAATTATTAGGTTTACCCACTGTGATGATTTGTTGATATACACCCCTTCCATAAACACACGCAGTCTCAACAGTTATACAGATATACAAATCAAGCTAGAAGGAAATGTGTGAAATATGATCACCGTGAACATGCACCTCTATTTACCATAATTTTTCTTGTCAAACACTACATCACAAAACTTAACCCAAGAAAATAACATGTGAAGACTGAAGCTTAATGAATCTACTAAATGTAACTATGGTAGTACTACATGATGTTACTCAGTTACATGATACATTTACACACACCTATTACATTCTTTCTATATCTAGATGACCTTTTCCTCTACATCATTACAATCATTACAATGCAAAAGCAGGCAATGACTGCAAAAGATCAAGAGAGACAAAGTGCTCTTCTTATTTTCAAGCACACACAACTCCCTAATAAAATCTCAGACTACCAATCTCATCTGAAGAGACTCCATAGAAATACTGGGAAACAATGTCACTGATTTTTCATAGGAGGTCTGAATGGCAGCCATACAAGTGAAGTTCTTCGGGTATGCCTTAAATTCCAACAAAGTGCTCATAGTTGACGATGGATCATTTCCCGCTGCCATGTGGAACTTTCTGTTCTCTGTCGGTGCCCAAGACATCTTTGTCCAGCTCCCAGAGATCCAATTTCTTCTCCTTGATGGCTTTCTGAAATGTAATACAGTAAAAGCCTTGATGAAAGACCACTCAGTTGATACACCACCTCTCTTTCAAGACTACTCTTCTTTTCCTGAAACTGTTCCATTTATGTGCCCATAAAAAGAACCACCCCTCTTCTCCTTGATGGCTTCCTAAAGCATTAGTGATTTTACAGTCAAACAAAATCCATCCTAAAATCACCTAGATGAGAGACCACCCCATAACTACTTCAGCAGTTAAGGCATATTTTTTCTGAAACAGTTGCCTTCACATTTCCATACTAGTATTTACATAAAAGTAAGTAGTCCAAAGTGCTCTCGGCTGCGTTCCGCTTAACTAAGTTGGTCTAGTTTTAGCGATTTTCATTGACAGATTTCTTGTGTTTTTTTGATCCAGTCTCAATCAAATTTACTGTTGAGAAAAGCTTCATGTCTTGTCTTCCTAACTGTGTTGTTATGTTTATTACGCTTTGAAAAAGAATGCGAAAATTCACCCCGATCTCGGTACCCCTAAGCACTGCATTCTGTCAGCAATGTGCATAGGCTGCGAACACCGCTCGCTGTAAGCAGTTTTCAGACGCAGAGTGTTGGACATAGGCTAGTCCAGCCATGATGAAATCTATATCAATCAAAAGTGCTGTTGCTAAATTTTCCTTCCATATCCATGATGGCTGCCTTCGACAAGCAGAAGTCCTGAATAAAGTTGTTTGAAATGTGTTTAACAGATTTTGTACTATTTTAAGACCACGGACACTCTCATAAAAATATCAGCAGAAAGATCAATCTTTCTTCTTCGAAGTTATACTAAAATAAGAGTTCAAAATTATTCATACATCCAACACTCAGCCGCCGAAATGTGATAACAAAGAGATTTTATTACCACAGCCGCACGGTCAGCCATGGCTGCTGAGGCGACCGCACAAGCGATCGTGCATGCCAAGTTGGTGGGTTCTCCACCATCAGAGTGTTCTACATTGCGTGTAAACGATCTTGTTGATGAGTAAAATTATTAATCTTTTTCTTGAAAGCCAGATTAAGCTGTCAAACGAATGCTTCTGTCAGTAAAAATGAAGCAGTCTGTGAATGATCGCAAACACGGGTGAGAGCTGGTTTGGGTGTTGATGGGATGATCGACAAATTTATTTACAAACAGCAATTATAGCAAACTTTTCTACTAATGACACTGATTGTCTAGGAGAGGCTTTATTGGTAATATCCAAGGAGACAGTCGGAAATTCCTGGGACATTTCAAGTGCCATTTTGGGCCACAAATATCATCAGAATCACTCAAACAGATCTAGCAAATGAAGCCAACATTTGCAACAAAAGTGACTGATTCAGTCTGTAAATGGGTGAGTGGATCAATTGTTTTACTGACATCAGCACTCAGGAAGCATGCACGGTTACTCAGAAATTAGGTCTAGATCAAATGTCTGAAAGGAGCATACGCATACTGAAGGACACATATATATGATTACATTCACTTTCTGCTGCAAACTTTGGGTTTATTCGTTTTGTATATATATATATATATTAGGTAAATGGCTGCAAAAAGAAGACATAGCCGAGACTGCTGTGCACTTTGTTTTGAAATGGGGGTTTGAAGTCAATCCAGTTAGCAACAATTCCAGGATGTTGGAGACAGAGGATTTGGGGGACATCGCTTCCGCATATATGCCCTTGAAACGGTGATGCAAGGTCACCCTGAAAAAAATGGACTTTTACATTTTCTCTGTGATCAATCAGAAAAGTATGGCATCATGTAGAGTTCGTAACTGTGGTTATTTTGGTACAAAAAGTAAGGTGATACAACAAGTAGAAGAGGAGTTACGATTTTTTTAACCATTTTTAAGATTGACGGATGGCATTTTTTAATGAATTTAGCAAGTTTGATGTGAAATATCTGGAAGAATAATCAAAATGAAGGTCTACAAAAAATTGGGCCTATTATTTGTACTGTGGAGAATGAGATTCCTAAATATTAGACAGGTTATATGCAAAACAGTTTCCAGGTGGGACCTTAAATCTCAGGATTTCTCTAATTTGCATTTTGTGGGCAAATTGGAGCAAAAATATAATTATAAAAATCATAACTTTGGAACTACTCAAGTGATCAACATAAAATTGGTATCACTGAAATCAGATTATAAAAAACACACTATGCAAATATATAAAGTCTGATAGTCAACTATTGATTTTAAAAATCACTTTGGACTACCTAATAAAAGAACCCCACATCAAGGACCACTCTTCTTTAATACCAGTCATCAGTGCTTGACTTTTAGAGTGGTTTCGAGAGGGTAGGTAAGTAGTGTTGCTTAATGTCCTCAGATGTCAGCTGACATATTAGGGACAAGCTGTGACCAATGCCGAAGCATGGTTCAATATAGCTTTACGTCCACAGAAACCAGAAGGCTCGTTAGGACAGACAGCTCAGGACGGCCACCTCGACTCTCACACAGCTCCTGAACTATGATTTTTGTTAAAAAAATTTTTAGAGAGGGATTCACTGCAATACACTTAACAGGACAGTCATCACTAATATCAGCGGTGTGTAAATTACTAAAACTGTAAAATTAAAAGCCGGCGAGACGTACCTAGAAGTAGAACACAAGTCAAACGTTTTTGCCTACATCATACATGTCAGCACGGGAAAAATAGTATTGGCATTTCTGGATCTACAACCCGAATATAACCCTGTTATGGTGGACTGTACGTACAGATATATATATACCACGGATGTATGCGGCACTTAAGTCGAAATTTCTCTTGGGCTCTGCGAAAAGGTGATGCAATAAGTCGGTCAGTTCGACCCTGTGACACTCCTCATAAATTTCGGGGACGCACACACATTCTTCTCACTATAAAACCTCAGGAAACCTTTAAGATGATACAAAACTAAGCAAATCACCTTGACACACTGTTGATAAACGCGGAACTGTGGGGAGCAGGAGTCCTCTGTTACACCTTTGAGAAACTTCTCTGAAAACCATTTATTGAAGCACTCTTCGTAAGCTTTTTTCAGCTCTATACAGTCCTCTCCAACGCTGTTCATGTTTAATATGCTCAGGAAATAAAATATGTTCAGTGTATTGAGTGCTTAAAAGTACTTGTGGCCAGAAAATGCCAGACTGACGCAAGCTTTGCAAGGACTACTGCTTAATTCCTAAAAGCAGCGTGGCGGAAGTAGTGCCTTTTAGCACCGCTGTTAAAAAACCTTGCTACTTCCGGTATAAACTTGTCCATTGCTTCTGTACATAGCAGAGTTATGCTGTCGCCGTAATTAATCTGATATGATTTTGTATGTTTTTAGTACGTTTCGTGTGTCTCTTTGGCGTGGAAGTTATTCTGATCTTTTATTAAGGAACACTATGTGGCGTTAAGTATTCATACGCGTTTCCTCTACAGCAGACGCTTTTTCTGAGACATGATTCCAAGACGTCTTTTCCGAGTGTTGTACAGATGTTCTTCAGCAAGTCGGCGTTTATCATCAAAGGCAAGTATATCCATATGTTGATTAATATTTTATGTATCTCTTTAAAACAAAATTCTCTTTTATAATACTGTTTGATTGTGCATGTTTTTTGTGTGTCCGAATGACACTGCTGCTGCTGCTATAACTCAGTAGTATCATGCTGCTGCTGCTGCTATAACTCAGTAGTATCATGGGCAGACGTGCAAAATTCTCAAAGTCTAAAGGAGACCGGTCAACACACGGATTTTACTGAATGATCAGCTTTTGTACTAGCGGGTTAGCATTCCAACATGGACAAAAAGTCATCACCACCATGACGCTACTGTACATGCGCAAAAAACTTGCGAACATTAGAACATGTAAAAACAATTTAAGATTACTGGTTTCTTATAGTTAAATACAGCATCCAATCGCAAGAAAGGCGTATAGATCTAAGTTATCATTTCACAAATCTGTAAAGAGGCTGAACTTATGTGAAGGCTCAAAATTATACAACAGTAACATCCAACGTAGACTCTACACAATGTTTACCGGCTACAAGTGCAACACATGTAATTATATTAATGATGATATTAGGTTCCAGGTAAACCAACTTGGACTCCAGTTGACACAAGCAAACTGCCCCAGGTACAGTAGTACTAAAGTATACAACCTATACATACGGTACTAGTGCTAGGTTAGTGACTTTATGTATGATGGTTGCATAATAAATCTATTCACATAAACTGAAAACTTGCTCTCTTTTTTCTTCTTCTTTTGTAAATGTGTGTGTATGTGTTTTCAGAATTCTTTTTTATAATAATAATGGATATTTGTAAAGCGCCTACCCTGTGGCTCAAAGTGCTAAACAAGCATAACATAAACTTTTTAACCTTTTGCGTGTTTCAAAATTGTAGCACGTAGCAGTCATCTTTATTTCAGTTTTTTGTTTGGTTTCTCAGTGAATCAGTCCATAATGTCCTTTATCTGGTCCATTGATTTTTATGGGGTGAGAGCTGGTGGGGTCAGATTAAAAAAGAAAAGAAAAAAAGAGAGCCACAGCTGACCTGATGTATACTGTAGCCTGATTTTTATACACCTTTCTTGCCAAGCATCAGAGGCCATGGTGTGTGACAGACAAGCTAGACACTCATGTTATTTTGGACACCCAGTCAGGCTAATCATGACACCCAGAACTAGGTTTGTATAATTCTAAATTCAGTATAAAACCAATGGAGTATTTCAAAACAATAATTGACATCATGTTTAAAACCAGTAGAACAGAATCATTGACATCATGTTTTATTTGGATATCTTTTGCTCTTTAAACAGAGTGTGTTTTGAAAAAGCTATTTCCCTGAACCATATGTGTGATTCTGTGGTGCAAACTTACATCCCCTGTCACTTCTTGACAGGTAGAAGAAATCAGCCGTGACCTAGTGGAGCACCTGGAGCGGTTGTCACTGGTTGAGTTCAGCAATGAAGAAGGATTGCATCGTCTGTCAGCTGCCATACAGTCAGCTAACAAGCTCTACATGGTCAACACAGATGGCGTGGAGCCTTTGGATTGTGTGCTGGAGGATAGGTGATGCAGTTCAATGATTTCTTCCACCCCCACCCTACCCTAGATTTTCTGCAATTCTTCACACCAGTTCTTCCCCATGGGGCCTGTCAGGTTGCTGCTTCACACGTTTTACTCAACTGAAAATGATTGACCCATATACATTTTTTTTAAAATACACATTTGCATTTGCATGGGCAGTTTTTAAAAACAGTGCAATCCCTCCTGTTTTTAATTAGCGCTGGTGGATGAGACCATCCAAAAACCAAATTATCTCTCACAGAATGGCATAACTGAATCATGGCCATGAGAGCCAAACTGAGAGACACATACATTACTTAGATATATATATGCCTTCTGTAATCTAGGACTGACTTATAATTACTGAAGAAGACAGTTCCATGAGAAAACAACAACTCCTGGCATTGTTAATGTGTTGCAATAATACACAAGCATGTATCTTATCATTCTACCCACTTGTAATACCCTTTTCATTTTCAGAGCTTTGTGTCTGCGGGAAGATGAAGTGAACGAAGGCAACTGCCGGGAAGAAGTTCTCATGAATGCCAGAAGAACAGAAGAAGAATACTTTGTAGCGCCACCAGGTAATTTAATCCCTACAGTTGTTCTAATTGTGAAAGGAAGTTTACAGAGTCAATGGTATATTATATGTTATTAGGGGATCTGGGCCCATAAACAAGAGCAAATAAAGTTAAAGGTGGATAGCCCCCCATCCCAAGTTGCTAAAGAGTCCATTAGTCCAGCTCTCCTTCAGCATGCATGAGTTGTCAGTAACAACAGAATTAACTGTTGGCTTGTGTTTATTTTTAGATCAGGAAAGACCCTTGCTTTACCAACAGTGCAGCATGTGACATCAAAAAGTAAAAACTGAATGGACACCACATGATAGCAGTTAACTGGGTTCAAAGATCAAGGCAATTGTAGCAGATGTCAGTGACGTGACCCCTGCCCACTTGAGATTTTCTTGTCTCCTCTTCACTGTCTGTGTTGATTATGTGCCTTGATGCATGAATCTAAATTTTCTTGAATAATTTGTTAGTGGTATGCAGGATGTTGTTAGTTCGTACAAATGTTTGTTTTCACCTCAGTAGTACCCTTTGTTGGTAATGGCAGCATCAGTCATCATTTTTACATGGTGGTTAGGCTCCTTAGACATAATAAAATGGGTCTATAATTTTAAATTCAAGTAAGCCAGTCGTCAGACAGCTGTTTAGAAGACAAAAGTGAGTGGTTGGGCTATTTGCTCATGATGCATGCCCCAACCATGATAGGAAAATATTCCAAAGTTGGTTTGTGATGTATTTCATACTTTTGCTATATGTGCCAACCTTCTTTATGACATCACTAGAATGACATAGAATAGCTGCACTCAAGGCCATGTTTTCACAAATTTCAAATGCTGGGACCAGGAATCATAGTAAAAAGCTGCTGTCTGTATGCTTTGTTTGATTTTTATATGTTTCGCTGTGATATGACCAACCAGGTTGACTGGGTGTTAAAAAACACTTGATATGACCTAATACTGCTTTGGTTTAGTCCCCCTTTAAATGTCACATGGTTACCTCCCTTATGAGTGTGCTGCCCTAAAATCTTTGAAATTTTGTCATTTTATAGCATCACTGTCAGTTTAGTATGGATGCTGCAGTTCTGTTAAAAGATTAGTTATTTATTCAGTGGGATGTGTAATGTCAGTGCTGATTTGTTTTCGGATTTTTGTCTCACAGGCAACATTCCTCTCAAGCAAGCAGAAAAGGAGTACAAGGACAAGCTGAAATAGCTGCCACCACACATTGGATGATCTTTTCAGGCTCCCAAAAGAGCCATTACTTAATTATTTTGGGACAATATTACAATATATATGCTACATGTACAGATTTATGTTGAAAATAGTATATGCATAACTCTGTCATATGCAGATTGTTTTTGTAAAATGCATAAAATTGTTACCCCGTTGTCAGTGACAGTATTTTTTTTATATGTCAAAATCCGCAGAGGTTTTACAGATCAAAAAAGCAAAATCTCGAGTACTCTGCCACTCCACACAGGTTTTGTGCTTGTGTGGAATCCAGTACCACGAGTAAAATAACACCTGAGGCAAAGAAGCAGACGTAGCTTGTGTAGCTTATTCTGTGCCAAACCTCAGGAACATTTTTATATTTGCATAAATCAGTTACTTTCTCTGACAGCTGACCTCAGTTACAAATGTACATGTCTCAAACAAAATTCACCGACACAACGCGAATGGTTATGGTGTACTTCATACCATATGTGATTTCACCCTGTTGAAGGCACTTCTCATTGGTGCTTTTCGGCCAGGAAAACTGTTACCATTTTTCTGCTGACTTGGACCAGAAGCAAAAAGCCCACACAGACATGGCAATTACTTAAATGCAGGCAGGACACAATGGTTAGTTTGCCCTATGCCTGGGATATCCTTTTATTCATCTCAGTCTGTTTAGCATCTTGGAAATTAATGCATTTAAAGTTTAGAGAAATTCTGATTTGAATAGAACAAGTTTGTGCCTTGTTTTTTTCAGTGGGAAATTTGGATAGTGTGCCAACACAGAACAGTAAATGGTGCAACATTGTCAGCTTACTTGTAAAACACAGAAATGCGTGATGTTTCCAGCTTTTCATTTGTGTTTAGAGACATATTTTCAAAGCCACAGATATTGGGATAGACCATTTTGAGGTTTCCCCCGTCTTCAATCTCAATGACCAAGCATAGATTCTTAGTGACAGATGCTTCCCAAATTGCAGTTTGCGTTGAAGAACTGCTGTGCAGAAATTAGGACTCTCCGATCATGACAAAAATAGTAGTGCTTTTGAAAAAAAGTTGTCATAAATAAAATAAAAATGTTTTCGTAATGAGTGCAGCTTTTCTTTACAGAACCAGAGAAACCATTCCCATAGAGCACCAATAACGTAATAATTTTTTTTTAAGTTTTTACACAGGATGTGCAATGCCATGCTCAGGCAAAACTTTGATCTGGAAAAATCGTCTTGTCATCGTCATGCTCCTCAGTGTAAATTTTGTGCAGTGCAACATGAACGCCAAGATTGTGAGAAAAGAACACAGTGCATTGAACTCGGAGTAATAAATGAATACTTCCCTTACAAGTCAGGTCATCATTCAGATCCGGTCTGCAGGTTATTCTAACTGCACATGTGCAGACTACATGATTGTAATTCAGGTCATCAGTCATCTTTCAGATCAGGCGTGCAAGTTATTCTGACTGCGCATGCATATCATACGCAGTTGTAATTTTCCCAAAGCCGTTTCTCATTGCGCAAGTTTTCAGTTTTTGTTCTATGCTCGTTTCTCACTTATTTTCCAAAAGCCATTTCTCATTGCAGGAGTTGTCAGTTTTTGTGCTATGCTCATTTCTCACTTTACCAAGAGATATGACAAACAAATTAACGCGTATGTGTTACCCCACCCTATAGTGCAGCAAAGAAAACGCTGGCATATGATGACATCAAATGGCCAAGATTGTTCTGCTGCTAAACTTTTTGACATTTACATGCATGGGGCAAAAGTGATGCGCCACTTAATTTTGCACTGTAAGTAACTTGGCTTTTGCTGGGAGTTACCGTCCTCCCTTTCTTTCATATTATTTGTCATTATGTAGTACTTTCCTGAACGTGTTAAGTGCAACATTTTTCGCACTCAAGTTGAAAACTGGAAAATATTGAAAAGCATAGTGAGTTTGTGTACAGCAGACAATAGCACCTTTATTATTATTAAACTCAAAGCAAACTCTTTAAAACTTTCGTCTGCTCTCTACAGTTGACCAGTAAACAAAGCTAGTGAAAACACAGGAAGCATTCACAACAGAAAACCTTGTTTCATTATTATGGACTGAGAGGGGTTAAAATTGCTTCATTTGAATCAATCTACTGTTTGTTGGTAAAGTGGACAAACATTGGGAAACTGGTTTAACGGAAAACAGATCCAGATCTGGACTGCCCAAAATGTTCACAGCAATGACTATGTACGATGGTTCAAAAATGTCCATCAAGATGACAATGGCTCGTCACAATCTACTGAAAATAATGACATTCCACCTTTTTGTTTGGCCACTAGTGACCAGATCTACAATGGATCAAAAATGTGTTGTACATGCTGAAAATTTTCACGACAAACATTTGCTGCATTAGGACACTTCTTGCTCTCCTATGCACTCTCAGTACTTTCTGGAATTTACTGACCAGTTTTGATCCAGTCTCTGTGTATGCATGGCACTTCCAAGACAATGTCAGCAAGTTCGAAGATGAAGGTACACAGCACCAAATATTGTACTTGAAGCAATTGCCTGTGTGCTTGTCAATCTTTCTCTGCTTGCATGACACAATGCTTTGTAAGTGCAGAATCACTTTTGTCCCAGGAGCGTATTTATAAACATAATGAAAAAGCAGTCCACAACTTTTACTGTACTGTGAAATAAAGGTACAGTGAGGTACCAATTAACAGCAGTATCTGCTACAAGCCAACCCAAAAATACCTTATCATACTTTTTAGTCTCAACATCTGGTGTACAATCGAGATCAAACAAAAATGCCTTTTACATGATGGTTTTTTTGCAATGTATGCTTCATCACTCCGTTGTAACAGGCTAATAATCATTCACTGATTCAGAACAAACCATTCACCACCACATACATCATTCACATGACTCGAAGGAATATGTTTTCATGTTTTCTTTTATTCCAATTCCAACATTTAAAGGCTGATAGTGTTTAAAACCACAGAGCTGCAACAGGAGCATGTGAGTTAAAACTTACCAGAATTTCCTGCACTTACATGCGTCTATCCTCATCCAAAGAAATCCTAGCATTGCCACAGGCAAGATCCAATCCTCCCTTGCGTATGCAATACTGCCTCTTAACACAAATTTGATCCCATGAATTCCAGGTTTGTTCGGTGTTCTACTCCTAGCTGCCAGACATCCTCAACTTGGGCAAATCCAGCAAGAAACTCCTTTTGTGATTCCATTGGTGACAAATCCAACAAGAATTTCCATCCTGATTCCAGCGTTTCCAGAAAAAGACGAAGATCCAGAATCCCAAAGAATTTGAACAAGATCCATTGCACAAAAAGGAAAGACCCTTGAGTACTTACCTGCTTTCCTATTCAGTAGTGGCATATCTTCTGTAGAAGTTCACTATTACAGCCAACACACAGATCTTACCAAAATGTTCTTGATAAGTTGATACAACCCTGCTCTTGACCTCAGTCTATTTTTACGTTAATGCATAGACTGACGACCTAAGTAAGTGACACAAATGTCTTGCATTAGATCTAGAAAACACATGGTGGTTTATTCAATAAGCACTCTTACCTTTTCCCCTGAAAATCCTCCTTCCTCAAGTTGTTCACACGGGCAGTTTTCCCAAAGTTGGGCTTCCACATCTTGTGAGTCATTAGAAATTCTAGTTTTATCTGTTCATCCTGTGATTTAACTCTCTCCATGGGTCATGATGCAAAACATTAGATTCGGAAGCTCCAGCAAAACTGAAAATTGATATCCATAATAACGGTTTTATCCACATTACATCCAGCTTGGACGAAGATACTGGTCCATGGAGAAAGACGACTCATCCTTAAACTCTTAACTATCTGTGTAACATCCGGAATATGATTTCCAAGCACCCAAAAAAAAAAGAAGAAAAAAGAAAGAGATCCTCCGACTCCAATATCCACATTAGGTCCTGAAATGAAGCCAATTTCCTGTACATGTGCAATGGATCCAACGGACCAAGAAATCCTCTTCACAATCCTGATTTCCAAGAACTTTATTCCTGATCCAGCCATTCAGAAGATCCAAAAATTTTGAAATGCCAGAATTCCGGGCGTCCATTTTGCTTTTGTGAAGTTTCCAACAAGCTTCAATCCTGGGCTAGTGCTGGATCAATTCCTTAAAATCTTATGCCTTGTCTCCCGAAGAAACCTCCCCATTTTTCTGAGAATCCTGCCTGAGAACACCTCCTGGATTTGAAGCTGCCGCGGCAATCCATGCATCGACAACATTCCTTGAATGATCCTATTCCATTTACGGGCCATTATCCGGGAGAAGGGGCAGGTTGATCCTACTGTTCCCTTTCCTTTTCCATCCATCCCAAATCCAAATGCATGTTGCAACTGAATAAAGGAAAAATGGAAAAAAAAGCCATTAGAAATCAGTTCATAGAAACACACATTTTATTTGGTAAAAAAGAAAAATGAACAGAAAAGTTGCAGTAATTTATCCTTAGTGTTAAAACATAAATGACAAACCTAATAATACTGACATGAACTGGTAGAAAGTCAATTTTAAACTTCGATTTATTAACAAAAAACATGACTGAAAAAATGACAATAGCCAAGTAACATTGGGAAAGAAGCATTTTCAAGAAACTTAATAAACACTACATTGTTTTTCAGTTGAATATCTGATCTCAAAATGAGCACATTCAATGCTATTAACATTCTGGGAAACTGTTATACCTGCCAGCAATATATCCCTCATACAAGAAGTAAAAAAAGGCAAGAATTTCTTTTGGTGATAAAACCTCATTTTCAGTATCTGTAGTGCACATTTGTACCTGTTTTGTGATGGCCTTTCTGCCACTTTAAAACCAAGCCCTACACATTTGTAAATGCTGCAAAGGCTTTTTTTAAACACACAAAACAAAGCCAGTTTTTCTCCAACCCCTCAGAAAACATTGGTATGCTTCTCGGAAGAAGGGGTTTTCACATGACAGAAAGACTTTTGTTCTCTTTCGTCAACTTTAACAGACCAGTTCAATGACAGGACGCTTTCCTGTAATAAAGTGGGTTACTCCACCACTGGTAAACAGCCTGCTGCTGTGGCTAAGCTCCTATTTTTACCTTTATTCACAAGTGTACAAGATCAATGTAAACTGTGCCATTGGGAAACATGCAGTGGGAAGAGTATGCTTCATAAACAGGGACAGAGAAGTGCTAAGTGGCAGGCAGATATCTGAGCAACACTAGATTTATTCAACGTATTTATCACTCAATTCTTTGCGTTGTTCTGTGATCCTTGTACTCTGCACTCAATTCTTTGCAGATTTAGGAATGCAGATCTGACAGTAAAAAATGTTACACATCTGTGACCATCAAGTTACAATGTTTTGACTGAAGCCAATGCAGTTTTTCTACTTTTCATCTGTGAATTTCGACTGTTAGTTTACCCAGCACAATTCCTTTATCAGCCGTCCAATCCATTCCCTCCTCAAGAAGACTCCCAGACAGGAAGGAGATGTGTTATGCTGAGAGGACAACGAATGCGAGATGTCTTCTCCTCATCCCACCTCTATCTTTATATCCTCAGCGTGTTCCTACTTGCATCTGAAAAATTTCACATCACCTTTGAATGCAGGTCATAAAAAAACAAAAAACAGTCACTCATGTTATGAAGTGTCCAGCTGCCATAAAAGTCCACATGAACAGAATGAAACATAAAAACATCTTTAAAAAAAAAAAAAAGCAACTGCCCCACCCCTCCACCCCCCAAAACACAACACATTCAACATTTTTTTTAAAAAGAACTACAAACAGGAATGCACACGTAGAGTCTATGGCAGTTAGGAACTGCAAAGCTAGGTGATGGCTAAAAATCTTGGCAATGAGAAAAGCACAAGCAGAAAATTGATTGGTCAGGTCAGTACGGTGAGCGGGAGCGGGTGTAGCTGCGAGATCTGGACCGCATAGGCGAATATCTGGGGCTTCCCCTCGAACGCTTTTGGGATTGGCTGCGGCTGCGTGACCTTGACCTTCCTCTCGAGTCCTCCTTCACTCGGATGTAGGAAACTTCACCCTGATGAACATGAACAAAGCAGGTGGGGGCTGAACACAAGAACATTTACTCCTCCAAAATATGTGAAACTGATGACCGCGTGCCTGTGTATACTTATAAATCTATAAATGCCATGAATAAACAGTTTCATTCACTCTGCACTATGCTGAGCAGTTTTCATAATGAAGAAAACCAAAAACAAATGTATCAAATTCACATTTCTGCCCACCAGTTACACCTGAACTGGTGATTACAAACATGGCTTGGGGGTCAAAACAACAATAATAATCAGCCGTTTTTATTTAAGAGTGTTACCTTCTGCCTTACCTCATGTGAACGGAACTTTGTGTCGTCAAGTTTCCTGACAGCATACTTCATGTCGTCATATCGCAGAAACTCAACTACACCTGTGCCATCCTTAAAGACATCAGCGTAGCACACATCACCAGCCTCCCGCATGTGATCCTTCAAATCCTGCCAGCTGCCTGTTGGAGGAAGACCTGCACATGCCAAGGCCATGCAAACTCAGGTGCAGGTGTAGGAACAGCAAAACAAACATGCATGTGCCACCTAGGCACTGGTGTATGTAAACACCAACATAACAAACATCTGTACAAAAACTGCAAGCATATGACCAACAACAAATACAAACATGGTACAGGTGTATAACTATAAAAGCCAACATAAAAAATATAAAATGTATTTTCAAGTAGGTAACAAAAGAAACCATTGCCCACACTGGGTAGCATGAGAGTATGAGCCTATGACCAAAAAGAAAACAAAGCGGGTCTGTTCTTTATTTTACAACTGTTTCAGCAATAAGATCAATTCCTTCAAACAAACAAACCATTACAAACCAAAATAAAAATGTCTCACTGCTCACACTTAACTTGTCTCGTAGCTCTAAAGATCAATGTTCAGTTGACACAGTTTACCATATTATTTAACAGTCACTGGGTTTTTGTTTTTTGTTAAGCTCATAATGTAAAAGTACTTCATTCCCTTTGTTTATCTGCTGTTACCAAATCTAAGAACACTGAAATACAACAAAAACCTGAGGCTGCATATGAATTTTTTTAATCTACTTTAAATTCCTTCTTATTCTAAAACACTGCAGGCAATACAATCATTTTGTTCTTTCTGCGGCCACAACATTCTCAGAACAGTCATGAATCTTTCATTTTATGCAGACACTGAAGCACTATTTTAAGGCACATCAGATGGACAATGTAACTCATCACAATTTACTGTTATGGATTAGCTGCCAGAATCTTTTCCTGAAAATCAAATCAAACAACAAATGGTTGGCTCAAACTTAAAGTTAAATGTACAACAAGTACACATTATAACAGCAACTCACCAGATACAAGAACTCTGTTTTCTGATCTTCTAGATGGGGGCCCTCCCCGGCCCCCACCTCCTCTGCCTCTTCCTCTGGCCATGCCACTCCCACGGGGAAACTCTACTCGAAGAGTGTAGCCATCATAGTTATAGCCATCTCGCTGCCTCACTGCATCTTCTGCATCTCTATCCACAAAAAAACAAAAACAAAAAAACACTGTAGCATTTGTATACAACTAGATGCACTAGGAGTAGGACTAGGATGGATAGATGAATAACTGATGGTTATTTTATTAATTTATATGTTGGTGAACCATCTTGTCAGAATAAAGTACATACTAAAAAAAAACACCTATGTTACAACTAGCACAATGTCAATTAAAAACAGGTAAAAAGTGGGAAGAATCAGTCAAAATACCAAAAAAACTTACAAATAAAATTTTCTAAAACATTTTTATCTTATTTGCGAAGTACTTAAGCGGTACCAAATAATCAATCATATCTTTGAACATCCTCAACGTCTGAGCAACAAAATGCCAATACTGTAACCAATTACCCGTTAAAAAAGAAAAAGTAGTAAAACCTAGAAAAACAGGCGTGCTGAACAGTACCTTGGGTAACACGGGTAATGGCCCTTGACCGGTTACTGAACCGTAACTGTGCAGCAAGTCGCGACAGGGAGATTATGAATTATTTTGTGATTTCGGTAATTACTTTTAGTTCTACAATTCTTTAGCCATCTTCGAAACCTAGTTTAAGTTTAAGACGTTAAAATCATGTCGGGCGATAATTTATGTCTCCCCACCACCACATTCCCCGCAGCATCAAACAAAAGGTTGCAACACTCACCTCGGATCTTCGAATTCAACAAAAGCGAAGGGTGGTCCTTTCCTGTTTTTCAAGTCTACAAATACGATTTTTCCAAATCTGTAGAAGAGATCTTCAATGTCCCTTGTTCTGATATCTGGAGGCAAGTTACCAACGTAAACTCTGCTGTCTCTTCGTGCCATGATACTGCAATTTGAAGAGCAAGGTCTCCTTTTTCTCTCTAGCGTTCGTCGCACGAAAGAGAAATATGGCGACGTTAGATATTCATGTGCACAGGACTACTTTATATACAATTTCATACGCATGTACTTTCCTTCTGTAATGCTGTATGGTTTGAGCACGAAATCGTTCAGCAAATAATTCATTTTGTTCTGGCATAATTGAATGACTAATATTGCGTTGAAATGTTGCATATTATTGTGATGTGTTTTGAGGACTATATTTTGCTATCTTTTCACCTTAATCAACCACAAAAAAGAAAACATTTAAAAACGGGAACACACAAGGACATTTTACACACAGGCTTTGATTTTATATAACCCATAAACAACACATTCATGCTAATTTGTACTATGGTTTATTTTAGGCAAGGGTTAGCAGCAAAAAGTTAGCAGCTGGTGGTATGGAGAAAAACAAAACGTATCCAAAAACAAAATGACGAATGATGACCATTTTTCCAAAGTGCCTCCTAATTATATTCAGTGTAAACCGAAGAATAATCTTCTTCTCTGTGGGCGACCAACTCCATTACATAGAAGTATACTGAGTTCACACTGAGGACATACGGGGATGTAGTGAGAGAAGAATGAGATGAAATACTTGAAATTAAATAAGGGCTTCAGAATTCCTGGCTGTAATTTACAGCCAGTGTAAACCGAAGGAGAAACATCCCCGCAATAAAAAAAAATTCGAACCTCATACTTTGGCTAGTCCAGAGAAGCTGCTATTCGGGTTGGCACTGATGTTAGGCGCTCCTTTAAGTCTACTCGCTATTCACCGACGCCGAAAACCATACACTGAACCGAACTGTAACTTCCGGCCTGCGTTCAAGTCAGTTGTTGTCGTTATTGTTGTTGTTGGTGGTGGTGGTGTGTGTGTGTGTTGTAGTTGTTTTCAGTTTGGTTGTGGGGGCGGAGGAGGGGGCCGGGTCCCCCCCCCCCTCCACCTCCACAAACTTGTCACTGTGCATAACACTTCTGGTAGGAAAGATGATAGCTGGCTGTGGAAAAGTATTTAATAATATAATAACATATTCTAATTATAATAATATATAATAATCATACCTGTCAACCCATACAGTTTACCGGTATAAAATTTTAAAAATAATTATTTTGGAGAGATACGGCCAAACTGGAAAATGGATACAGGAGAACATAATTTTCATGAGATTTTGCTGTTGTTTTAAACTGAGCAAAATGACTGAAAAACTGTCAAACGAGCAGCCAACACACTCCATCGCCAAAAGCACACTGACTGGCATAGTGCAAAAGGCTAAGAAATTTCTTCGGATGTGAGATTTGAAGTTGTGCATGCGTATTTAGCACAACATTGCTGCTTCCTTCCATTGCCACAAATGCCACTGCCACCAGCAAAAAAACAAAAGACCCCAGCCTGCATTAGGGAAATACAGGTTCACAAACTCTGGACTAAGGTTTACTCCCAAAAGGGGTTGACAGCTGTGAATAATAATAATATAACTAGTAACAGATTATTTATGGCACCCCACTGGGTACAGATCCAGAGTGTTTACAAAATTGCAGGTACGCGCCCACACTCTGAGCATTACTTTCTGGCACCTTCCTCCTGGAGGAAGGACGTTGTAAACCAGTGCTTGGAGTTTTTGGGTATGCGCCTTGTTATCACTAATATCAGTCATCACTTCCACACACGTATACATACACACACTCTGTCACACCGGCACATAAGTTGCATGCATGCATTTCTATCTCAAAGTTGAACCATCCTGACAGTAATTTCAGTCAGTTCCAGTCATCACAGCCACACAGGAGAACTTAGTAGCAAAGGAGTGGAGCCGGGTGAGGCCCTTGCAACGTCAGTTTTCAAGAAAGGAAGACACAACTCTGCCAACTACAGACCTAAATTGCCATCATCAGCATCCTTTGTAAAGTGTAAACGCCTAGAGCACATTGTCATGGGATCCGTTATGCACTACCTTGAGTAAAATAGCATCCTGTCCCCACAACAGCATGGCTTTCAAACAAACAGGTCCTGCTGGTGAGACCTAAATGCTTGACTTCATCAAAGAAGTCTCAGCAGTAATGGCCGGAAAGGAGTTTGGACACAGGTCATCATCCTGGACTTCACCAAAGCATTTGACCTGGTGAAACTGGCACAGCCTACTGTACTGGTGCACAAGCTCAATCACTATTGCATCCAAGGAAGTGAAAGCAGCTGGATAGCAAACTTCTAGAGTGCTCACAGACAAGCAGTAGCCGTGAGTGGTGCTAAATCAGACTATGTCAGGAGTCCCACAGGGGTCAGTGCTCCAAGCCTGCTGATGTACAGTAATGACCTCCCAGAGAGTGACCTCCCCATCCAGACTCTTCGCAGATGATGCCATTGCCCTACAGGTTCATCATCACCCAGACAAATGTAGCCAACTACCAATCTCCAGGAGAAAGAAGAGGAAGGGAGGAACCTTTTTTATATATTTTTTTATGTATATCCCTAGTCAGCTATATCAGCTATGTCAGCTGTTATATCAAGGCAAGAGCAAGCCAAAAGTCAAGGAGAGGATTTTACTTCATTGACAGTTATTACTGTGTCCTATCTTTTACTTCATTGACAGTTATTACTGTGTCCTATCTTGCAGGTAAGAACAGAAGGGCATCAAGTTTTGGAGGCGAGTCAGGATATTATGATCAATAGTGTCGAAGGCAGTGCTTAGATCCAGAAGTCAGAATGGTGATACCGCCAGAATCTGAAGCAGTCGGAAAGTCATTGAAAACGTGAAGGAGAGCTAAGTACCGTTCTGGGCAATAAGCAGACCGGAAGGTGTGCCAATGATTGTTGGATCCAGATGCTGGAAAAGTTTGTCAGGGACAATTGTTTTGGAACATATTTTGATACAAAAAGAATAGTGGAGCCATAATACAGTAACAGGGAAGAAATTGAGCAAGTGACTAGTTTTTAATGCCCAGTCCACCTTGTAGGTCATATCATGGCCAACAGACAGGAGGGAGAACATTCTGAGTGGTAGATATACTATTGTCAGTAACACACACACACACCCATACACACAAAGAAATGTACTGTTGTCAGTAACACACACTCACCCATACAAAGAAACATACTGTTGTCAGTAACACACACCCATACACAGACAGAAACACTCACCCTGTGTGTTTGCTTGATGTATTCACCTGTCTTGGCTACAGCTGGCTGCTGTTTATCAGTCCTTTCATTCACATATGGAACTATGAATTATGTTCACCCCTTTCTTTGCTGCCCATTTCATTGGCTTTCAGTTTTAATTCTGGTTTTCTTTTGATAGTATCCCCCCCCCCCCCCCCCCAGCCTTCTCTTCTTCTTCTCTCTTTCTCTTACTGCCAAAGCTGCTGTGATATATATATGCTTCTAAATCAAGGCTCTTTCCTCCTTTACTGTACTAGTATATTGTTAATATCAGACTGCAAAAAGCAATTTTGTGCACCTGGAATAAAATATTTTGTCATCAAAAAGCCAAGCTTAGGATCAAATTAGTTTTAAGTTCTTGCCCCCAACCCTTTTCCTCTTCTCTTGCTCTCTGAGACAAAATGGATCTACAAGGTTCAAGTCTAAGGTTTTCGAAAATTTGTTTAAAAGTCTTGAAAGGCAGATAGTCCTACACTAAGGTACTACTCAACCAAAACTCATTGAGTGCATGTTAAAGCTTCCACAGCAACAACAAAGCATGCACACAAAAACATCACTATGCTGCAAAGTGCTGCACAAATTCAATAGATGTTTCATTTATAGATGGGATGGTAAAATTCTGCCACATTTGTCACAGCCAGCCTTCCCGGGGGGAATGTAACCTGGTTTTCCAGTGGGATAAAATTCTAAGTAGCACAATGTAAAATGCACAAAAGCAGCCTTGGGATCCATCAGGCCTTGTGATATTACACACACATACTGTTCACACACACACAGAGGCTTACAACCACATACATCTGACACAGTACAATGACATCTAATCTTAGTTTCAGTCTTTATTTTGACATCAAAACAGTTCCAGTCATCAATGCACACAGAATGAAAAACAAACAAAAATGAAGCACATACAACAATTTTCTAGCCCACTGATAAAGAAAACAATTTACAAATATAGTCTTTAGTCAACAAAACTAGGATAAATTCTGTATAAATCTGAAGGAAAGTGATAAAAAAACAAAAAATAAATCAACCATACCTACTGACTGATGCAGGACCTTGTTCTGAGAAAAAAATAAGACATGTACTAATTGATCAGCTGATTAAAAAGAATACTAACAGTAACACTACAGCTTATGTCTAGAGCTGTAATATACTAGTAACAACAATAAAATCTTTAAAAAATCAAACAACACCCAAAGGAAGACACACACAGGTGAATCCCCCCCCCCCCCCCCACCCCTCTTTCAAGCATACCTACAAAAACTAAATCAAAATTCACAGCAAGCAGAAAGCAAGTAGCATTGAAGATGTAGAGATTTGCTGATCCAAAAAAAGTAAGAAAAAAAAGTGAGGTTTTGGGAGACAAATTTCATGTACTCATCAGACATTCAAAGGCCAATTAGGAGCAGCAAGATGGGTACAAATAACAGTTATATCTAATCAACATCCAGACTAGACATCTCCAAAGTTCAGAGCTTTCAGCTTCACAAGAAAGTACTACAATCCTTCCTTTTTCAAAGTAAAACCAACCAAGGATCAAATCTGCCAGCATGTTAAACACAGCTGCATGAAGTACAGAGGAAATGGAGAATAAATTGTTAAAGGTAATATAACAAAATGACGCAAAATGAAAGCTGTTAGAATGGATAAATGTACTCATTACAAGAGCAAATATATATAACTAAATTAGTAAATATGTTTAAGTGCAAGCATACAGAAAACTTTCCCTGAAATGCTAATGTACTTTATCCACTGTGATTGTTCACATTCAAAGTTGTTATCAAAAACAAAACAGAGGAAAAACACATTCCAGTCAGACATACCACATATATAAAAAACAGCAATGGTCAGTCAAAAGTGGTAGCGTTGGTGGGATCTAAGAGATTTAAATTAAAAAATTAAAAAACCCTTTAAAGTATGAAAAAAGTTTGAGAAAAAAAAGATGTAACAATACACATATTAATCAAAACTCCAGCACAATGCAAACATATATGAGGATAGGTGGGTCGGAGATTACTAAGCACTGACACAAAAATGAAAAGAAAATAATCAAGTAAAAAAATAAATTAAAAAAAGCACAATAAATTATGCATGGTAGTAGAAGAGTTTCTATATGGCTTTGATATGTAAGTTGGACGGAGCAGTAAATGTCAGTGAATTACAACTTGAAGAGAAAAAGAAAAGGAAAAAAAGTAGACAGAAAAGAATAACAACAAAAAAGTCTGTGTACAAACTATAAGCTGGAACTGGTGTATCTAGTTAGCTACAGCTTTCATTCAGAGCAAAGTCATACATTAAAAAGCCTCCTGGTTTACCTGCAGTGCTTAATGTTTTTTCCAGTCCTCTGACATATTGCAACAATCTCTTTTCTTTTTGAGAAGCATAAATATCTGTTCCTCTTTTCTTCTCTTCTTTTCAAATATTTTTTATATATAACTGAAAGATCATTATTTGTACGAGGTGGAGGGACGGAGGGGAGTTACATGTAAACCCATTTTGCAAACTTTGACCATGCTCATTTTTTTTCCATGCAGGTGATGACCCTAGTATTCTCCTGACAAGCTACGAGAGGCTTTTTTTGGGGGGTGGGGTGGGGTGGGGGGGAGGTATCACTCCACTACTTGATCATGGAGGCAAAAACCTACCAAATACACTAAGACACCTACATAATCAATTTCCCGCTGGGATGAATAAAGTATATTGTTATTGTTGTTGTTGTGAATTCCATGTTTACCTTTTGATGGAGGAAAGGGAAGGAGGGTGGTGGTGGGAGGGAGGTAGCAAGGTCAACAACAAAAAAGAAAAGAAAAAAAGCTCAGAGTTCAAAATTTGCAAGAAAAAAAGAAAAGAAAAGAAAAACAGCGACCAAAAAAAAGAGAGGTTAAATTACATGTATGCTACAACAGACTGTCTGGGTTCAAATGAAATGACTCTTCAATGTAACCCCTTCAAAACCATGCAAAAAGACTGGAATGTTGACAAACACTCTCTGTACAAATGCATTCCAATTCAAATATAATAAAATACAATAACACAGTATAAAGGTTTACATAAGTATACAAAATGAAAATGGGACAAGTGTAAATAATCAACTGTTACAAAGCCACACAATGAATGTGCATGATACAAAATCAGGGCTTGCACACGCTTTCAAACAGCAGAGTCATGTACATGAAAATATTTGTGACTGTGACCCATGTCAACAGACACATATTTTCCTCCCCAAGCAAAGGCTTGCAAGAGTAAAGAGTCCAGCAAAATAGAGATACTACAAAATAATCTGTGGAGAAAAAAAAAAAAAAAAGCAGCCTTCTGTTTTGATAAGAAACAAGAAGAGGAAATGCTCAGCTGACTCACATTCAGAACTGAAAAAGATAACACTGTTTCGAATTTGCCTTTGTGACATCATTTTGAGAGTGCCGGAGAAATTGTTTCTGCCATTGCTTGCTGGCTGAACTAGCACTGATCATTGCATAGACTTGCATGATTTTGTTTTTAATGTGAGCCAATAATAAAAGTACCAGGCACAAAAGATTAGAGATCATAATTTCCAAACACTGCGTTGAAGGCAAAATATTATAATTGTAACTCACTTCCAGCAATGAATGAATATTAAAAAGGGAACACAAATGAAGATGCAAGCTGGCCTGAAAACATATAAAAGGTGCAAAGACTTCCATCTGCAGACTTCAGCTGGCTGCTGTATCAATAGCAATACAAAAGAAGTACTTTTCACTTCAAATCTGAGCTGCTCAGGGCACAGCCATGTTGCTTCACTCTTTACTAATGAACAGCCAAAAAAGGTTGACTCTTGATGTATCTGATACTTACACCACACATTTCCGTAAATCCAGACTTGTTCACGACATCACTGATACCAACTGCTGGGCACAAAATGGCCGCACACAGTTGTGTTTTTGCAACTTTCAAATGCTGATTTTCAACAAACAGTACTAGAAACCAAGTGAAAAACTGCTTTGTGTCTATATTGTATTCCATTCCTACTGATTGGGCCTGTGATGCTTCTTTACTTCAGTTCCCCTTTAAATTCAGTGATCTTAATGAGCATCCGGAACCATAGAATGTTCAACTAGCATATAGGAATAGCATGAGATAAACCATGCACATGCTCACAACTCTCCCTTCTCGCATACACAGTCATACTGTACTCCAATGGAGTCAAAATAATTCTCTGTCACCGCTGACAAATTATGTCATCAAACAGTACCAAAATGACCAACAAACTGACTGGTTGAACTAATCATCAAAATAGCACTATTCTGGGGTGAAAAACAACAAGAAATTAAACAAAACTGCAGCATTCCTTGTCAACAACTTAGCAGCAGAAAACGACAACAAACATGCCTACATTACTAAAGAAAAGTGAATAAATAGGAGAGAGACTGACTACGAAGTCAAACGTGTGATCAAACTTGATGCACAAAACCAAGGTCAGGATTCTACTGAAACAAACATCATTGGGTTAATCAATAAGTGCATGTGCATTATGATCACTTCTGATTTTAAGCTCCTTTAGCATACCAAAATTATTTTTTGATTTCAGGGCTTCATACAAAACTGGACAAAAGTACAACAGTAGATTCACATGTGGTCTGCACTTGTAATATTTTGTTGTTTTGATTTTATTTTTTTAAATACTCGATTAATTGCTTGCAGGGAACTTGGGTTGCCTTACCTGGGTAAGTCAACAGCAGTGCTACCCAGTCCCATTGTGCAAGTGATGTTTTAGTGCTGACTTACTGAAATGCAAAGGAGAACAGAGTTTTTTGTTCTGTCAGTGGCCAGGAACATTCATACCACTATTCTTCAACTTCTAACCTAACCTAAAAATGCTGTTAGGGGTATTTCACATGTGCAATCAAAAGCACACAGTTTTAGTGTGCTTTGCATCTTCATCCAGAGGACCAGACGTTCAGTCCAGTTTCCCGGTCAGACTAGAAGAAAAGTTGAGAACAAGCCAGGATGCAGACATGGTATCACATGTCATGCAGCCACAACTGAGGTACAATGGGGGACATCAACAAGAGCATTTTTGTTGGCAATGGCATACAGTTGTCACATGCCAACACTAAACCATTGTATTTTAAAACAGTCAAGTAAGAATCAGAACCATGGCTCCTGAATATTGTCAGAGTTCAGGAGCTGTGTGAAAGTCAAGGTGGCCGTCCTGCGCTTTCCGTCCTAATGAGCCTTACGGTTTCTGTGGACGAAAAGCAACATTGAACCATGCATCTGTCACAGGTCACAGTTTGTCCCTAATATGTCAACCAACATCCAAGGACATGAAGTTCGACATCATCATCACCATCCTGAATATAACTAATCCATAATTTTAGTGGAATATTTTTATACGCTGAAAAATCATTTAAGAAGGACTACACTTGCCTGAACCAACTCCAAACTTGGTACACTAATGACCCACTGGTCTTGTTTTATTATTTAGTCTATTTTTCACCACAAGCCTAAAGGGGTTTCCCGTCCTTTCCCATCTTCTTTTTGTTGTAAATTATGCAAGTTTCTGTTAACTTGTCAGACTTCAAGCTGTCCTACTATAATGATAATACTTTTGGCAAAAGAAGAGAGCACCTCTGCAACAGCCTAAAGGGAGCACCTCTGCAACAGCCTATCTCAAAATCAAGAAAATGTAGTATCAAACAGAGGAGTGGCCTTTGTTGATGGACTCTGTACACAGATCTATGTGATCATTAACTGATCATCAAGGGGGTTAATTATCAGTGATGTAAAAGAAATTAACTGAAAAAAAGGTATTTATGTGTTGTTTTGTTGTTTCTGCTGTTTGTTCATTGTTTGTGTTGGTGGGGGAGAGGGTCTTTAGATATCATGGTATTTGCCTGCTCATGTAGGTTGTTCCACTCTTTTCAGACAAACAAGATCATACCATAGGCATTCTTTACACATCAGAACACATTATTAAATTAGTTCTCAGTGACAACAAACCTATAATGGAACACCCTCAGCTTCAAGTGTCCCTAATCTCTTTCACTGCTAGGCAGCAAGCAATCCTTTTGCTGCATGTCTGCAACATTCTGTACAGAGTCCGCCAATTTGGTGCATGGACTACTACAACTCTGATCAGTTATTATCCACCAAGAGTAACTGGCCAAACCAAAACAAAGAAGAAGAAAATTGCACATGCAAGGAGGTTCAGCTTTCTATCTGGGTCAAGTGCTCCCCTCACAGCCCTCTCTACCCCATCAAAAATTCTGAAAGAATAATTAGTAACTTCTGAACAACCTGTTGCCTTTTCAAAGGGGGAGAAAAAAACATCAGTGCAATCGAAACAAACACCAGCGAATTAGACCTGCAACCGTTTCCCCCCACGTGGACACAACCGCTGTACATGTTAAAATCTGTGAATCTGAAACAGTTTTCACCCCCTAGCTTGATAGTTAAGAAATCAAATGCACAAAGGAAAGGATCTGACATTGCACCTGGCATAAGACAGTATAGCAAGAGGTTGATATGTTTTGTACAAAACCAGAGTACTGTCAGCACAAAATATGACCAAACGTCAGAACAGCCATGAATCAACACCCGCTTTTGCATGTGGTTTGTCACTGTTCTAAAACCCAATCACTAACTGACTAGGGAAGATGGCGTAAGCTGTATGTAAAACTTACACTTGACAGCCATATAATGCCCCCCACATCAGAAAATGCTTTCTCCCATTCAGTTGGCCAGTGGTATATCTGACCTATTTAAAATGGGATCCAAGAATACATTCCCTTCAGTCCTGGAGATCTGAAGGGCTGAAGATGTTAACTGCAAGACAGAGCATTTACAGTCGGAAGGTTGATGTTTTCCTGCAGACAATTTGCTTTAGGGCATTTAACTGCTGACATTTCACTGCTGCACCATTTTACTGCTATGGCATTATCAAGAAATTTAACCATACACTCTGAGAAATGGCTTTTTAGCCAAATATGTAAACTGTTCACTGACGCATCATTTTACCACTATGGCAGTACCAACAATACACTTCCAGTACTGGCTTTGGGGCCAAATATGTAAACTTTTTATCAAACATGTAAACAGCAAGTAATCTTTTGATGTTTTCAAAACATTTATGTACACTCTCTCACTCTGTACTGCACCAAGCTCCTAACACTGTCAATAATCCCAACTAATTTGGCATGAAATTAAAAATGTTAAGGTTTGGCTGGAAGCTGAAAGTGTGTTGCCAGCATAGCGCAGCCATGACAATTGTCTTGAGGGAAGACACAAACATGGTTGGCTGGGGGCGGTTCTAGATATTGCACCAGTATTGTAGCAGTAAAGCATTGCAATGGTTTAGTACAGTATGCAGTCAAGTCTAGCAGGTGAGACAGTTTTGGCCTAGCAATAAGGTGCTAGGCTGGAAAGAGGACAAGCTGTTGGTTCGCGTCTGCTTCAGCTCTTTTTCTCTTCAAAAACTGTGGTTCATGGACACTGTCTTGGGACTCTGCCCTCAAGAATTAATGAAATGGCTCACACAGCCACCCATATTAATGCAGAATCATTCTGGTGGTGACAGGGTAGCGTGAGATATCTCAACCTCTCTCTCCCCCAATGTCCTGAATAAACCGTCAACATAAAGCCAAATGATCCCAGTCAAATGCCAGCAATTAAATGCCCCAAAGTGAAATGTCACAGCACCCTTTAAATGTGACCTGCAGAGATCATCACAACTTATGCCTCAGTTCTCCATATACAATGAATGCAAACAAACAAAAATCCAGTCCTGACTTGGAGGGGCGTGGTCACAGAGTGCTCCTACATTACGCTCCACTTTGTTCCCAGAAATTACAGTGAACAAAGCCAGTTCCTTGTAGATGTAGTTGGGCTCCAGGGAAGTTAAAAAGTGAACTGACAATCCCAATCAAACATATCCACTGTACAGCCAGGGCAACAGAATGGCCTTTGCCACCAGTTCTCAGCAATCTCCTACCAACGCTTCACTGGAGATGTCAATAGAAGCATTTTGGAGGAGGTGGGGGGTTGGGGGGGGTTGACTGATGGAAGGAAAGATAATCTTATGTAGCCATAGAAGCCAAGCTACTGAGCTGTTATCTCTGAGTCTTTCAGTTCCATACACAAATTTCAGATGAAAATCCTTTTCAAAGAAAAAAAAGAAAAAAAAGAAGAAAGAAAAAACATTTTTCTTTCTTTTTGGCAATGAATATGATTACTCACAATATTCAGTGAGCACTTAAAATAAACTAATCATTGGCTTTCTTCTTCTTTTTTCAGCCCCTGAACCATTGAGAGAGATCTTGCTGTAGAACTCTGGCAAAAAGACAGGGACCAACAACAAAGCTTTTTGTGTGTGTCTTGGTCAAGACAGACATGTGACAGTCACTGTGGCTGGGTGGCGACATCTGGGGGTGGTTGTACTCCGTACGGCTCATGTGAGGCAGGAAGGGACTAGGATCCTCCGTTGTATGCGTAGTCCGCCTTGTTGTGCATGATCAGTTTGTCCTCCACAAAGTAGAAACTGTCGGAGCGTGTCTCGTACGGTCTGTCAACCATGTCTTGGACTGTGAGCAAAAAATAAGATGCATTTGAGCCATTTAAAAAGGTACATCTGGAACAGATATTACCAATCCCAATACATCACAAAAATACCACCAAAACATTACATAGGCTATGGTGCTGCTGCTGCTGCAGATGTACCTATGCAAGAGCCCAAACTTCTCAAAAGGGATGGATAGATAGATATATAGATAACAAGTTCTTAATGCCAAGTCAACCATGTTTTTATATAGGATGAATCTCACAAAAGATTAACCATACAAAATTGTGATAAATAAATAAATAATAACAAACAAACTACTCACTTTCTTCAGGGGATAAGCTGGGGAATTCGTATATATGCTCAACTGTGTTGCGACTGTGAGGAATGCAGAAACCAAATTCGAAGTCAAAGCACTTCAGCAAGCGGTCACCAAAATAGTGCTTCTCAATCATGCGGAACTTGTTGACCTCCTTCTCACCCACCACGAACTCCACCCTGCAGAAAAACATGCATAAGTCAAACATACTTCAAAATGGCAAGCAAGGAACAAATGACATAAAAACATGTTGTTTTTCTAAAGCTAGTCTATTATGGAATCACCACCCCAATCCCCAGTGTGCTTCAATCACAAACTGACAAAGCTGAAAACACACACAGACAATCTCACACACCAAACAGTGAGACAAACACACACAATGTAATGCACACACACACACAAAGCTTAAAGTCAGTCCCTTGCCTTATTTTTAAAAAAAATCTTAACAAAAGTAACAGAATATTCAGTAGTAAACAAAACATCATGGTTAGAAAAACACCCTTTGAAAGAAGATGCACCTAGACCCTCTAACTGTGCTGGCCTAACAAGGGGGTACCCTTTTACATTCAGTTGATTAACACTGCATTTGACATCAAAAGTTAAGAAAAGGCCATGATGCTGTTAACGGAACTGGAGTACCCTTGTCTTCCTACCAATAAAAATCACAAAGGGAAAAGATATATATATATTAATAAATAATATACAAACAGCAACATGGAATTGCATTCACTGGCATGAAATATATACCCCAGCAGGGATGAAAAGAACAAAACGTACGTGGCGCCAACTGTCTTCAGCTTGAGGAACTGAGGAGTGAACTGGTACCGCACAAAACGACCTGCGTTGGGGTCAGAGTCCTCCATCTCTTGTTCCAACTCTTCACCATCAGCTGTGGAGTGCAACAGTAATACCATCATAGTCACTCAAAATGTTGTACAACATTGGGGCTGTATTTAAAACTGAGTTCATACATGGATTTTAACATCCTGTCAACCACACAGTCGCATCAGAACAAAAACTGAAAAGGTTGTATACGAAATGAGACATACCCTTTCAAATCACACATGCAACCAACCAATGTTTTATCCAGCAGTTAGGCCCTCTGAATAGATGGTGCTGCACTTAGCTCTAAGCCCCATCTCCTCTCTCATAAGCTTTCAATTTGATTACCATGTGGTATGGTGTGGACTGCATGCTGAGTTTTGTTCTTTGTTTTTTCAACACTCGTCAAGCACCTCATATCAAGATGAGCTCCAAGTACTTGAATCTGATTCAAGCATTCAAATAAATGACAGAATATAGGTTTCCGCATCTGATTCAGTGATTGCAGCCACTATATTGTATACATCTTGTCATCAACAAACATGCACCATTACTGTTCAGAATCAACTAGTCTTTCACTGCTGTGCTTTTAGCTTATGAGGAAAACACTGCAAGCCACTCCTCTGAAATTATTTTTCATGCAAATTATTTATTGATTGTAACATTCTGATTGGCTGAAGCTGCTGCTGATTGGCAGCCCAGAACCCTCAAGTATTAGTCTATAACACAAAAAGATAAGGAAGAAGAAGCTACTTGTTTCACTTTTCAAAAACATTTAGGGGCACTGGTAAGACATGACCTTTTGAAGACATTCCAAGCTCATCTCCAAAAATCATTGACAGAAGCATTTAGAACCCTGAAAAACATTAACAAACATGGCGTTCTGTTTGCTTTTTGTCTTTGGGAGAATATCTACATCATAGCTGAGCTGCTTTCATGTCCATATTACAATATTGATGACAACTGCAGCATTTTTGTCCAATACAGTCATGTAGAGTTTTATTCATACAAGATTCATGCCAGTGCAAAAATAACTTCTGTGAACAGTTTCTACATTGGGCATGACTGTAACAAAGTAACTTTTTTTAAGACCAATGATCTTGGCTGTACAAGTGTGGTCACACCACACACACATACAAACACTGTGCACAGTGACATACACACCTGAAGGGGGTGGTTTTGCTACTTCAAATAACACTGTCTGGGTTTCCATGTCACGAAGCCTGAAGCGTGTGAAGTCAATGCCATAAATGTTGGCTTCAGGTGGACACAGGTATTCTGAAACAGATTTTTATTTTTATTTTTATATAGAGGTAACGGTAAGTCCCATGTGAGATGTATGAAAACACAAATATTCAATAAGGTTTATCTGTGCACCAGTGGCAGTGTAGTCATTCTTTTCTAGAAAATATAAAAGTACATTTGGGGTAAACTTATCATGAGTCAGACACCAGTGACAGTCTCCATCTTTTCCATGGTGATGTACTGTAATTCAGGTACCTGTGGCTAAATTCCCCCCTAAAATGTTACATGACATTTGCATGGATTTACTGCCTTTTCTGGGAGAATTAACAGCTTTTGACAACTCAATGCTAACAAAAAAGTTACCCATAAGCTTTAATTCTTGATTTATCACTGTAACAGACATGGTTTAAAAACATTCTGTCACAGCACAGTTTTGTCCATCAGCTGAACATGAACAACTCATCCTGCATCAGTTCGTGACGTAAATTCAATCTACTGACTTTCATGTCACATGAAAAAAATACGAGGGATTTTTTTTTAAATAAACAAAAACACCCAAGAGAATTCCAACAAAATGTATAAAACTGTTCTAAAGTTGCATGTCATTTCATTGTTAATTCCATTGCTGAAGCAATACTGATGCAGATGCTTAACTTTAATTACCTTGTGTAAACATGTGACAGCACTGGTCACTTACTGTGAATGAGATGGCACCATTGTAAAATAAACTGTACAATTAACAATATATAAAAATAAAATAAAACTATTATTTCTTATTATTTGCTGTTTTATGACGTTATTTGTAAATGTCTTTTTAAAACAGAAGTCAGACAACTAAATTTTCTTTTTGAAAGTAGACTCAGTGTTACACAGTATTAAGGTTCTTTCTGTAAAACATCCACCAAATTGTATAAACTTCCCATTTCTAACTTGTAAATGTAATACAGTACCTCTCTATAGTCCAAGTATATAATTATATACTCCACAGGTAAACAGTATGGTCCATTCTCTACAGCATCCACCTAGCACTGTAGCAGTTAACTTCCCATCTCCAACTTACAGCACAATACCCACAAAAATAGACTGGCTGCTAGCATTACACAGGACAATTAATTATGGTCCTTTCAGAGTTTAAAAGACCCACCAATCAGTTTAACTTTCCATTTCTAAGTCTAAGAGCACAGTACCTCTGGACACACAACCAGTGTACTAAGCACATGCTTTAGAACTGAGCAACAAACACCTTTCCATGGTAACAGTCTAACACAGCTGACAGCCTGAACAATTAATGTCAGTGAACTCAACCCATCCTGGGATTAAAATGTTGAATCAGTGTGGAAAGGTTTGCACTGTGATAGTCCACTCCTTCTCTAATGAAATGCAGGACAGCCAGTGGTCTCTTCCCCTGTTGCGACACTGCAACACTTTACTCCCTTGAGGGGGAAAAGTGGGTTGCCTTGGCCACATGTATGCATGCCCTGGTGCTATTAATGCATACACCTTAATCCAATTCCAACCTATGTTGAAATGAACTGACAACTGGAGATGTTTCATCTCAGAACTATTAATCAGCACAAGCTGCAGATGACAGAAATAGAATATGTGTCTTTGTCCACCAGCAGCCTCCCATATACAGATCAATATCGGTCACTGTTGCATGCCTTCATACTGAAATAGCAACGGCCAACCACACAACTCTCCAAATCCCATGCCACTGCAACTAGTTTGCTCCTCCTGCCACTGTTACCATTTTCATCAACTCAAATGTCAAGGTCTAGTTACATAACATCAAATAAAACACACAACTAAGAGTCATATTTGATTCTAATAGTGATATTGGTAGTAATTCAAAACATTGATTCTTTCCTCCCTCTTGCTGTGGACGAAAATATTATTGAGGTCCTCTGTACTGAGAACACGGAGTTACCAAAAGGTTTCCTCTTTTATTTTTATCCTAGGAGTCACCCTCACATGCTCTACCTGTTTCTGTTCTAATTTCTGCCTTCCAAGATCACTTTTGCATGCTACATGCCTGTAGCTATAGGTGGGTGCTCACATCTGGCTCCACCATGTCTTAGTAATAAGTCCAATTACTAACATTGTGCAATAAGCACACACACCCAACCTACATTGATAAGACTCATTATCATATATATGTAATAGACCATGTCCCACTGCCAAAAGTAACAAGCAAAAACTGAACAAAACAGCATGGATCATAGTGCTAGACCCACTGCTAATGAGCAAATGGCAAAAATACAAAAGTAAGACGAACAAAAGTATACCATACCACAGGTCTATATTTATCCATGAAAAACCTAGTCCCACTTCTATTACTTCTAATGACCAAAAACTTACAGAGCACAGATCAAAGGCTAATTGCTGACCAGAAAGAAAGAAAAATCCCAGCACTCACTGCTAATGAGCAAACAAACATTTCAAGAAAAGAAAAAAACTTCTGGTGTGTGTGCCTGTTTATGCATGCATGTGCTTGTGAGAAAGACACTAGGAGTGATATTATTAGTATTACTAAAGAGAGAATCCAGACAGAAGAGGCAGACAGACGCAAGGAGAGACAAAGAGAAATGAGGACAGAGCGAGTGAAAACAGAGAGCGGGAAATGAAGAGACAGAAAAAAATCTACTAACAATTAAAGCTGCCCTGTGGAGTACTATAACCTTACTTTCTTGTTTGAAACAGACATTTACAAAAAAGAATATTTTTTTTAGATACAATGAAAAATAAAAGATATACTCAAACTTTGCATTCTTTTCCTGTCTCTTTCTGTATTACTATTAGTAATTACTATTGGCAGTATAAAAGCATCAGCAGGGTTATTTCTCAATGTTATCAACTTGCACCACAAACCTTGGAAAACGGACACCCCTTACTGGTAAATGGGCAGAAAACTGACAACACAGCAATTTGGAAACCACATTACTGGTAAATGGGCAGAAAACTGACAACACAGCAATTTGGAAACCACAAAGTAGCCTCTGCAAAAGTGCAATGGGTCCATTGCTGAGGGTACTGTGGTGTAAGATTATAATAATGGAAACCCAATCTGTTGATCAAAGTACACTGGGGAAGACTGTTAAGTGTAACCGTTCCATCCATGTTCTGTGAACTGTGAAAACACTATCTCCACAGCTGAATCATGTTTTGCTTGGTACTAAGGGTTCTGTTTGACAGCTCCACAATGGTTTATCACAACTGCCAGATAAACAAGAACACAATGCTAAAGACTGGAAGCAGCAGAATGTGGTTATTGATCCAGCAGCAAAACTTCTTCCTTGTGAGAGATCATAAACAGTAAAACACTGCCCAAGGAAGTGATTTGGGAAAATGTCTGCTTGGCTCACCAGGTTTTTATTTTTTAATGAGTGTTGTAAAATCACAGTTGTCATCCACATCGTAAACTCTGTGAATGTCATCGATCAGGATTAGTGTTTCAAAACTGAAGTGTTTAAAATACTAATCCTGGTGTGAGTTATGACACTGACAGTGACAGCTGTAGAGTATCAGCTGAGCATTTTGATAGTGTTTTCTTTTCACAAAGTCAAAGAAGCCAGCAAGAAAGAATAGAGAAGAGGAAGAAGGAAAGCAAGAAGAGGATGAAGTTGGCCTGCTTCCTGTTGGTGTGTTTAAATTAGAACAACAAAAGAAAAACATCTCGTACAGTTACATGAGAGCATGTTATAAACTAGAAACAAACTGTACACAAGCTGCTGGCATTTAACTCTGGGATTTAGTCTGCAAGATGTAACACCCATATATATATATATATATATATACACACATGTATTAACCATGCAATCATATTAAACCAGTCAGTGGGTCACTAAGTCAGGAAACTTCTAACCCTATGAACTGATTATACCTGAAAATGCAGTGTATTATTACTACAGTATTAGTACTAGTAAGTAGTATACTGCATAATCAGGTATTTGTAATCAGTTCATAGGGTATGTCTTCTTTGCTTCACCCAAAGGTAACAATCAACTGTACTTTGTCAAAAATGTTTAAATGCACAGTTCTGATGACCATTGTCTTCTCTCATTAAAGTTGCTGGTGAGTACATTCTCTCTGTTCTTGACCTTTTTGTTATTTTCATAATACTAGTCATCTGCCTTTTTCTTATTTATACCACTTACAACTTAGTGATTTACAGTTTCCAAGAAGTTAGCCAAGCAGAAAGCCAGCTCACTCAGTGGCCTAACAGTAAACACTGGTCATTACACAGACTCAGACTCTTTTTTCTCTCTCATGCAAGTCCAGCTCCAAGTCCAAGGTTACCTTTCTCAGGTTCAAAGTATGTTTTTCTTGTGGCATCATGTCAGGAATATTGGATCAACAATGACAGTAGATAAAAGTTTGAATGGGATAATGTTACTGGCCAATCAACAAAGGGGTTAATAGCATTCAAAAGATTTCACACATATAATATCACACAGGACACAACAAAAGAGACCCAAACTGTCTCCAGTAACTATCACCTGGCATGCGAGTCAATGCAAGGTACGTAAGTCCCATCAAAGTGACATCCTTGTTACTGGGCAGTAATATGAAAATGTCTGAGAGTGAGAATATTTCTGCTAAGTGTTTTTTTTAAAATTGTGTGCCCTTGGTGTGCCCTGCCAAATCCTGGCATGGATATGCAACCTGCACAGAGTCCTGCAAGGTGTCTCTCACATACAATGGGTCAGACTAGAGGTCAGGTTCAAGAATACAAAAACCAATGTGCTCTACAAAAAGTACAATTAATATGCGCAGTGAAAAGATAAGAAAAGATCAACTATTTTATTTTTGTTTTGAAGCACTGATTCCTGTCTGATCTGTCACAGTCAATGAGTGATGGTCTGCTTCCAAATTTTTCTGTCAATCCCATTTTGTCTGTTATATGAAACAGTTTTGACAGCACTAACAGACTCTCTGGCATAAAATGTCTTAACCAAAGCTTCCTTCTTCTTCCATTCCACTGCACAAACTTTTAGACCAATATACTGACAAATCAAGGAGTCAAACACACATGGTAATTTTCAGTAAAGGTTATGATAAAAAAAAAGCTGACGCAATGTTTACTGAATGTTTTACATAACCAGTGATTAGCAAGAGAGGCAATTTTCCATGCTCCAAAGAGTCCAACAGACAGCTAAAATTGTTCTGATTGTGTTGCGCTGCCCATAATCACTTTTAATTGGCAGCTCCCAGTTGTAGAGCAGCCTCGTGTAGAAAGTATATTGATTGTTTGGTAGGTCTTATTATGCCTCCTGCATCAAGGTACCAGCTCCAGCCCCAGCTTCTCTAATGCACTTATGGACAAATGTGCCCTCTGTCTGCCATTGCAAATGCTTAGCTGCAGCAGTCACTCTGGGCCAGCCAAAAACCAGGTTAAACACCTCAGAGTCACATTGTGGAATTGGTTCAGTGTATTTTTACTCTCATGTGCATGTATTTACTACACTAATTTCCACCTCATGCAGTGGGGTACTTCAAATGCTGAAATTAAGGTTCCTTCTGTTAGGTCACAACTGTCCAAAGAACAGTTCCCCTCTTTTAGTAAGTTCTCTATGCTTGTGGTTTATTAGTGTTCCTCATTCAGCAAATGATCTCCACACACGCACACAAATCTCCTTTTTTCAAAACAAGTAAAAAACAAACATACAAAAAACTGCCATATATAGATGTGGGTATTCTCTTGCAAAATACCACAGCATGTTGTTCTGTGCAATTGTAACTGTTTTGGGGTAACCTTTCTATTACTGTATTAGTGACATGTCATGAGCACTGAATCAGGCTTTTTCCTTGTGGGTTGATGAATTGCATTTTGCCACTAACAAGATTTAAATCTATCAAGTTTCCTGCAAAATGTGCACTACTGAAGGGTCCATTTTACTCATGGTTCTTGAAAAACACCAATCTGTGCATATTAACGCACAAGGACCTAAAATGTACCCTTCAGACTTAAGTTCTGCATATGCAATTTACTCCTTAAAATTCATATTAGGCAGCGAAAATATTCTGTAAAAGTATGTGTAGCACTAGCAGGTGACAATGACCACTGAAACAAACAATCCAGTGTTGACAATGCAGTACAAAACATTGCTGAAACCACACTGCAACAAACAGTGAGGTCACACTCAATGTCATTCTGAATCCGACTCAAATGTCTTCTCAATGTTGATTGGCTGTTGCCTTTCACTCTACCCAATCATGTGAGCTGTAAGTAAATGTGAACAGTGTGTGTGTGTGTGTGTGTGTGTGTGTGTGTGTGGGTGTGTATCACAATGGTGCTAAAAAGGCATGGCCAATTTGTTCACCAAACAAGCAAAAGCACTCTAAACAGTCAGTCAATGCCATTAACTCAACCATGAGCAGCAAAGTCAACCAGACAAGGCTAGACACAGTTTCTAGTTCACAGGGTTTTAGGAATGCATGGCTACAAAAGGGACAGCCAACAATGAACTGCTGTGTTTGCGGTACCGAAGTGGGCAAAGGTGGAGACCATGCCCCCCCCCACCCCATCATTTTTACTGCTCAGTCATGAAATGGATCTCACAATTCCACAGTGATCTATGCTAAAAATCTGGCAGCCAAATAATTGATTGCAATTACTGTTCTTGAAACAATTACTTCTTAATTTTGCTTCCTTTACTGATGTTTTTTTTCCTGTTGGAACAACCTCAAACAAAACTGAGCCTGTTCCACCGCTATACCAGACAAACAACATCAGTGAAGGAAGCGAATAAAGCAGCAATTGTCACAAGATCAAAGTGTAGATCACTGTGGAGTTGTGAGATCCATTTTTTTTTTACCATGAGTTGGACAAACGTGCAATGATCTCCATTTTTACCAACAAGTGATCAGGTCATGCTCCAACAATTAAGCTTATGAAAAACGCTCAGCACCAACAAGAAAATAAAAAAGCAGATGTTGTACTGGTCAGCAAAGCAGTGATGAGTTGATGTGCAGAAATCTCTGGAGAAAGTTGAGATTTCTGTAACAGCTCTTTATTCCCAACTTCAAGAACTTGGTACAGCCTTTGCGTTTACCTGTGCAAGATCTCTTCTTTTTTTAAATGGATACCCTTTAGAATTTTTTGAAGAGGGTGAAAATACCCTTTTATTGCATGACAGGGGTACCCCCTTGAGTCATGAAAAATGGGGAGCCCAGATTTTACTGATGTTGGTGACTGAGCACTACACTTGCTTCCATATATATATATAAGCACTGGCACAGAACAATGGCTTCTGTTTCATGCTACTACTTCTTGTTCTATGCCCTGCATCAATAATGGAAAGTTAATATAATGTTCAAACAGTCCTTACACAAAGACAGCTCAGAAAAGGGTTGACATGTTTTATTGATTTTCTACTGCTATTGTTTTTGTACTTTTACTTGCAAAGTAAAATCAGAGTACATGCCCTTTAATATTAACCCCTTCACTGCCCCAGCCTGTAAAATTTCTGGGCTGAAAGATGCATGGACGTGCCTGTGAACAGTATATTTTCCGGTCCTATAACATCTACTTCCAATGCTATGTGTTTCAATGAAAATCTATTCACACAACAGCGCGAAAAGACAGAAACAGTTAATGGTTTCAAATTTTGCACTTTCACTGGTCATTTTCAAATGGCACCATGGTAGTGAAGGGGTTAAGATACTAGGTTCATTCTAACTCTCAGAAACAGGGCCCAAATGTTTGACAGAGACATTTAAAAAGAAACTTTGCAGAAGGCAGTTGTTACTGGGTTGTTTATTAGACTAGCGTGCTTAAATATTTGAATTTAAAACAAAACAAAAATACTTATAACAAAGTCATGATGGCAGACAGCAATGAATGCTAAGTATCAAATACATAAAAGTGATCAATAATACATACCACAAGATTCAGCACTCCATTGATGCAGATAAAAACAAAATTAGAAATAGGCTGCCTTCTACAAACCATAGTCAATTCACCCACTATGGGGCTGTGGGGGGAGGGCAAGAAAACTTGAGGATTTTAAAGTATGCTCAGCCCATATTCCACATGTGTAAACTGTCATTTAACACATGATTTACTATATTAGTACCATGATATTTCAGCTCTAAACTTTTATTTAGTAATTGTTGGTAAATTGACCAAACTTTGAAGTAAAAGTGAGCATGATCAATACTGATGAACCAAAGCAATATGTGTCAAACCAAAGTCTGGGTCCAGCACAATCGTGAGCCACTGGAACAGCAGCCACAACAAAGATCTGCCACATCGCTGTGTTGATTTGGCAGCAAAATTTAACTTGATCTTCTAATTATTGTTGGTGAAATAGTTTGACTGAGATAGAGAGTGGATTATACTATGATACAGAATACAGAACCTGCCAAATCACACAGTAAACAAAAACAGGGCGATGAGTTGAACGTGCTCCACAAACTCCACTTACATATGTGGCTTTGCATGAAGTGACATGGTGCATGGTTGTATGGTGTACACAGAACGCGCCAAGATGGCAGCAGTTTCATGTGGCACCAGCCATGCCAGCGCTGTAACTAGTGTAAGTACACCACTTTGGTGGATATTCAAAAACACACTATAAAAAGCTATTCACTCATGTAAAATCACATGTGAGTGCAGTGAGTCTGCTCAAGAGCTATATAATATAAAAGCTATATAATAGAGCTATATATATATATATAAAAGCGATCAATAATAATAATAATAATAAACTCACAGCAGTCTGGTCTCAGCTGCCTGAAATCTGGGAGGACATGCACACTGCAAAACTACCAAATGTCTTCCATGGAAAAGCTTATCCTTGGAAACTATGATACTTTTTATTTGATTTTCAGCCAAACATGTCTTCACACTTGTCAGCAATGTCTGAGGGCTGTGTTTCAGCAAACCTGTAAAGACTGCTGGGAAAGGAAGTGACTTTTCACGCATTCAGCACTTGAATATATATATATATATATATATTACTTCCGAAAGTGACATTTAAACCAATCAACACTGCAGAAAGGAATTTGATAAGGCAAGCAGGTCAGGTTGGCTTTCGTCAGAAAAGAAAAACAAGGTCAAACTCAAAGCATCAGCAATAAGTGGGACATGACAGTAGATTGTGTTCAAAGTAAACCATACATGTGCTTCACCAAGTTTGGAAGTGACCTACTAATGTATTCTGCTGCAAAGTAGGCATATGAATCTTGAAAAACAAATGTGCTCAAGTCTATTGTCGATTTGTTTGCATAAACACATATCATCACATGGTTGAAAATATCAAATCTGAACACTATTGGTGAAGATCACGGGCCACACTATGTTTTTTTAAACTGCATATGGCATCCAGGCAACTGAGTAAATAAAACGCATATGGGTCAATTATTTCTGTGTCCGTGTAAAACATGCAAGGTGATCTGACCAGCCACAAAACTCCCAGCGGGCCCTACAAATGACCTGCTGCTGTCCCCTACTCAAGGCCCCTCCATTCCAGTCAAGTGTCTGCCAATGCCATAAGTGGTTTACTAGACCCACTGGTCTTGGTTAAACTCTCTCAGCTGAAGCCCCTTTTAGTTTTACACAACACAGAATGCAACTTCAAGCAAATGACAACAGCTGGTAGGCTTGTTGTGCAGTCACAGATGCTCTTCTGTTTTGTATATCCACAAATCTTTTAACTTCTTCAAAGCAGATGTTTTATCTTATACTGACATACTTCTAGGACAGCTGACATTAAAAAATAATCATCCTGTTCACCAGTTCAAAAACTGTGTCTCACTCTCAGGCAATGTGTAAAGGGTACTTACTGCATAACTGCTAGTCATACACATGTATGTATGTATGTATGTATGACAGTGATACAGTTAAGTGAATTATTTCAGCAGGCACCTAAGCCTACAGAATGATTGCTATCATATGTGCTTCACTGTTTGCAATTACTGAATCAGTCTGTTCAATCACTGAAAAATTATCCACATCATACATTTTGATAACCCAGCTCAGTATCTGAAAAAACCCTCAAGAACCATGAAGATGAAGCTATCTAGTGATCTACACAAAGATTGCATGCTCCGAGTTTACCATCCATTTTATCCATGCCACTGTTAGTACAACTGTGTCTGTGTATGTTTAGTTTCTTTGTTGATAATTTAGTTTTTTACTTGCTATTATCAAACATGTTGACTTGTCATTAATCTTTTATATATATATATATATATATATATATATATATATATAAAGAAGTATTCGGTCAACCAGTGACAAAGTGGACTGACTCAACGAGTACCATTTCCACGCCGCAAATACAACCCCATGGCGGCTCAAAAAACAACAAAAGCATAGAGGAAGCCGAGTGCCAGCTCACGATTCGTAATCCAAACAATGGCTATAGAGCCGTGATGAAACTTTTTGAATGCACACGACTGCAACTGCAAGGACAACAGAGTAAACAAATAAAAAAATAAAAAAATAAAAAATATACTTACTGTCTGTGCCTTTGTTGAGTCGTAATACGTCCTCGGGTGTAACGAAATCTTTCTGTAACAGTTCGTCTTCTGTCACTGTCACTTCGTTCGCCGCTTTCGACTGTTTTGCCTGACGTCTCAAAAACCCTTCTTTCTTTTTCCCCGGATTGGCAGCCTTTGTTTCGGAACTCATCTTGATGATTGCTTACAAACAGACCTGTAAAAATACTGTTCACGTCAGAGTCATTCGTAAGGAGTTGAACCTCTTAACAGCGTCGTCTACACACTGTCGATTTTCTTTGTTACGCTACCTGTGACACAGCAGAACACCTGTAATCGCGTCGCCTACTTCTCCATACTTTGCTATGGCGGCAGTGGTTACAGGAATGCTGGGAAGGGCAAGGGAGCTCACTCGTGAGGTGGCTGTGTCCCAGTTTTACTTTTGCTTTCTCTTGTTGTAGTGCGCGCCACGAAATCCGACCCAGATCTATACTGCTTATACATTACGGCCAGAACGGAAGAAAGAACCGAAAAGACAAACAAAAGAAAAACATGTTTACTTATCTGCTGTGTCGCAAAGTGCGTGTGTGTGTGTGTGTGTGTGTGTGTGTGTGTGTGTGTGTGTGTGTGTGTGCGTGTGCGTGTGCGTGTGTGTGTGGTGTGTGTGTGTGTGTGTGTGGTGTGTGAGTGTGTGCGTGGTGTGTGTGTGTTGTGTGGTGTGTGTGTTGTGTGTGTTGTGTGTGTGTGTGTTATGGCCGGGGGGCGGATGGGGGGGGGGGGGGGTCGTGCCGCTTTTCTCCACTTCTTTGAAGGAGAGAGTAACTTGGTTGTCTAGTCTATGTCAGCTACTTAGATTATTTCGAATGGTACGCATAATTAGATGAATAAGTAAGCAACTATAAGGCTGTAAATGAAAGCATCGTTGACATAAATAATAATCAAATAATCACTCTGAGCTTTGTATATTAACCTTTCAGTCAAATTGCCGGCAATTACACTAAAGCGACTGATGCCCCGGCTCAGTAATATTTTGTTCCGATACTCCTGATTTACACAAGGCTGTTCCAGTTCATACTTGTTACAGTTTCTTTCAGTTTACACGTACACTGGCTCAACAGCTGAAATGATGCTGAAGCACCGTCTAATATTATTAAGTGACCCGGCCAGTCTGTAGACATGTCGAGGGAAGAAAGAAAATAAATTAGAACAGGGAAGAGAAAGAATAAGACAAGAAAGAAAGAAAAAAGAAAAAGAGAGAAAGAGAGAAGTGTGTGTGTACGTAATAAAGACAAAATTCACAGGAAAATGTAGCACCACCGTACATTGATAGTGTGAGAACGGCAAGGGAGTGGGGGGGGAGTAGCAGAGAGAGATGGGGGTGGTGGTGGTTGTCGGTGTAAGTTGGGGGGGGGGAGAGATAGAGGGGGGTGGAGTGGGGGGAGATAGGGGAGGGAGAGAGGGTGGACAAAGGGGAGGGGAGAGACAAAGAGAGAGAGGAGAGAACGGGAAGAACAGAGGCAGAGAGGAGAGGCAGAGTATGTGCGTGTGTTGGGGGGTATTGAGGGGACAGAGATCAAGGAAGGGATAAAGATAGATGAGAGACAGAAAGGAGACAGAAAGGGGAAGGGGCAAGACAGAGAGAGACAGACAACTCAGAATTTAATTTCACAAGGATTAAGATTTTAGGCAGTTGCCTATTCCTACAATAAATATGTCTTGCTAACCTACATGCCGATAAGCTACAATAATTATTATAAAACAACAGTAAGAACACTGTCTACGATAATGACAACGACGACGACGATGATGATTCTACATCACAGCCAAAACTTGATGAGAGATGCAATTATTATAATGACGATGGTGGTGATAAGAAACATGGAACAGACACGATGAGATAAAACAGAAGAGAGACCCATCTGTTTTAAGAGAGAGACCCACCAAGAGTTCGTGAGTAGGAGTTAGATTGTCAGTAATACAATGTATGATAACCCGAGTTGTTGGGTGCAACCAATGGTCAGTCAACGAACGCGGCAACGCTACGAGTGATGTCAGCAGTGTTATGCCCAGCACATTTTATCGCGATAAAGACACCTCGGACAACACACACTGACATGGACACCGACTGTGCAGGTGGCATTGGCTACTCAGTACAGATGTAAGTTTGGCAGTTGTTTGTGACGGTTTGATGTCGTGTGTGTGTGTGTGTGTGTGTGTGGTGTGTGTGCGGGTGGTGTGGTTGTGTGGTGGTGTGTGTGTGTGTGTGTGTGTGTGTGTGTGTGTGTGGTGTGTGTGGTGGTGTGGTGTGTTGTGTGTGTGTGTGGTGTGTGTGTGTGTGTGTTGTGTGTGTGTGTGTGTGTGTGTGTGTGTGTGTGTGTGTGTGTGTGTGTGTGTGTGTGTGTGTGTGTGTGTGTGTGTGTGTGTGTGTGTGTGTGTGTGTGTGTGTGTGTGTGTGGTGTGTGTGTGTGTGTGTGTGTGTGTGTGTGTGTGTGTGTGTGTGTGTGTGTGTGGTGTGTTGTGGTGGTGTGTTGTTGTGTGGTGTGTGTGTGTGTGTGTGTGTGTGTGTGTGTGTGTGGTGTGTGTGTGTGTGTGTGTGTGTGGTGTGTGCTTGTTAACTGTTAACTGTAAACTGTTCTGCGTTCCCACTTTATATGTGGAAGATGGGGCGTTGCACTAGTCTTCTATTTCCTCATTATTGTTACTGCCTTAAAAAGATTTTAAGTCTCACTCCTGTTACTGTTGACACAATTTTCCATTTTATGATTGGCGTGTGTGTGTGAATGGGTCGTTTGTTAGTAATATATTGTTGTACAGGAGTGATACTGATGATAAATTAATGAACCAACGCCAAAAACAATAACAACCAAAAACAACAACAAAACCCCAACATTCTTTGCGCTTTTATTTTGCGAGAATAAAAGTTTTATGTCTTAGTATGGCCAACAGCTATGTATTGATCATTGGCTGCTTTGGGGTGTACATCTGCGGAGTTGCGGCAATGTTGCTTCGGTTCTGTTTGTTGCCCGGTAGTGCCCTGTTGAAACATCTTCCATTCTTAACCTTTTTTGGTGTGTTCGTATAAAAGAGGTCGCCAAAATTCAAACAAAACCCCTGTCCCTGATAAGCCGTGTGGTTTCTGTGGACGTTAAGCACGATGTTTACTTACTTACTATTTCAAACAAAATCCTTCATTTCATGACGCTAATTTGATCGGGCTTTTTCGCCTCTTGGACAACACGCATTTTTGAGAAGGATGCTTGGTTCTTTTAAAAGAAGACGGACAGAACTCCGACTGTGACGGAAGAACGTAAGCGGGATGGCACACACTGAGTCGCAAGAGAGCAAAGCAGACAACAGCCTTGGTTCCAAAGAAGGTGAGCTGAACCTGGTTGGAACAAACCACGCCAACGACCCGAAAGACAGCAGATTATACGAAGTGGAGTTGCAAGAGAAGTCGCCCAGAGCCGAGGAACTCGGTGACGATGCCGTGATCAGCAGCCTCAAGGGAAGACAACTCCGCAGCATCCAGCTGAATCTGGGTGCCATTTGTCTGGTGTGGGTGTTCACCTTCACCTCTTACTCCGGTCTGCAAAACCTGGAGAGTAGTCTGAACGCCAGGGTGGGCACCTACGCTCTCGCTGGACTCACCGGAGGGGGCTTTCTCACCTGTCTTCTGGCACCTGCCGTTATCAGCAAGATCGGCTGTAAAGGTGATTTCTTTTGACTGATCCCTGTTTGTGTTTTGTCCGTTTGTTTTACGTATAGCCAGATTTGAAGTCTGACCTCTCGACGCCCTCTGATTGACAGACGAGCTTTAGCCAGTCAGCACCTGCGTATAAACACTTCTGTGGAGATGCTTTTGAGCCCTCGCTTTGTCCAAGCGCCATGGTAATTTAAACAAAGCACGTGCCCGTGTTGTTTTCGAAAACGGTCTGTAGTCAACATTATCAAGCGTCTTGGGTCTGTGCAGTTCGAAGCGTGAGTTCCAGCACACGTTGTGTAATTTACTCCTCAGTCTTGTCTAAGTGGACGGAGCTATCTCGCTAAAAGCGAGAGGTCAAATTTCATTGGTGATAAAGACCAACACGCAATGCACTTATGGGCGTCTGCAAAAATTGGTTCCTTCCTTTGTTTGTTTGTGTATCTACGAATATTACGGTCTGTGTGTGTGTGCGTGCGTGCGTGCGTGCGTGCGTGCGTGCGTGTGTGTGTGTGTGTGTGTGTGTGTGTGTGTGCGCTAGCTAAGTTCACTTCGATCTTTTTAGATGAGGTGTTACTTTTTCCATAACATGTAATTTATCACATGTCCATTAATTGCTTTGCTAACCGTGGCGTACGAACTGCAATTTAAAATTGTCCTAGTTCCTCATTTCCTTCTCTTTCTTAATTTTTACCTGATTTTGTGCATTTCTTTCTTTTTGTTCGCTCACGATCTTTCTTTTCTTTTTTGGGGGGTAGGGGGGTTGGGGTGCAGGGTGGGGTTGGAGGGGGGGGGGGAGTCTGTGCAAATTCAGACACATTTCCAGTTCACTGAATTATGGACAATAAAGTTCTTTCATAAAAAATCTGAAACAAGAATGACGGCTACCCCGAAAATTCGCATGTTGTGTTTTGCCCAAACAAGTAGCGTTATTTTGAACCTTTTGTGTGTTTGGATCACAGTTGTTATATGTTTGTGTGGCTTCACTTCTGGTCTCAGTGGTTTCAGTGCCGTGATGGTTGTCTATCCAGGAGCGCTGATCATCTCGTGGCTGTGTTTGGCGGTGTTCGTGGGGGCCAACTACTACCCCAAGTCGTACGTGCTGATTCCCGGCGCTGTCGTTGAAGGACTGGCCACAGGCCTCATGTGGACAGCGCAAGGCGTCTACGTCACCACGTGCGCCTTCGAGTACTCTCAGGTAGGCCACGTCGCTGACGTAGTAGTCGCTAACAACTCTAAAGCAATGCTGACAGCCAGTGTTCCAAAAGAAGTAATAGGCTAATAATAAAATAAATCTGACCGCTACCATGTACAGTTTGGCGCCACCACGTCACCGTCGATCACTGATCGTGTCATGTAGGTTTCGGAGTTCCTCCATTCTCATCTGATTCTGATCTGACACAAGCCTTCTTGTAGCCAATAAAACTGCGTGTCGTACAATTAACAGGCATTTTTGAAGCAGAAGAATTTTCCAGCCGTAACGCTTTCTCCATTTTCACTGACGTACCAGGCGAGCGGTGAGGCGTCTGACGAGGTGTTGAGCCGGATGTTCGGCATCTTCTGCATGGCGTTCCAGAGCACACAGGTGTGGGGAAACCTCATCTCTTCCGTCGTTCTCCACAGGGAACATCCACCTGCTGCCAATGCTTCCATGAGGTGAGTATATAGACTATGGGTCAATACAGGTAACCCTGACACGCAGGTGAGGTTAGTCCGTCCGCTCCGCTACGCCATTTTGTAGAGCATTATCAGCTGGCTTTTCAGTGTTCCCCGGGACTCTAAAGCCTCCCATTTTAGATCTCCAAGCATCACTGTCACTTAATCCCACTTTAGATCTTCAAGCACCGCTGTTACTTAACGTGCTTCTTAATATGCACTATATGCATTACTGTGTCACGTGTCCACACAGTCATCGCACCAGCCAGTCAGTAACCAGTTCGGAGTTGGCAGCAAGTGGGTTTCTGGTATCCAAGTCCAGCTGCGCTGCATGGAGCTGTTCGAAGTGTATAACATTATTAATAATCCCAGTAAGAGGAACCCTAATCTCTCGCTTTGTTCCAAGAACACTGCTGTGATGTTTACCATGGATTGAATACACCGATAAGGTGGGCGGCTATAGCAGCGAACATCCAGTTCAGCTGTCTAGTCATTGTTTTAGGAGAGTAAAGAGCACCAGCTGTTTGTGTTTTCCGCCACCAGATCGATTTTCAGTTAACGATTTTGTTGAAATTGAACACAAAACCAGCAATAACAGTCTCGGTTTGGCCTGTTGAACACCACGCTGAACATTTATTTATTTATTTTACTGAAATTAGAGAGAGAGAGAGAGAGACAGAGACAGAGAGAGACACAGAGAGAGAGAGAGAGACGGGGGGGATTTTCACGGTCTTTTCATCTCTTTCCTCAGCGGCACGGCGGTACGTCACTGCGGGGCTGACCACTGCCCTGCTGCGTCACATCAGTCTAATGTGACGTCACCCAGTCAGTCCAACCCAGAAGACTCTCTGATGGTCACCCTTATCAGTGTCTACATGGGTTTCGTCGTCGTCGGCCTTCTCATCACCGTCTTCCTTCTCAAGTCCGTCCAACCGAGTACCGTCGTCGAGCATCCAGGAACTGTGCGCCTGCTGACATCAACCGTACGTCATCTGGTCAATGACGTCAATATGATGCTGCTCGTGCCGTTCAGTCTGTACCTCGGAATGGAGCAGGCGGTTTTGTTCGCCGAGTTTACAATGGTGTGTGAAAATCACTGGCGGGTATGCCGCGATGCCGTTGGTGCATGTTTAATGGGAATAGCGTTTGGCGTGCTTGCCGTGTAGGCCAGTACTTGAAGAGTGTGTGTGTGTGTGTTTGCCAGCCGACCGGGTGCAGCAGTGATTTAAACTCTTCGATAAAATGCCATGGCGGCTTGGCCGGACTGACGCCGCGTCAGTCACCAGCCCGGCTGGTGTGTCCTGACACAACTGATATTTTTCATTGAGCGTGTGTCAGAGTCAGTGGGTATGCATCTCTCTCTCTCTCTCTCTCTCTCTCTCTCTCTCGGCTCTGCCTATCTCTGTGAGTCAGTGGCCGAGTGGGGTGGGGAGGCGAGGGCGCGTCAGTCAGTCTATTTTTTTGTTTAGTTTTTTGCTTTTTTTTTGCGTGCGTTCTTATCCTATACAGCGAGCAAATTAATAAAGAAAAACACATTCTTTTTCTCCAGGCCTACATCACATGCGAACTGGGTGTGGACTGGGTAGGCTACGCCATGCTGTGTTTCGGTATCTGCGACACAGTGGCCTCCCCTGTGGCTGGAATGCTGGGGAAGTACGTCAAACGAACTCCGCTCTTCTTCGCCGCTGCCAGCCTCAACGTGGCTACGCTCATTTGCATGTTGCTGTGGCAACCCAAAGCGTCGGAAAAATACGTGTTCTTCCTTCTGCCGGCGATGTGGGGCATCGCTGACGGAATCTGGCAGACACAAAGTGGGGGTGAGCAGAAGTGACTAGATTTCTCGACCTGTTCATTCAAAATAAAGATGCGACTAGTTGTTTTGCCCAACTGACGAGACAGAAGAGAACTGATAAAACCATGACTTGAAATCTGGGACGGTTGTTTTGAAATTATCCTTAGATCTTAGTTTTAATTTGTACACGGTTTTGTTTCGTTGGTGACGAATAGCGATACCGGTGGCTGCAAAACAAGACTAACTGACGATAAATGTCCTAGCCTTCCCGTGTTGCACGTGTAGCCTGCCTCAGTCTCTGTATCGGACACAAACAGGTCACATTGTGCGGCGCTTGCGTCACTGATCGACCCGAGGTAAAAATATAAAAAAAAGTTCCGATTTTGGTTTTATTTGTGCTGGCGTAAGCAACGTGGGCGGTTATAAAATAAATAAATGCCAGCAGCAGATATAGTTTATTGCCATTTGAGCACCAACGAAAAACTGCCCGTTAGCTGACAGTTTTTCGAGACCTATGGCGTAATCAATTATGGCAGTAATTGGAGGAAGGATATAGTAAACAAGTGCTTGGGGTTGAGGCCACCGTGACTGATATGAGAGAGTGGCGTGTGATACGAGAAGGTGGCGTCCAGTCATTTTAAAAGTCCTCTCTTCTGTTAATTTCTCAGATGAGATAATAAAGTAATCTTTTGTTTGCGTCCAGCTCTCATCGGCAGCGTGTTCCGAGACCAACAGGAGCCGGCTTTCGCCAACTTGAGGATGTTCCAAGCCCTGGGTTTCACCATAGCCTACCTGTACAGCGGCCACCTGTGCGTGAGCGTCAAGCTGTACATCGCCCTGGCCGTGGTGGTCCTGTCCTTCTGCCTCGTGCTGCTCGTTGAGACTCGAGCCAGGCGGAAGAAGCACTTTAAATATGGCCGTCAGACGTGATCAGCGCTGGTTGCTGCAGACTGCATAATAATGATACCGTACTAAAGGGGGGTTTGTATAGCGCCCATCTTCCACACAAGGTGGGAGCCCAGTGCGCTTTACGATAGCACTAATTAATTAAACACACACACACACACGCACGCACGCACGCACACATGCACGCACACACGCACGCGCGCACACACACACGCGCGCGCGCACGGCACGCAAACGCATACACACTCTGACAAACTAGTTGGGGGGGGGGGGGGGGGGGGAGGGGGGGGATGGTGCACGGTTGTGAAAAATCCAGTGTTTAGAAACAGCGCCGGAAAAAGTTGCAAAAATTGCTATTATAAAAATCTGAATCGAGCTAAAACTAGAGATAATAATAATAATAGTAAACAAATAAAATTTAAAGAACTGTTCAGAGCATTTTAAAAAAATATATAAAAAAATGAGCCGGCTACATAATTGAAAACTATTATTAAAAACCTGCTTAGAGAAAGCCGGACTTTTACTCTCAGGTGACGGCAGCTTTTGCTTGGATTTTGACACGATTTCCAGAGACGTCACTCTTTGGAATCTGTGTGTGTGTGTGTGTGTGTGTGTGTGTGTGTGTGTGTTGGACCGAGTGCGTATACGTTTCGGAAGCACACAGGACGATAAAAAATGTCGGCTTCTGATTGAAAAGTGGCTTTGGTTACTTACAAACAGGATGACCAGACTCCAGTTTTTGCCCTACAATGAATGCGCGCGTGCGTGTGTATGTGTATGTGTGTGTGTGTGTGTTTGGCCGTGAGCCAGTGTGCACGAGCGTACACGCACGTGTATGTGTGTATATGCTTGCGCGAATGTATGTAACAGCTTGCGTATGTAACACCTTTCACACATTCGACGGATTTATTTGCACGGGCGCGCGCGCGCGCGCACACACACACACACACACACACACACACATCTAAGCCAAGAAGGGAGGTCAATTCAGACAAATAAATTATTTATTTTCGATTCAGAAAACGAAAACAGAAATAATTTAGTGGTTAATGATAATAATATACAAGTCAATAAATATAGATTGTATGATACACTGTTTCTATACACTGCCAACGCACATATATATTAATAGGAAAAAAATTAAGAATGGAGTAAGTCTACATCATAATTTTCGATTTTCTTGTATACAAGTTCTGCAAGTTCTAAAGCACAAAAGTGCCTTTAAAACTGAATAAAGTTAAGTAAAATAGAAACGAGACGGTGTTGGAATTTTACAGGGGAAACATTGGTGAAATTAAGGAACTCTCCTGCTTTACGTTATAGCGAAAAGGATGCAATGCCAGGCAAAACAAAACAACAGCAACAACAAAGTCGGCCAATAGGCACTTCAACAACGACAGGAAAAGAAAAAAAATAGCAGACAAAAATTCTGAAGAAGACACGGGTGGGGAGGAAAAAAGAACAGGGATTGGGAGGAGGGGGGGAGGGCGGGGGCAGAGAACATGAGTCCACGAAAACCCCACCTTAAATCTTTGCAGAGGAAGACAGAGGAAGGAAGGGGGAAAGAGAACATAGACATATAATATATACGAAACAGACTCAAAGCTTTGAAGAAGTTGAAGGAAGGAGGAGGGGGGGGGGGGAGGAGGGGACAATGAACATGAATACCCGAAAAGAACTTAAAACTTTGAAGAAGAAGACGGAAGGAAATCGAGAGGAGTGGGTGGGTCAGCAGAGAACATGAATGCGCGACAAGCACTTAACACCTTTCAAAAAGTTGGAGAAGAATGTAACGAATGACATCGTCACATATAGGCCTGTACTCGCGCATTAAACAGTACTCTACACATACAAACTGCCTTTGAACGGTATGAGGAATGCTTTTCTGGTCTTCAGCCCAGGAACCCGACACACTTTTGTGTCAGGCATACCAAAGTACACAAATATTTCTTAGGAATATTTATCAGGAGCTGGCCACCTGGAGCTGGCTGGCTTTATCACCTGGACATCTTCATACTTCGCAAAGCCCTTTGCTGTGGAGTTTATGTACCTTGTATTTACACGCATGCCAGGTGAGAGATGCCGTAGGCGACTCGGGTCTTTGTTGCTGTACTTGTGTTACGTATTTCGAGCGCTAATTAACTCCCTTGTTTGTTGATTCTGCTGAATGTTAGTTTTTGTTGCTTAACGTCCACAGAAATCGTAAGGCTTATTAGGGACGGGGAGAAGTGGGGGGAAAGGGGTATGGAGGTGGGGAAAGAGGGAGAGGGAGAGATATATACCTGTCGCTACACTGTCACCACCAGAATGATTCCTGCATTAAGGTGGGCAGCGATGAGAGCCATTTTAATGTTTCAGTAGGAAGTGATGGACAAAGTCACAAGACAGTGTCCACAAACCACAAGCTTTTTGAAGAGAAAGGAGATCCGAAGCGGTATCGAACTGAGGTCCTTCCGCTTACCAACCTAACGCCTTACCGCTAGGCCAAACCGGCTCACTGCTGTAGCCGCTTCACACATCCAGTTTTAAATAGTCAACGAAGTGGCTGCAGCGCTGTTTAGTTATGGCTCAAGGCCGTGCTGAGTTTTCTTGTCGGTTGACATTCCGAAGGTATTATTATGTCTTGTGAAGGCAGCTAGGGCGCTTTTCACAACAACGATCAGAAACAAAAACAAAACCGTCAAAAACGAGTTCTGTCGGTGCTCATCTATTTTGTGAGACTAGGCCTAAGTCAGGGTAGCAGCAAAGGGGAAGGGGGGGGGGGGGGGGGGGTACTGCTACACTGTACATCCTATGACGAAGATACCAACGGTTCTTTAAGTTCAAAACACGATACAAATTGACGATGGAGCTTAGCACATTTAACAGAGAAAAAAGAGGAAGAGAATTATTGCAGTCACAAGAATTAAAAGAAAGAAAGAAGAAAAGAAACTGTTTCACATGAGCAGAATGTGTTACGACAGTACAAAGCCGTCGACGTGAAGAGTCCTACTAAGCAACCGCATTGTACGAAATGAGAATGGCTACAATTACAACAGTCTTTCCCATTGATCGTTTCCCGTTCCTAATAAGCCGTATGGTTTCTGTGGACGTAAAGCACCATGCTTACTTACTTAAAGTCTCTTACAGTTTGTCCCTAATATGTCAGATCGACATCTGAGGACATTGCTGAAGTCCCACATCATCATCATCTTACAACAGAACAGCAGCAGCAAAAACAGTAATCGTAATAAATTACTAAGCAATGATAAACGTAAATAAACAGTGGGAGGGAGGAGGGAGAGAAAGAGAAGGTGGAGAAGAGAGAAGAAGAGACAGGAAAAATCCAGTTGGCAATTTGTTATACTGTCTGACGATTGTTGACTATAACGCGCGCGCGCACGCACGCACACACACACACACACCACACACACACACACACACACACACACGCACACAGAGGAGAGAGCGCGCGCGCACGCACGCATGCACATGTTCTATTTTGCACAATGAAAAGGGAGGCCTATATCAATTTTACTCTCTCTCTTAAATCTGAAGTTTCTTCGTTACTGCTGTTCGTTTCTACGTTTAGTTTTGTATCAGTGCTTTGGCCTATGAAATATCCCTTCGATGCGCCCCCCCCCCCCCCCCCCCCCCACCTCCTTCCGTCTGTACTCTTCCACCTCCGTTTCAGTACTTTACCTTCCTCATGACAATTTTAAGTTAAACAATCGTTATGATTTTTATTTAACAATAATCGTATTCTAGCTTCACATTGTTAGAGATCGTCTTTGTTGTGCTTCTTGTTGTTCATTCTGTCCTTATCCCCAAGTCAACACATAACCACAAGTGTAGTTCTGCGCCTCGTAGAATACAAGCAATCGAGCCAAGTCTGTCATTTCTCACAGAAATCCCCGTCCCCACAGGAAAATCGTGCGAAAATATGCATTTTCCAACAATAAACCCAGCGTAAGTCTGAACATAAAGTTTCAACATTTGTGTTTCCCGACTGTTGCGGTCACTATTGTAGCAATATGCCCAAGCTGACCTCGGAACGCTGACTGATGATTGTTGACAGCATCGTTGAAGGAGTCAAACGAAGAACCGGTATAGGAGATAAATAATGAGACTGCTCCAGCGGCATGAGGTCTGAGACAGCTCACAAGTCAAAAACTCCAACGAAAGTTTCTCACCTCAGTATCAGCATCAGACCACCAGCCCCCTACCCCTCACTCGAAAACAACCCGAAAAATTAGCACACAAGAAATTGAAAAGAAAAGCAAAAAGAATTGCAGCCAAACCGACTTTTCAAGGCGGCTTGTCCCCTCTACAGAACAGGATGACAATGGCGCGAAGGTCAGGTGAACACCTTCAGAGGGCAGTCGTTCTCCAACTCCACACCGAGGGGAGAGCAGCACCGACGAAGACGCATCGCCCCCTGTCGTTGCGAGAAGCGGGTGGACCTCAAGGCCGACGACAGCTCCGTGCCCCGAGGATCTCGCGCTAGCTGGGCAGGACCGGAGGTGACGACGAGCGCGGCGTCGACGCCCCAAATCTCCACAATGACCGACATGGTGCTGGACGAGAAAAGCGAGATCAAAAACTGTGGCAACGAAGTGCACAGGCAGAGGCCGGTTTCAGTTCAGCGGGACGGCGAAGAGAGTCTGTGCCGTTGACCGGATGTGAGCGATACAGCGGTAGTGGAGGGAGGCGGTCGCACCGAGACACGTGGGCAGATCTAAAGTGAACCTTCAGTGGAGCAGTTACGGAGACTTGTGACAGTCAGGCTTGGATGATGAGTGTCGCACTGGTTACGGCCTCTCGGCGATGAACCGCAGGCGTTGACTAGGACACGTTTTTCAACAGGTCCCTCTTGCAAAACCTCAACCAACCCGTACTGACGTGGACTTCTCTGGACTCAGGGGACAATAAAACACGTCGTCAAGACTGTGTCTGAAGAACCTTCTGTATTAATAAGAGTGTGGTTCAAGACACTGGAGAGGACGAACAAAGTCCTGGTGATTCAAAACACTTCAGTCCGGACCTGGCAAAGTCCTGCTGACTCAAGGCACTCTAAGGTTGTGTTCTGTCAGTGGAGAAGCTTCTCGGACGGCAGAAAGGCTTCGAGGAGCTTCTGGCACACTTGAGCTCATTCCACAGGCACTGAGATTGTTCGGCGAGTCGGATGGCGCTTTAGCCACGATCGACATACAATACATGCGCGCTGTGGAACTCGGCAAAGGTTTCCAAGGAGCTCTGGCGGCCTTGTGATCAAAAGGCAACGTCCACGTTGAGAGGAATTTGAACTGAAGTATGCTTTCTTCAGTATTTATAGTTACTGGGTTGTGGCATGATTGGTCGAAGCGGGACGGTGGGGCGGGGAAGGGTGCGTGTGTGCTAGGGCAGGTGTGAAGTATGGACGGATGACTATCATCCTTTCTGGAGAAACCATAGGAGAAAGTGGGTAGGGCAGGTGTGAAGTATGGACGGATGACTATCATCCTTTCTGGAGAAACCCTAGGAGAAAGTGGGTGGGGTGGGGATATGTTCCTTCAGGAAAAACCAACAACATGGGAGGAGCTTCTTCGACTTTTCTCGACCCTAGAGGAATGGGAGAGAGAGTGTAGGCGAGGCGCTGCCAATGAGCGAATGAGCAGCTAGCTAGCTGTCACATCCGTGACTGACGTTCCTCGTGCTCATCACATTCCTTTTGCCGCGCTCCCTCCTTCTTAGAAACAGCCCGGTGTGTGTGTGTGTGTGTGTGTGTGTGTGTGTGTGTTGTGTGTGTGTGTGTGTGTGTGTGTGTGCCCGCACGCGCGCGAGTGTCTGTGTGTCATGTGTGTGTGTGTGTGTGCGAGAGAGAGAGAGAGAGAGAGAGAGAGAGAGAGAGAGAGAGAGAGGAGAGAGAGAGAGAGAGAGAGAGTGTGTGTGCATAGTGCATGTCGCCTGTGTGTGTGTGTGTGTGGTGTGTGTGTGTGTGTGTGTGTGTGTGTGTGTGTGTGTGTTGGTGTACCTGTACCTGTACCTGTGCATTTGAATGTTCTGTAAATACGAGCGTGCATATGTTCGTGTGTAAAAGAATTTGTGAGCGCTTAGTGCCCATTATGGGTATGAGACGCTAAGTGCCCAATATTATATCACCATATACGGGTCCAATAGTTCGTTCACTCTTTTCAGTTCACTCGACGGCCATCATTTCCACTGCCGCCATCTCCACCCCCACCCCCCAGTACAATAACCTCCACCACCAAGCAGCTGTCAGCTGCACCGAGTCCTCTCTGTCCGTATCAGGTTTCACGTGCACTGCGCCAAATGCCAAGATTGTTGCTATCAAGATTTTTGTTGCCTGGCCGCTCGCTGACAGCAGAGTGACATGTGTAAACACGCTCCGTTCACCACTCTCGCTGCTGCCCTTGAAGTGTAATGCGACATTTTTAATTTTTTTAATCAATCAGAACGAAACAATTGCATGTTCTATTGTGAATTTTCCAGCTCGGTAATGGGATTATAAAAAGTGTTGAAAAAAACACCAAAAAACCCCACCTGCACACAACAAAGAACATTATTGTGGGCTGTGTTTACAATGTGAACGTTATTCACAGGTAAGACGACTTAGTATTGCAAGTCTATGACTGAATACAGACCGCTCTTTTTCGTCAATTTATTTGTGTCTCATTGTGCGGTATTACCACAGACATCGAATATGCCATTATAGACAGTTGCCATTATATATTTCATATTGAAATTAAAGAACCCTTTTAAAAGTTTTCTTCTTCTTCTTTCGTTGTTGTTGCGAGAAGCCTGTTGCAAGCGTCACAGAAATTCAAAATTACTCGACATATAAACGGTAACGTAATAATCGAGACAATATCTGTCTTTCAACTGATCTCCAGTGTCCCACCTTTCGTCTCTTCTTTTGCATCTCTTTTTAAATTCTATGAAATGAAAATGAGATATCAAAAGAAAGAATGTTGGCACGGTATGGCAGCCAACAAATCAGCAAAGCTGAACTGGTTAATTCCTCAATTTGGAACAGGAGAGAGCTCAACAATGACGTTTCACGAGTCATATCATTCTTATTATCGAAAATCATAACAAACGATGAAACGGACTATATGTAACAATCGACAATCGCTTGGTGGTGGCGGTGGTGGTAGTGATGGTTGTGATGCGCAGTAATAGAGTAAACGTAACTGTATTATAATTTATATATTATATACACACACTGTATGTACACTGTGTGCGCTTTCTGATGGGAAGAGCTTGTGAAGTACATGTAATAATAATAATAATAAAAGGCAATTACATTTCGCATGACTAAAATAACAGTCTTTGCAAGTTTTTGTTCGTTAATTGGGTCATATATATTTAATTGTTTTATTATTCCGATATTGTTTTGACAGCTTCCATAAGAATATACCACTTTAACAAAAAATCATACTTAAAAAAATCATACTTACTTTGATCAAGGTTGTAAATAAGCCGATGACATATTCTTACTCAGTATGGTGACTGAGTTTTGACTGATTAATGTCTTGACTGTCTAACCGATTCACACATTTTGCTGTTTTTATCTCACTCTGACCAACAAACGGAGGTTCGGAGAACGCTTAGGGAACGTTCTGCCACCTAAAGAACTTGAAACGATTCTTTTCCTTGCGTTGTGGCCTGTGAAAATGTTTAGCAGTTGTCATTTGACTGTTCCATTAAAGTAATTTTTCTCAAAATCGCGTTTTCGCATACATTAATTACAATTGTCATGATAATTTCAAAACTATTAGTCCAAATTTCATAAAATTTGGAGGAAGTGATCTTCACAAGTTTCTCTTTGAATTGAACTAGAATAAAGGGCCCCCTGAGTGTGGTCATCACTTCACCTAATTTCAACTTTTATGTAATTTTAAACATGCGTATCAGAAAAACTTACTCATGCGAAGCCTTGAACTTACTTCATTTCAAAAATCAAGCAATTTTGAGCATGTATGCACAATTTTAGGGTCATACATACAATAGTTTTTAAGTAGCAGTGACATCCAAACTATAATCGAGTCGCGAATGACAAAAACGGATAATATACAAAAATGTGTGATACAAACCCAAACAAACCTACCTTTATTTCATTATCTTTTCACAGTTTTGCAATAAATGAAGTTTCTACATACCAAATTTCATAAAGATCTAAGTATATTTACTTATATTTCTTGGGAAAGAAAACGGATCAAAACTTGCGATTTTTTGCCTTGGAACCTGGCCTTAATGGCCTTCAACGTTTTATTTTCATTTTGATTAACTATCGAAGGAAAATTCTCGGCCACCATCGTAACTGAAAAATGGTGCTTATCCTCGACGGGCTTATGGGAGGTTTTTAAGACAAGGTGAAGGGAAGAAAGGGGGAGGGGTAGCTGAGGGGAAATAAAGGCCACCATACTTATTTGGGTCCAGTTTCAAGAAGCAAATTATGTACATGGGCTTTATATCAGGGTTTTTTTTTGTGTGTGTGTGTGTTTTGTTTTCCTTCTCTTTTTTTTTCTTTTCTTCTTCTTCTTCTTTTTTATTTTGCTCTCTTTACATTAATGTTCAGTGCGGAGAGCATACATGTACGCAGTCAACACTCTGATGTTGAGTTTTGATGGTCTGTTTGCTGTCTCGCAGTCTGTTTACGGTCTGTTTACTGTGCTGAAATTAGACAAAGACATTTGTTCCCCCCCCCCCCCCCCCCCTCCTCCCAAACCTCCTTGAAAGTCGGACACCATAAACAGCATAACCTTTTCAAACGGTTGAAACCCGGATCAGTGTTCTGAGAAACTAGTAGAAGGGCAGCATTGTTGAGGAGTCGCAATGTCTTATAACGTCTGTCAGAAACCGGAGTAGCTGTCACAACATGTTACCCAAAAAAGGACTTTGGCTCGTTGTCTTTTCGCGTGAATGCACTCCTTTGGCCTTAAGTGGAGGTCCTCTCCGTCACTCAAAAGCAAGCAGCCGCAGAGCAGCACGGTGCCCAAGAATACTTTACTCAAGATTACTTTATTATCTCATTAGAAATATTAAATTCCTTTGTATATCCTTGGTGGAAATTATTCGTAAATTATCCGCGCCATTGCCAGCAAATTCATGCAGGAACATTACTAGTTTTGGTTAAACTTGTTTAACGCCGGGTTGTATCCGAAGAAGTGCTGGCGGGGACCGTCGAAATCCCAGGAGATGAGGGAAGAGGGAGACCATACCTAAAGCTACGCTGTCACCACCAGAATGACTTTTGCATTAAGATGGCCATTTTAATGTTTTATTAACTGTGAGGGGCAAAGTCACAAAGACAGTGTCCATAAACCACAACTTTAAAGAAACATTGCTACTCATAGTGATCAGCATTTAAACAAGGAAGACAAAAAGGCCAAGCCGTGAACAACAGAGATTGCAAAGCTCACCACTGATTGATGCAACGTTTTCAATAATTATATAGCGCTGTCCTGCTCGTTGGCATTTTCCTCCTTCAAATTTTGCTCCAGTTACTCGAACTTTCGTCTCAGGTAGTGGTAGTTTCATCCCTGATAGTGCATTTCAGGTGGTAAAAGTTTCGTCATAGATAACGGAAGGCCTAGTGGATGTTTCGTCCCAGAAATGCATGGCAGTGGAAGGCAGTGGAAGTTTCGATCCAGGCAGTGGAAGTATCATTCCAGGTAGTGCATTCCAGGCAGTGGAAGTTTTCATTCCAGGTAGCGAAAGTTTCATCCCAGGTAAAGCATTCCAGGAAGTGCAAGTTTCGCTCCGGGTAGTGGAGGTTCCATCCCAGGAAATGGTAGTGTTACTCCAGAAAGTGAAACTGTCGCTCCGTGTAATAGAAGTGTCGTCCCAAGTATTGGAACTTTCGTCCCAGGTAGTGGAAGTTTCGTCATACGCTATAAAAGTGTCGCCCCAGGTAGTGTAAGTTCAGAGCTCAGGAGCTGTGTGAAAGTCGAGGTGGCCGTCCTGGGCTTTCCGTCCTAACGAGCCTTATGGTTTCCGTGGACGCAAAGCAATATGGAACTATGCTCACGCATTGGTCTCAGCTTGTCCCTAATATGTCAACTGACATCCGAGGATATTAAGCAACACAACAGCAGTGTAAGTTCCGTCTCAGGCAGTGGACGTTTCGTCCCAGGAAAAGGAAGTGTCGACCCAGGTAGCAGAACGTGTGTCCGAGGTAGTGAGTTTCGCTCCAGGCAGTGCACCAAGGTAGTGGAAGTTTCGTCCAAAGTAATGCATTCCAGGTAGTAGAAGTTTGTCCCAGGTAGCGGAAGTTCGTTCCAGGTACTGGAAGTTTCGTCCAAGGTATTGGAAGTTTCGTCTTTGGTAGTGAAAGTTTTGTCCCAGGTAGTGGATTTTTTTTAGTTTCGTTCCAGGTAGTAGAAGTTATGCCTAAGGTCTTCAGCGTTACGGATACGGAAAGTCGAGTTTAGTCCGAAAGTTTAGAGGATGCACTGAATAAGCCAGTCAGGAAGTAACTGTGGACGATTACACGATTTCGATGTCCGCACGGCTGCGGGTTAAGAAAGAAAACAAATTGAGAACCCCCCCCCCCCCCCCCCCCACACATCTTCCCCTTACACACACACACACACACACACACACACGTTCTAAAACCAAAACAGTTAACCAGTTTTCATGCATCCGACTGGTACTATATCCCACTAGGCCACTCCAGTACGAGGATCCCCTGAGGATTACACATTACACCCTGACCGGCGCAGCTCTAGCCACCACGATAAAGGCTACCCTACTGTAGCTAATGCTTATTTGATGCAGTAACAGGCATTTACACCTTTATGGGTAGCCCTACCTTTGTTCAGTGCCAAAGTTCAAAGCTATGTTGCTCCATTAATGCGGTTCCGCACTAAAACGCGTGTTGTGTACGTGTGTTTGACAGTCCACCTTCGGGCTGGTTAACACACCGCTGAGGCAGTTAAGTTGGCAAAAGCAGGACGACAAGTAAGTAAACATGGCGCTTAACGTCCACAGAAACCACAAGGCTTACCAGGGACGGGGAGAAGGTGGGGGAGGGGTTATCGAGGTGGGAGGGAGGGGGAGGGGGGAGAGGGAATGTCTTCTGCATTAAGGTGGGCAGCGATGAGAACCATTTTAATGTTTCATAATTGTGAGGGACAAAGTCAAGAGACACAGTGTCCACAGACCATAATTTTTGAAGAGAAAGGAGAGCCGAAGCAGATTCGAACCGAGGTCCCTCTGCTTACCAGTAGGCCAAACCGGCCCATAAGCACGACGAAAAACCGCAAAAAACAACAACAACAAAAAATGTCAATCAAGCCGGAGCCACTCGGTGAATTGAGACACTTATCACTGAGCCCCACTCCAAGTGAAATGCCAGCTCATGGTCGTTTGCTCTCTCCGGTCCCCAACTAGTTTCGTATTGTTTCTAGGCTTATAATTTGCACGGCTAATTAAATTTAAAATATAGGCCTATACACATAGTGGAACCAACGCCAAGTTCACATACTCGCACTATCAACGATAGCTGCGCTAGCTAGGGACAGCAACGGCGAAACTGAGGCAAACTTCCAGGCAGCCGGCGAATCACGCAAAGGAATATTCTTATACACTGATCTAAAAATACATTCTTATACACTGATCTAAAAATACATTGTGTTTTTAGACCAGTGATTCTGACCAAAGATCGTGTAGCCATACGACCTTTGTTCTGATCGAAGTTCTGGCATAAAAGGGGGAATCTTTGACAGCCCTGGGTTCTCTCACTTATTTTTGCGTGTAACGCGTACGCCACCGCTGGAATGGACGAAAGTCAGCAGAAGGTTCCGGGTTGTCTGTCACACGAGCATCTTCAGCCAATCAGAACATTTGAAATAACAGTCCGCTCAAAAAGCTTGAAGAGTGGCCGCCATGTTTGGCCCACAAACAACAGCGCGAATGGCTGGTGGATATAGTTTCGAAGAAAACCTTCAAAAGAAAATCAGCAGTGGCGTAAGGTCATTGACGATATATATCAGCTGCCATCAAATTAGTGCTCAGCGCTGGCAGACCCCCCCCCCCCCCCACCCCCACCCTGTTGTGATACGAAACTGATGCTGTAGTTTCGATATTTTCATTTATGAAACTGTGTTTTGATTGCCTTCGTTGTCTTGTGCTATGGCGCTGAATCTGACAAGTAAAGGATTGGAAACGTTTTCCTCTTGCCTCCTGTATACTTGTGAGACTGTATACTACAACATGGTGGCAGCGGTAAAAAGAGAACATCATCTTCCTGGTCAATGCAGCCTCTCCGCCCACTGAACAGCACAGAACCGGAGACCATTCCTTTCGACCAGAGGCTGGGCCGGCGAATCTTCCCGCCAGTGAATCTCGAGCTAAGCAAACTTCGACTGTTAAAGTTCCTCGCAAGTCTGGGTCTGCAAACGTCTAACCTTGGCCATTGTGGTACAGCATCATCGGTTGTCCTGAAGGAATCGCCCTGCACAGGTTTTTGCAGCAACCTTGCAGAACTTTTCAGACAATCAGGTGTGTAGCCCTCATACCATGCGGGTGCAAGCCAAGGGGAACAACTGCATCAAGCGCATCTTGTGATACCTTGCACACTTGTATACCCTCATATATGTGCTTCGGGCAGCATTTTGTTATTGTGACCAGTGACTACGACCACGTACTGTGTGCCAGTGTACAGACGCTTTGCTGTGTTCCTCTGTGTACCGCCACAGAATAGACGCTTTGCAGGGTTCAGTGAGTGGTTGGTGAATGCGGACGCTGAAGCAAAATAGTGGCTCTCATGAACATTTATCCCAATATCATGTTTTGATGTGTATGCATTATTGTAGGTTATGCATTTTGAATTTGTGTGGATGTTGCTTGTGTTGTACACATTACTATTGTCACACACAAACCCACAAGTGAACAAATACGTTACCATTGTCATACAGTCCTCCCTGCACCAACCCTGATAAAGTGATAGCGATACTGCCATTACAGTTACATTGTTCGCACGCTCACACACAAGAACATGGCACGATCACGCATCCCTGAAATTAACTGGGCATCAGAAAATAATGAGGAGGCCTTGCAGCTATTCAAACAAACTATGTCATACTACTGTGAAGATGAGGACATCCACAGACCCAGGCAAAATAGCACTTAAAATCCTCAGGGGGATAGGAAATGAGGGACTGAAGCGCCTCAATGCCTCTGGGATGTCAGATGCAGACAAGAAGAGGCCTGATAAAATATGGGAGTTGTTTGAGTCTCAGCTAAAGACGAATCTGAACTTCAGAGTGCATCGTCTCCACTTGATGGACTACAGGCAAAGAAGTGAGGAATCTGTCGATGACTTTGTAACCAGAGCACGCACTCAAGCCCTGAAATGTGAATTTGAAGAGAGTGAATTGGAGGAAAGGATCATTGAACTCATGATTGCATCCACACCTATAGAAGCATTCCAGCGTGAACTGCTGGGAAAAGCCAAAGGCTACAAGCTGACAGACGCACTTGCAGAGGGGAGACGTTTTGAAGCCATTCTCGCAGGTCGACAGGAAATTCAGAAACGCACAAGCACACCACTGAACAACGTGGACCAAGTAGGCCAAGCATGTGGCAACTGTGGCAGAGCCCATCCCCCAAGAGCATGTCCGGCATACAAAGACTCGTGCAAATTTTGTGGAAAAATCGGACACTGGAAGAAATTTTGCCGAAAACGCAAAGGAACCAACCATCCGAAAAAAGATGGTAAACAACGTGGTGACACCAAATCGGATGGCAAACAACATAGGGATGCTGGCAAAGACAGCCGTAGGAGAGACCGAAGATTCCATGATCTGGAGCCAGCAGCCAGTTACACTTCAGAGGAAGACTCCACTGAGCCCTATGACTGCATACGCATATCCAGTGTACGCAACGAGGTTTTCACAACACTGGATGTTATCTGCCCTAGGAAAAAGGGCATGTGCAAAATCAAACTCAAGGTCGATACTGGAGCTGCGGGGAACACACTCCCCCTTAGGACATACAAGCAGATGTACAAGACACCCCCCCCAAAAGACATCCTTGAGCCCACAAGGAACGTCAAGCTGGTTGCCTACAATGGTCAGGAGATCCCCTGTCTAGGATCCATCAACCTCCAGATTCGATTCGGGAAAAAACACTTCACGAAGGCCAAGTTCTATGTCGTTGATGTTCCATCAGCACCTATTGTTGGTCTGCCAACATGCGAAAAAATTGGACTAGTCACTATTCATTGTGATGACCTCAGGCCCAAACCAGATATCACAACCGTGGAAGGATTGAAGCAAGCATATCCAGGCCAGTTCGACACTCTGGGAGACTTCAGAGGAGTGGCCAAGCTCCACCTGAAGCAAGACTGTGAACCATTCATCGACCCCCCACGTAAGTGCTCCATCCATCTCAAGGAAAAGCTCAAGTGCGAGCTGAAGAAGATGGAAAAGCAGGGTGTCATCCGGAAAGTCAGCGAACACACAGACTGGTGCTCTAGTCTCGCATACTCTGTGAAAAAAGATGGATCACTCCGCATATGCATCGACCCTCAGAAACTCAATCAAGCCCTGAAGCGATGTCCACACAAAGTTCCCACACTTGAAGAGCTGAATCCTCAGTTTGCAGGGTCAACAGTCTTCAGCAAGTTGGATGCCAAAGCATCTTTGACCCAGACAGCCAGTTGATCACTACATTTCGGACCCCGTTTGGTCGATACTGCTGGACCAGATTACCATTTGGACTCAGGGTGTCAGAAGACATATTCCAAGCGAGAATGGATGAAATCTTGGAAGACCTTCCAGGTGTGGTCGGGATCACAGATGACGTCTGCGCGCATGGCAAAGATGAAGAGGAGCACGACCGGAACCTGAAAGCGCTCATGGACAGAGCAAAAGAAACCGGGCTGGTGTTCAATTCGGACAAGTGCACAATCAGACAACCCGAGATCAGCTTCTTCGGCAACATTTACTCCAAAGATGGCATCAGACCTGACCCGGCCAAGGTTCATGACATCCAGAACATGCCTGTCCCACAGGACAAAGAGGATCTGCAGAGATTCCTCGGTATGATGACATACCTCGCAACATTCATTCCCAACTTCAGTGAAGAATCACAATCACTCAGGGACCTCCTGAAGAAGAACGTCCCATTTGAGATGTCGGAAGACCACCTCCACTGCTTCCAGAAGCTCAAAACAGCAATCTCAGCAAAGTCGTGTGTCAAATACTTTGACCCAACAAAACCCACCACGCTGGAGGTAGACAGTTCAACAAAAGGCCTTGGGGCAGCAATTCTGCAGGACGGTCAACCTGTTGCATTCGCATCCAAAGCGCTCAACTCAGCACAAAGCAACTACCCAAACATTGACCGGGAGATGCTGGCTGTTGTGTTCGGCATCAATCGCTTCCACACGTACCTGTACGGCCGCCCCTTTCGAGTGATAACTGATCACAAGCCACTCGAAATGATTGCCAAGAAGCCCCTCCTCAGAGCCCCACCCAGGCTCCAGAGGATGCTCCAGAAAATACAGGGATATGACTTCACCATCGAGTATCGACAAGGAAGACGATGACCCTGGCAGACACACTGTCGAGGCTGCCGAATCCAAAGGACAACGGTGCAGTTGAGTTGGATCTAAGAGTTGATGGCATTGAGATGACGACGGCGGAAGTTCATCGCTGTGACATAGACCTGGTCAACTTTTCACAGAGGAAACAGCATCAACTTCGAGACCAGACAGCCAGAGATCCGACCATGAATGCGCTCATGGAAACCATCATCCAAGGATGGCCTGACAGCATCAAGGATCTGCCAACTGATGTACGAGGTTTCTGGTCATTCCGTGATGAGTTGGCTGTTGAGGATGGCATCATTTTCAAAGGAAAACAAGTCCTCATCCCAGAGAGTCTGCGAGCAGACATTCTTGCCCAACTCCATCAGTCTCACCAAGGCATTGAGAAGACCCAACTATTGGCCAGAGAAGGGGTGTACTGGCCAAACATCAACAAAGACATTGAACACATGACCAGGACCTGCACCCTGTGTCAGGATTGGCAAACTGCAACAGGAAGGAGCCCTCATACCACATGACACACCGATGGCCCCTTGGAAGAAACTGGGTACGGACTTGTTCGAGGTGAACGGGGAACATTTCCTGCTGATATGTGACTATTTCTCAAAGTATCCCATAGTCACACCCCTGCACGCTACCACAAGTGAAAATGTCACAGAGGAAATCAGAAAAGCTGTGTCACTGTCTGGCCGACCGGACGAGATTGTCAGTGATAATGGACCACAGTACATCGGGAAACCATTCCAGGACTTTGTCCACAAGTGGGGCATACGACACACCACCTCATCCCCCAGGTTCCCACAGTCCAATGGGTTCATAGAGAGACAGGTGCAGACCATCAAGAAGATCATCAAGAAGTGTAAGAAGGAGAAACAGAGCCTACACCTTGCCATGCTCGACCTTCGAGCGACCCCAGTCGACTCCAAGCTGCCATCACCAGCAGAGATGTTGATGGGCAGGCCTATCACCACATTGCTTCCTTCTCGCACCTCTCCATCTCCCGTCACTGTTGCACAACGTCAACATTTGGATCGCAGACAGTCGACGATGAAGTCCAACTATGACAGGCATGCGGGCGAGAGTCTCCCTCCTCTCTACAAAGGACAGAACATCAGGGTCCTAGACAAAGCAAGCAAAACCTGGATACCGGGTGAAGTCACAGGGCACAGCGGGGAACCAAGGTCCTACAACGTCAGAACAAACCAGGGGTCCAACATCCGACGCAACAGAGGAGACTGAGGGAAGCTCCCCAACAGGACTGTGCAGACACTGGAAACCGGCATGGTGTGACAACCCAGACTCATCCTCGGCCAGCCCCACTGGAAACTCCCTCTGCTATCAGTCCAGAGCATGATCCTACTACTGATCGAGAGGCTGAACCACCTTTGCAGCCTGGTCAAGAGACCGTTAGAACACGTTCCGGTCGGGTGATCAGAGCCCCTGCCCGTTATAATGAATACACTAGTTGAACAGGACTATCACATAGAACACGGAAAAGCAACAAACCAACAAGTAAACGATTATACTAATCACTTATTATTTTTACATTTAGGTTATACCTGATCTTAGTTAATGAGAACCCCATTTAATTAAGAATGATTTACACCAAAGGCCATTGATATCTTGAATCCAAAAGATGACTTTGATTTGTGTCCATATGCCAAGATAGGTAATACAATTGTATTTTGTTTACAGTTCTGTGACATGACAGTAAGGAAAAGAAAAAAGTGAGTGTGATTATTTTCTTAAGGAAAGGGGGATGTTGTGATACGAAACTGATGCTGTAGTTTCGATATGTTCATTTAGAAACTGTGGTTTGATTGCCTTCGTTGTCTTGTGCTATGGCGCTGAATCTGACAAGTAAAGGATTGGAAACGTTTTCCTCTTGCCTCCTGTATACTTGTGAGACTGTATACTACAACACACCCCACCTTTACATTTCTTCGGTGAAACTGTCAGGACCATCAAACTCTGTCATCAGGAAATGCAAATTTCAAACTCTTGTGATACGTAAACCATATCAGCCACCATTCCGTCTGTTTTATTGATACCAGATTAAAGACAAGTATAACAAAGCAATGGACGAAAGCAATGTAAAAAATATTATGTGAATGCATAGTGGCAAATACCAGTGTACCAGTGCCACATGGCAGCAACAAACAAACAAACAAAAAAGCCTCTCTTAACGAAAAATACTGGAGAATTGTATGTAGGAAAAAAGGTCTGGAGAACGGACCATTAGCACCAAAAGGACAAGACCGAAAGAGCAAGTGGCTTAGGTAGAAGAACAAGAGAATATATCGGGGGTGGGGGGGGCTCAACTTACGCCCCCGAGCTTCCACACAGGAAGATGACTATAGACATTCCCGGCCTCCCTTCGGTTGGCGACAAAAGAACTGCGATAATTGATAATAGCAATGAAAACACACCCACACACCAACACATAAAATTCGATTCAAAACAAATATTTACAAATCTGTGACACGGCATTGTATTCTTGAAAAGTCTTGACATGTATGTACGTTTACACCTCAGAATAAACACTTTGAAGAATGTCCCTATTATTGTTGTTTGTTTAGCGGATTCGCTGGCTGAAATGTCCCCAAGGTCAAGGCCATGTAATTGGCTACATGCGTCGTTTTTATAAACGAATCCAGGAAAGGGAGAGAGGAGGGAGAGAGAGAGAGAGAGAGACGGAGAGGGAGAGAGAGGGGGGAGACAGAGGGTGAAGGGGGGGGGGGGGGAGGAGACAGAGAAATAGAGAAGGGGGGAGGAGGGGCAGAGAGATTGTAACATTTTCTTTTCTCCTGGTTTTGTGTTACATTGTTCATTGTAAAGCGATTTGTGCTTCCCGGACGAATCGGCGCACTGGAAATCTCCCCTTATCGTTATTATTATTATTGTTATTGTCAGAGTAGTCCCGGTGCGGTGTCGGTGCTGGAATCCGGCGAGAAAGTCAGCCTTCAGGTCTCACCTTCCCGCACTTTTCTATTTATCATTATTATTATTAGGTGTGTGTGTGTGTGTGTGTGTGTGTGTGTGTGTGTGTGTGTGTGTGTGTGTGTGTGTGTGTGTGTGTGTGTGTATGTGCGTGCGTGCGTGTGTACGTGTGTGTGCGTGCGCACGCCAGCGAAGGCGACAGTTCATTGTGACTTCGGTCATAACAACTACCGCTAGTGCCGCGACCTCTTGCGTTGTTGTGTCAACTACAGACGATGGTCGTGAAGTATGTCAGCCATGAAATATTGTGTCAAAATAATGCGAGACCCTCAGGATACCTTGACATTTACTGTTTATCCACGTGTCGTACGACGTAACTCCTTCCTCAGCCCACCGAAGTATCCCGAAGGTCTTCACGATGGAAGAAGAAGAATGAGTTAAAAAAGGAGAAGAAAAAGAATGGTTTACTAGTAATTTGATTTGAACCTCCTATCGATCTTTAGCTATCCCCAGGACGAAAGAATATGCATTATTTGTAACAGCGGTGAGGTAGGAGATGAATTTTATTATTTGCTTAATTGTTCCAATGAAAATGTCAAAATAAACCAAACTAGGTATGTAGATAAATATTACACACATCATCCCTACGTGCCCAAATGTTGTAGCCAAATGAACATGACTTCAAAATCTAAGAATAGTAAGCATGAACATGACTTCAAAATCTAAGAATAGTAAGCATGTTAGATTTTGGAGTTATTTTGATCAAACCAACAGCAAAATACAGTTGTTGTTTTTTAATCTCTACTTTGTGCACCATAGTTATTTATGACAACTTTGATTTGTGTTTGAGCGCTTGTTCATGTCTAATGTGTAAAATGCTGTGGTAATATATTATTAGTACGTATGCACTTGTTTATAAGGAACGTGTTGTGTGAATGTAACGTTGCTTTCTAGCCCCCAGGTGCAAAAAGTTCAATAAAAACCTTGTCAACCCCGCAGGTTCACCTCAATCAGGACTATCAAACTCTGTCATAGCAAATATAAGTTTCGAAACTTTTATCAAATACAGCCCTTTCTCAAATTAAATCTTTACAAATCTATCCATACAGATAATAAATATATAGCGCAAAACGAAAAGCAAGAACTAAAATTTATTATTAGTCGACAACGCAAGAGGTGTGGTTAGTTAGTTTATTCTTGGATTTTGACGTCCTGTCACCCGCAAAAGGGGAGCTGGGGTGGAGAGGGGAACACACGTATAAAAGTACATAACACTATTACAGTGTCACCGCCAACGTCATTTCGCGGCGCTGATTAAGATTAGCGTTTTAATATATCGTTGTGATTGCGAGAAGAAAACTCACAAGACAATGTCCATGAACAGCAATGTTTTGAAGAGAAACCGAGGAGCGCGAAATCAATACGCAAAGCGGAATCGAACCGGGGTTCTTAGTCTGCCCACAGTACCAGCCATGCGCCTTACCGCTAGACCAAACTGGCTCACATTGACTAGGTCTAACTCCTATGGTAAAATTATTATTGATCACTTTTAAATTAGCGCTATTCTCCGCTCTCGGGTAGAGTCATTGTGCTTCATGTGTTTTTAGTTCCTGCTGGGTTATTTTAATGTTTCGAGGATCTTTTTGCATGTGTATACGCACGGGAGACATCAGGTTATGGTCTCCTCCAAAAGACTTTTGTGAAGTATCAGTCTGCACAGAACTTTGACTCCGGCGGATGCAAAGCCCAGCACGTAACGGTCACCCATTGTCTCTGCGCACTGCTCCGATTATCTCTGTGGCTGTCTTCTCCTTTACACCCCCTCCCGTCCTCTCCGCTCGGCTTCTGAGCCTCTCAGCCTTCAGATTCCTCGCACCAGACTTTTCGGCACCGTTGGTTCCCGCGCCTTTTCTGTCTTGAGTCCCTCTACATGTCGGAATGACCTTCCCCTTCCTCTCAGTCAGAAACCCTCTCTGGACGCATTCAGGTCAAACCTTGACATTTCTTTTCCCAAAACTATAAACCGGCCATGCTTTCCGTTCCGTGCTGCTGTCTTCATCTGTCTCAAGTCTCTCAGTGTTTGCTGCCCGTTTTAAGTTGTGCATAAATTAAGTTTTGTATAGTTACTACGCTCGTGTGTGTGTGTGTGTGTGTGTATGAGTGTGTGTGTGTGTGTGTATGGGTGTGTGTGTGTATATGCATGTATGTGTGTGTGTGTTTGTGTGTGCACGTGCGTGCGAGCGCACGTGTATGTGTGTTGTAGTATTGCCCGTGTTAAATTCATATAAGCCTAGGACATACTGGTATCGTCGACCAGGCGTTTCTGCAGACACGTACCACACCGCGGCATCTATTGTGAAAATGAACCACAGGGTAATCAAAAATACCGATGCCCCAGCCCCCTCACAGCCGGCGTGACCTGCACATGACAACGGCCGCTTTCCGGGCGGAAGACACGTTTAACGAAGACAGCTCTGCGTGTTGACTGCTGTGGCCTGACTGGCGATGACACTCAGTCACGGCGGTTCGCGTTCATCAGCTTCATGTCACCGCTCACGGTGTCACGCTAATGAAGAATAATAACAATTGGGAATTTATAGACTGCTTTCAACGATTCAAAGCGGCTTTGCAACTAAAAAGCCTTAGAGAAAAAAGAAAAAAAGGAGGAAGAAAAAAAAGAGGAAAAAAATATCTAACGCATAAATATGGCGCGGTGTTTACAGACAAGAATGAAAGATAAACTAAATTTAAACTGCAGCGGCATCGAGAGGTGGGATGGGGTCATGGTGAGGAGGGTGGGGTGGAGCTGACGAGATGGAGGGGCGCGGGAGCAGGGGGGAGGGGGAGGGGGGCTCTTGGCATGTGATGGGCAGAAGGCTGGGAGTGAGAAAGAAAGCCCAGGAGCTGTCAGTGAAAGTTGAGGTTGACGTCTTGAGCTCCCCGTTTCTAACAGTCCTTATTGTCTCTGTCAGTGGATGTAAAGCAACAGTGAACGAACTCTGGGAGAGTGTGGCCGGAAATTTCCAGAGCAGAGTGAATGGAAGGAGTGCACGAATGATAACGAGAGATGACCGGAATGACTGAATCTGGTGCAAAGCCTAATAGTAATACATTGACAAACATACTTATTCATACAATGCGTAATAACCACACACACACACGACACGCACACACACTCACAGGATCGCGCGCTGAAGTTTTCGCGTGCCCACCGACCAAACAAAACAGCATGGTGGTCGTGCCTTCTGCTCGTCTGCTGCAGTTTTGGAATTGTCTCCCTTTGAAATTGTCCCATGGCAGCTCGATGTCTTGCCTTCAAATGGTCAAAAAACAAAAACCCCAATTTTCTTCAAACAGCATTTCAGTGATGGTTATAGCTTCTTTTTTTAATGTCCTTTTTGGCCGTGTGGGTCCTTTTTTTGGCACTGTGTGTGCGTGTACGCACGAATTTGAGTAGGTGTGCGTGTGTCAGTTCAGTTGTGCGTGCTGGACTCTGTATACTTTTTTTTAACGCAGGCTTTTGTTATGCCATTGATTCTTTTGTTGTTTGTTTTGTTGTTAAAGTGTTTATGCGTTCACACTTTCCTTTATTTAAGTTGTAAAGCGGAAAGCGTGGTAAAAATTCCTCGGCTTTTATTATCACTGTCACAAGATCGCGCGCATGCGCACTGCAGAACAAGGCAGGAGATGGGAATCAAATGACAGCCCTGAGATTTCAAACAGGAGAGAGACATCAGACATCCCCGGTCTCCCTTTGGGGAGTAAGTAACTTGGTGTTTTACACCCAGTCAAATGAGGATGAAAAACATATCAGACGCATATGTGCATGGCTGCACAGGTTAAAGATATCTTGGCAGTTGAGAACAGTTGATGCCTTTTGTCCAGATACCATGGCATTTTTGTTTTTAATCCTACATACTAATTCTAAACCATGTAAGCCAGCACTAGAACAATGCACATACTGGCAGGACTGGGTAGCGCTGCAGTCTGGCCCCAAGGTGACCTAAAATCCTGTGAAGTATTCATAAAGTAGCTATTGTACTAAATACTAATCAATAATTGAGTGCCAATTTCTTCTCTTCCTTTCTCTCCATGAGCCCCCCCCCCGCCCCCCCCTCCCCCACACAAACGCTAGTAATGGTCTACCTGTGGACTTTGAGAGTATAAAGCAAAACAGAGCATGCATACACTAACTTTGTGGTGGTTTATTATGACAATACACCTGATATATCAACAGCATCTAGTTGTTATGAACACTTGCAACTGCCAATACGCCAATGAGGCAAGGCACTAAGACTAGAAATTAAAAGTACATACATTTCAGTTTGTATGTCAAATACAACCTGACCATCATCAACACACTAACAGAAGGCACAACCCTGTAAACTCGTGCACCTGTATATCAAACACAAACCAACCATCATCAATACACTGATAGAAGGCACAACTCAAACCATGAACTGTCTAAGGTGTCCATGGATTGTCAACAGCTCTACAACCTTATGATCATCATTCCCATCTGGCTTTTATTGTGCCTAAGCACTGCTTTGGCTTGGGCTGTGTCAAAACAAATTGGCACCAGCAAGAACACTAAGACTACATGAAAATGTTATGTGCTGCATAGTTATGTCATACCTGGCAACCCATACAGTTTGCCAGTATAAAATACATTTTTTTCATTATTTGGGGGGGATATGGCCATACTGGAAAATGGATACAGGAAAACATAATTTTCATGAGATTTTGTTGTGTTTTAAACTGAGCAAAAATATTGGAAAACTGTCAAACGAGCAGCCGATGAAAGCCATCACCAAATGCACACTGGCTAGCCTAGTGCAATATGCTAAGAAATCTCATCAGAAGTGAGATTTGAATTTGTGCATGCATATTTAGCACAACATTGCTTCTTCCTTCCACTGCCACACGTGCTGATTGGAATTCAAAATGCCGCTGGTACCAGCGAAAAAACAAAAGACCCCGGCCTGCATAAGGGAAATACAGGTTCACAAACTCTGGACTAAGGTTTACTCCCAACAGGGGTTGACAGCTATGTCATGTGGGGAATATATTCAGCCATGACAATCTCCTTGCGTAACAGCATCCACCATCCAGAATAAGTACCTAACTAACTTGGTGTTTTACACCCAGTCAACCATTACAGTTTTTATCAGGGCGAGCACCATCCAGAAACAGAGATAAGTCCTCCAAAGATGGTGTTTGGCTGCTCATGTGGAGGATTAATAAAATTTAGTAAAAAAAAGACCCCCAAAAAGACCATACACCCATTCCTCACACCCTATAGAATGCATCTGTCGACATGCAATTGCAAATATTGGGTGAGCCCCAGAGTGTTCAGTGGGGGAATGCATTTGTCAACATGCAATTGCAAATACTGGGTGAGCCCCAGAGTGTTCAGCAGAAGAATGCCACAGCAACAACATTGTGCCCTGGGTCCCTCTCAAAGGCAGTACCTCAGGCAGAGCCATCTCAAACTTATATAGTGCCTAAGCCTTATAATATAACTGAAGTTATAATTTCCGACAGGCATAAAAGAACACACGGCTTTGTTTGCATATACAACGTGAACATTTGAAATGAACATGCTTCTGGAAGAAAAAAGCATTCAAAACATGCTTCTGGAAGAAACCAAGCATTCAAAGAACATCATATTTTGGTTTGCATCTTGAACACAATTACAAACACACAAAATCCACAAAATACTGCAATTCTCAAGTTCAATATTTGATGGGGAAAATATATTGGTTACGACTATAAACATCCTCTCACAAAAATTCACAGCAGACACATGCTATGTAAGTTAGGAACATGTGTATGTGTCTTATTGTCTCTCTCACACACAAGCATGCATACATGCACAAACACACACAGCTCAAATTGTCAGCTATAAAGTGTTACAGGCAAACCCTTCCATGCAAGCAACATTGAAAATGCATGCATGCAAAATGTTCATCTCTTAGTCTTACACCATACTAGTCTCTATCATATACAGATTTTCACACTATTTGCCATTTATTTGTATGGGAATGATTACATCTGTTGCACATACAATGCTTGCCACTCATCTTTACAGCCAATAACAAAGGCAAATGAACACAATATGGAATTACACAAAATGCAACACAAAATGCACAGAATACATCAAAACAATCTCTTAAAATGTTGACCGTGAAAAAAGCAGTTCATTCAATTGTACTTCATTTGAAAAAGAACACTAGGGAGAATGCTCTTTTAACAGATGTGTAGTTATTGGTTGGAACTTGGAAATAATCTCATGTAGTTTTAACATCAAATCAAAACAAGATGACACAACCAAACAAGTCTCCCTCTCTCACTGGTTGAGACCAAACTTGGGTGAATCGGGATATGGTTTTCAGCACTGCACACCACTCTGCAAAATACCCCCCCACCCCAGCAATAAAAACAAATGTGGAGAATGTCTGGGTAGACACTGAGACAGAGAGAGGGTTAATTACACCAATCCTTTCCATTAAACGAAACCAAAAAACACCAGTTGCACAGTTTGTCATCTGACAGTTGGGATGATGCTATCCTTCATCAACACCTCAACGGCAAGATGTAGGGTGTAGCTTACAACAGCTTATGCAGCGCCGTGGGTCAGACACAATAGCCCTAAGTAAAAAGGAGATGATCATCAGATCACACTCACACACCTTTTTTTGTTTGTTCTTAAATTATATTTTAGAACACAAGATGAAAGAATGCACTACATATCACCTGAACATGGTCTAAAAAGAGGGATTATCATTGTTGTTAGTGTTGATTTCTCAGTTTGAGATGTGCACTTTGAACAAGGTTCATGCAGGATTTCTGACTTCAAAATTCAAAGATGTCAAGAGCAATTTCATGTATCAAGTAACTGCCCAGTTGCACACACAACTTGAAATTTGTTATGCTTTCTGGTGGAAAATGTAACCAGCACATGCCTGATTTAAAGGATGGTAAACTCCTGGTGCATCAAGTGGATGATGCACCGATTTGAACCAGGACAGGTCCAATTTAAGTTACATAAATCTAATATTTTTCTTTTACCATCCATCGTTTGGCTTCCAAGTTTTTTGTCGTTTTTTTTCTGAACTCTCCTTCTGCAGACTAGATGTTGAACAATATCATGAAATAACCAAATTTTTCAAGACCTTGGCCAAGTATGCCATTCTCCCCAAACTTTCTAGGCTTGACAAAAAGGCACCTCATTTTCAGATTATTTTTTTTATGACCAAGCATTCCAGTTCCCATGTCTACCTGTCGAGCCATGAATGCTGACTGTTTGGGAATGATGTTGCTTTAGAGTTCTCCCCCATGAGCGCTGACTGTTTGGTGATGAAGTTGTTTAAGAGTTCTCACCCACGAGCGCTGACTGTTTGGTGATGAAGTTGTTTCAGAGTTCTCACCCACGAGCGCTGACTGTTTGGTGATGAAGTTGTTTCAGAGTTCTCACCCATGAGTGCTGACTGTTTGGGGATGACGTTGTTTGAGTTCTCACCCACGAGCGCTGACTGTTTGGTGATGAAGTTGTTTCAGAGTTCTCACCCACGAGCGCTGACTGTTTGGGGATGACGTTGTTTAAGAGTTCTCACCCACGAGTGCTGACTGTTTGGTGATGAAGTTGTTTCAGAGTTCTCACCCACGAGCGCTGACTGTTTGGTGATGAAGTTGTTTCAGAGTTCTCACCCATGAGCGCTGACTGTTTGGTGATGAAGTTGTTTCAGAGTTCTCACCCATGAGCGCTGACTGTTTGGTGATGAAGTTGTTTAAGAGTTCTCACCCACGAGCGCTGACTGTTTGATGATGAACTTGTTTCAGAGTTCTTGCCTCTAAACCCCAGCTTCAGTGCTCCTCTATGGGGTACTCGAGCCCCTCTACTGGGGGATGGAGACCAGGATTCTCCTCTGCATCCATCTCTTCCTTCAGTGGCCGTTTCACTTGCCTTTCCTTCACAGCAAAACTCAACGACTCTTTGTCAAACTTGAGCAGCATCACTCCCAGCTCTCCGTCAAACCGGTTCTTGGTGACCTGGACGTGAAAAAGGCAAAAACAGCACATTTTTAAGTCACCACTTCCCAAGGAGGAAGGGGGTTGGGGATGACTGGGGGTGAAAATGTGTGTGTGTGTGTGTGTGGGGGGGGGCTACACTATCTACTCTTTCATTGAAATTGGGCACTTCATTCGGAAAGTCTGCGGTGAAGAACACAGCTGCCAAGTTCAGCAACAAAACAGTTTTTAACTAAGACATTATTTAGAACAAGATGTGAGATAAATCAAAGCACCCCAAACAAAACCTGAAACTAACTCCATAAAAAAATTAAAAAAACAGTAAACCAGTACATTTAACAATGGTGTGGATGAAGAGTTAAGTACTGGGTTTCAGAATCAAGAGGTTGTGGGTTTGAATCCTGGGTCAACCTCCTCTCCACTATCCTCATGACGACGTAAAACTGAACCTATTGGCAAAAAACAAGCAAACAAAACAAAAACAAACAAAAAAACAGTAAAATAAAAAGGGGCAAAAACATATGCTGTCTAAATTTCACCAATATTACAAATTAATTAAGTTGGCTTTAAATGAGAACACAACTATCTTGCTGCTTGCTTTCCTAAAGGTAAGAGATCTGCATTTCCACTGGCAAAATTCCCGTCTGCAGAGATGACAGAGATGAAACCTACAATTTATTGTTAACATAAACATAGTTGATCCCCCCCAAATATTATCTCCACACAAGAGTCTTTCATGAAATCTTTTACCAAAGAAGTTGCTCAAGCTCACAGCAAGCTATGCTTATAACAAGCTCTGCTACACTGTCATTCTCACTGCCCACCTGTAAATACTTCCTCCCGCGCACAGAGGAAAGACGCTTATCCTGCAGGATCAGGACATTGTCTGCCTCCTGCGTGGCCTTAGCACTGCCAAACACTGATGCTGTCGTCAGATCATCAGAATCCTTTTCCTGCATGCACAGAAATTTTAAATGAGAGAGAGACTTCACTGCAAGCGACAGCAACAGCACAGTTATGCAACATTATTATCATTAGTCATAGCTTTTATATAGCGCTATTCTCTGCTCTTGAGCAGACTGACTGCGCACATGTCGCATGTGATTCTGAATGAGTGACTGTACCTTTTTATAGCGTTCGACTGTATCTTTTTATAGCATTTTTTGTATCCTTTTATACTGGGTGTAAAACACCGACTTACTTACTTACTTACTTGTATCCTTTTATATTATCAATATCCACAGAAGTGTTGTACTGGTAGTGCTCTTTGGTTGTTGCATGGATGGTGCCACATGAAATGCTGCCGTCTGTAGTACTTACGCTGCCAGGTGCTACAGACTACAAAGCACATCACAGGATGAGGTGTTTTTTCTTTAGGAATCACTGAATACAGACTACAAACCACATGATGAGGTGGTTTTTTTTGTTCAGGAATAGCAGAATACAGACTACAAACCACATGATGAGGTGTTTTCTTCTTCAGGAACAGCAATATACAGACTACAAACCACATGATGAGGTGTTTTTTCTTTAGGAATAGTGGAATACTGACTACAAAGCACATCACATGAGGTGATGTTTTCTTCAGGAATAGTGGAATAAACTTTACGTGAGCATAAAGCACTAATCTGACCAAATAAAAACAATTTAAATCAAATTAAAACAAAGAGCAACTAGATGATATCAAAGCTCACACATGAGCAGTTGAAAGACACCAAAGCTCAGGCCACAGTAACTGAAAGAGATTCAAAGCTCAAGCCAAGTCACAAAGAGGTAATGGTACTGGACAGATGCTTTGACAATGAAACATGCTTTACAAATGTAATTTACTATAAAAGAAAGTTGTCCTGTTTTAGTTTAACCAACAGCACACCTGGTTACGCATTCAGATCAAAAACTCTTCTTCTTGTAATTCAGTTTTCAGAAACCTTTTTGAAAAAATAAATTAAAAAAATCACACACACACATCCCATTTGGCTCCTTTCTCTTGAAATCATTAAGTCCTAAAGTTGGTTAACAGTTGTCTGACTAGCAGGAAATGCTGCACATGCATGTATTCATGCAGGTGCAGGAAAACAGCTGCATATGCAAAATCTCACCCAGTGTTCAAGCAGAGGGAAAAAACAAACAAAAACAACCCCCCCAAAAAATGCCATACAAATGATGCATTGCTGCAAAATTGTCATGGGCATCTTCACATCAGTAACCAGAGTGAACCTGCGACAATACCAGGTGAGCATAAAATAGAGAAAAACAAAATTTTGCAAACTTTTGGAAAGAGCGTCTGTGTGACACCCGCAAAAGCATCATTTTTACAAACTCTGTACTTAATGTCATGTAATCTTTCACTCAGAACCACCTCTCTCGGAAGATCCCTTCTGTCCTGGGTTTGACAGAGAACAAGATGGAGGTTTGGGGGTGGGGAGGTGGGGGGGTTGGAGAGGGGCCAGGACTTTTAAAAACAACAACTGCTGTACTCCTTTCATCAGCTGAGAATAACAGTGGTTTTTCATGTCAACAGTGACACTCTAAAGATGATCCGCACTTGTCATGCTGAGCAAATTATCTCACCACAAACAATCACATTCCCAGCAGTGGCAAGATCACCCCGCCATCAATGTCAACAAACAAAGGCAGACTGGCAGTCGGCCGTGCCAACTCTGTGGCTGACAGTGGTTGTGTGCTTTAGTGCTCTAGATCTCTGCACCGTCATCCAGGGAAAGAAGCTGGCATGGGTTTGACTTCTGGTCAAGGCTGACAGGGGGCAAGTACTGGTCTGGGTCCATGCATTGTCATCCAGTCAAAGTGGCTGGCAAGGGTTCAAAACCCAGCCAAGCCTGCATGAGCAGCTTTAAAAAAAAAAAACTCTTCCAAGTCACCTGTTGTGAAGACTTGCCAGCCCGTTTTGCCTTTGTAGGCAGGGCAATGAGACCGTCATACTCACCAAGGTCCCCAAATCCATTTTTTGATGAAATATGGCCATGGTAAGAACACACATGAATACGTGCCATGAATACGTGTGTGCGTGCATGCATCTGTGAATGTGTCCATCTGTCTGCCTGTGTCTCTGTGTGTGCGCAGCTATGTCTGTAATATATATTTGTGTTGTGTGTCTGTATGTACGCAGGTGTGTATGTTCATTACAGTCAGGTGTGTACAGGTGTGTCTATATACATGTGTGTGTGTGTGTGTGTGTGTGTGTGTTTGTGTTTTAATGTATGTGTGTGTGTGTGAGCATGTGTGTTAGTCTGTGGTTGTGTATGCGCATGAGCGAACGCGTGTGCCAGACAAACGGCGCAGGGAAGGGGGGTAGAATGAATGGGAAGTAAGAACTGATGCTACCACTGATAGAAAAACACACCAACAACGATGCTTTAGCAATGTAGCACCACAAAGTATGCATGCATTTGCAGCTGACAGCAGTGTCTCTTTACCAGCAGCAGATTTTGTCTGAAAACTGTACACAAAATACTTACCTAAACCTGGATTGGGACCAATCGTCAGTAGCACTAGCACATTAACAAAACGTTTTCACACATGAGCTTGTCGACCCACACGACAAAGCATCTTTGGAGCAGGCCAAACCCCTTCCGGGACACGCACCTTTCGGGGATGGATGACGAGGGTGACGTGGCAGTTCATGTTGGTGGAGAACTTGCGGAACGCGCTGATGAAGGAGTCCTGCTTTGAAAAGCGGTCTGCCCACTCCCCACTGGAACCCATCATGAACTGCAGGTTGTCCACCACCACGTGGGCGATGTCGTGGACGTACACGGCGTGGGACATGGCCTGGTGAAGAGAAAACAACAACTCTGCAGTTCTGTTCTGTTCAGTTCCATTCTGTTTAATTCAAGAGGCTATCTACTCCTGCATAATCTGGAAAGCCCATATGCCCGCCATCCCATCTTTCAGAAATTTCCCCCCAACGTTGCCTGCTAAACCGTTTTAATGCTGGTCTGATTGATGGTGACTCATTCTCATCTCATTTTGTAAACTCTTACCCACTCCTTCTCAGCGTTTATACAGATTTTGGGGAGCAGCTGCATGGATTTTTTGAGGACCATTTCTCTTTTTAAAGACCTAATTCAACACACACACACACACACACACACAAAGAAAAACTTTTTTTTTCAAGAGCAGAACACTGTACTGTGCATAGATCATTTATTACAATATTAGATTGAGGTAGGACTAGGAACAGCAAGACAGAGACAACATGGGCCAGGAAAGGTTTTTATTTTAAGCAGTAAAGTTGTTTTCAGCCATGTGTGAGTACACTTGCATGTGTGTATGTTTCAAATTATATTGATGCTTATATGTAACCCATGTGGAAGCTGTATTTTGTTGTAGGGTAGGCACTACATAAGTGTATAATTAATATTTTTCAAACAAAGACGATGCGTCAGATGCAGTAGGATGGGAGAAAGGCACAGGTAAGAGCACTTTATGTGAGTACCACAATTGTTACAGACTTTCAAGAACCAATGCTGGTTTTTAGGGAGGAAACTCATGCCTCACTAGCACTACACCATCTCATCATATGTAAATTCAGTTGTAGCCAACTGCTAAGGCTTGCCGCTACAGAAAACGTGACACACACTCACTAACATTGCACCATCTCATTGTGTGTAAACTCATTTGTAGCTAACTGCTAAGGCTTGCCAGCTACAGAAAACATGATAAACAAACTTACTAGCACTGCGCCATCTCATTGTGTGTAAATTCAGTTGGAGCCAACTGCTAGGGCTTGCCAGCTACAGAAAACATGACAAACTCACTAGCACTGCATCATCTCACTGTGTGTAAATTCAGCTGTAGCCAACTGCTAGGGCTTGCCACGACAGAAAATGTGAGAAACAAACTCACTAGCACTGTACCATTTCACTGTGTAAATTCAGCTGTAGCCAACTGCTAGGGCTTGCCATGACAGAAAACGTGAGAAACAAACTCACTAGCATTGTACCATTTCACTGTGTAAATTCAGCTGTAGCCAACTGCTGTAGCCAATTGCTAGGGCTTGCCACTACAGAAAACGTGAGAAACAAACTCACTAGCACTGTACCATTTCACTGTGTAAATTCAGCTGTAGCCAACTGCTAGGGCTTGCCACTACAGAAAACGTGAGAAGCAAACTCACTAGCACTGTACCATTTCACTGTGTAAATTCAGCTGTAGCTAACTGCCCAGGCTTGCCATGACAGAAAACGTGAGAAACAAACTCACTAGCACTGTACCATTCCACTGTGTAAATTCAGCTGTAGCTAACTGCCCAGGCTTGCCAGCTACAGTAAACATGATGCAAACCTTGCTCCTTACTCCACAATGAAGCCCTCACTACCGCGCAAGCCCTACGTAAGCTGTAAGCCTGACGGTACCTCAATGACCTTGCGGATGCTCTCCTGGCCAAAGAAGGTCATGAAGTACATGGGCAGTTCCTCAAACTGGTTGGCCCAGTAGTCAAAGTCCCCCAGCTGCTTGCTCAGGTTGCGTCTGGAACAGAGCCAAGAATTGAAGAAACAATATTCATAATAATGATAATATTAATGACAACCAACAGGGGTGTCTGGAGTATGGGAGAGGGAGCTGTTTGTGGGGGTATAGGTGGTAGTGAGGTTGATCTGAAAGAATATTTAGACTGAGCAGATCATGTGTAACACACACACCTGCATGCATTCATGCACACACACTCTCATTCACTGTCACAAACACACACACACACACACACACACACACACACACACACACACACACACACACACACACACACACACACTCACTCACACAATATAATTTGGTTTTTATACACACACAATAAAAAAGTATCCTTGCAAAACTTCTTTCACTGACAAAGATCTGCAAAGACACATCTTGATGAAATGATCAAACATGAACATGCCTGCACACACTTACCCACACACACATACCCACCCACACACACACACACGCTACTGGTAGGTACAACGTTTAACATTCATTCTGTTTAATGGTTCTGGTTCAGCCATTCAGAACTGCCTCATATTAGTCATAACTCACTGTGCAAATTGTGTCAGCATCATTTTTCCCAGCCGCACGTTATTGATTTCAAAACTTCCCCACAATGTGTTCACCTGGAAAGACCAGACAAACAATGCAACAACCGTGACACTGCAAACATTTCACCTGGAAAGACCAGACAAACAATGCAACAACCGTGACACTGCAAACATTTCACCTGGAAAGACCAGACAAACAATGCAACAACCATGACACTGCAAACATTTCACCTGGAAAGACCAGACAAACAATGCAACAACTGTGACACTGCAAATATTTCACCTGGAAAGACCAGACAAACAATGCAACAACCGTGACACTGCAAACAACCAGTTCCATTTTCAGGCACAAGTCATTCTTTCATAGCAAAGCTTCAGCAAGACCATTCCTGGTACCAAAATCATTACAATTCACAGATCACACTTGAAAAAAAAACCAGCTCATAAAAATATTCAGTTGTCTAAAATCAGGATCAACCCACAAGGGAGTTAATTAGAGCTTATTAGGTAACATCCTCTGGTGGAGTTTATGTACCTTGTATTCATTTGCATGCAGGTGAGAGTTACTGTAGGTCACTGAGGTCTTTCTTGTTGTCCTTGTTGATGTCTTTCATGCGCTGATTAACTCCTTCGTGGGTTAATTCTGCACAAGCACTCTAGGCATTGTTCTGTTTCAGATTGTCTAAAATCAGATTTTGTACAGGAGTTTTACTTCAAATTTCCCAAACTTAAATTTAAACTAACGACCATTTTCCCGGACCAAACAAATTCTGTATTTTCCTTTTATCATCTATCATTTGGCCTCCCTATTTTATTTCTCCAAGTCCCCTTTCTGCAGTTTATGTTGACCATTAGCATGAAGTTCCCCAAAATAAACTAAAGACCGTTTTCCCAGACCAAGTATGTTACTGCTCATGACTGAAAGAAAATGTAAATGGCACAGGTGCAGTTTGACAGAGTAAACCTTGCCACATGCAGTGGAGAAGACACTGATCTGAATCAGGCCCAGAAGGGATTTCAAGTAACAATTATGTACACACAAATAATGGTTTATATACACACAAACGCACAGTCACATGCATACACACACTGTACAGAGAGTAAAACACGCACAGAGGCACACACAGCCCAAACAGACACACATACGGATAGACACAGACAGACACACATACTGATACACACACAAAGAAGTACCCCTTGGGTGCACAAGTCCAAAGAATAGTCGCTGATGAAGGTGGTTTTGCCGGAGCCAGTGGGCCCTGTGAACACAGTTAGCTCTCCTCGTCTGTGGCCCTTCAGCAGGCGATTCAGAGCCGTGTAACGCTTCCACTGAAACATGAACAGCATCCATGAGCAACATAGCCAGCAGCTAGCCTCTGATGCTATAGCTTGCTTCCTGACTCACACACACAGAGCAGCATCCACTGGTTCACACACACACACTGGCACATACACATGATGGCACTCTCACACACTGGCACAAACACTGGTGCGCACACACACACATTGGTCCATGCACACACACACACACACACACACTGGTGTGCACACACATACATACACACACACACATGCATACACACACATGCATACACACACACACACACACACATTGCTACACACACACACATATTGCTGCACACACACACCACACACACTGATGCACACACCCACACACACATCAACAAACACCTCAGGGGCTTGCTGACAATGTCCTGACCTTGACCCCAGCCACTTGCTCCACATGGGCAAGCTCTGAGAAGATTTCCTGCCGCAGCTGAGCAAAGGAGACAATGGACTTGTGCACGATGGGTTTGGCTTTGCTCAGCACCGAGTCAAGCTTGATACCCAGTCGCAGAGCCTCAAAAGGACTTGGGTCCTCAACACTAGGTCTGTCAAGAAAACATCACTCACTGGAATGGTTTGCAGAGGTACACAATCACAAAACACACACACACACACAAACAGGAATTGATTGGTTTAATTCTCCTTAAAGGTCAGTACAACTTACATACATAAATCAGCGCTGCTATCAACATATGAATGTGCATCCTTTACGCACCAGAACTGAAAAGGAAGCGCTAAAGTTTGGTCTCCAGGCACGGGATGCACACAAACACTGCCAGGTTACTTGAGGTCCAGAACTGCTGTTCCTGGCTGACTAAAAATATGATCCTACGAAGAAGTCCGTCACCCTCCCTTTGAGATCCCTGACATTCGCAACAAGGTGTACACTCTGAGCCTGCAAGGTTTTGTACCATTTCTTCTGCCTCAAAACCAACAGCTACTTTACACTGACTTTGTACACCTTCTCCCAAACCTCAAGAGAAGTAGAGGACTACGCAGGTTAGTTCACATCAGTAAAACACAAATACACCAGCAACAACGCTAATACCAAGGTAACAATAAAATCATGTCAGCACTCTCTCTCTCTCTCTCTATATATATATATATAAATACCCTACATTGTAAGACATACTGGTCTTCTGGTTCTGAAAAGTGTAATATTAAACAGCAATCCTACCGTATAATGTAACACCTTCTCTCGTTCAGTTTTTTTGCAAAGAGTTTGGCAGCCTCCCAAGCTCGGACGTCATCCCCAAACCACAGCACCAGCTTGGTAAACCTCTCCAGGGATGGCAATAGCTGGATTTGAAAATAACAATCATAACATTCATCAGGCTACCCATCACAAATAAAGTAGAGGATACAGCACATCCTGGTATACAGCATTCGCCAAAAACATGATCTTCAGAAACAGGCCAGCCAGCCGCACAAAACGGTTTGCCAGCTATGAGAAAGCCAGCCACACATGTAAACCAGTCAGCCAGCCACACATGTAAACCAGTCAGCCAGCCACACAAACCAGTCACACAGCCACACAAACCAGTCACACAGCCACACAAACCAGTCAGCCAGCCACACATGTAAACCAGCCAGCCAGCCACACAAACCAGTCATACAGCCACACAAACCAGTCAGCCAGCCACACAAACCCATCACACAGCCACACAAACCAGTCAGCCATCCACACAAACCAGTCAGCAAGTCACACAAAGCTGCCAACCAGTAACACAAAACAGACATTAAAAAGTCAGCCAGCCACACAAACCAGTCAGCCAGCCACACAAACCAGCTTGACAGCCATGAGAAAGTCAGCCAGCCAAAGAAGCTGTCTCTAGAAAAGAAGTTGACAAACCAGTCAGCCAGTCACAAAACCCAGTTATCAAGCCACACAAACCAGTCAGGCCAGCCATGTAACCCAGCCAGCCAGGTAAGCAATTTAACTATAGTAAGCCAGTCAGCACACCAAGCTACTCAGGAGAACACACCACCCACCCACCCATCCAAGCTGGCCACACAGAGCAGTAAGCACAAGCAGCCTGCCATACCTCATGAACTGGCCAGACCAGCCAGCCACTGACCAGACCAGCCAGCCACTGGCCAGAACAGCCAGCCCCTGGCCAGACCAGCCAGCCACTGGCCAGAACAGCCAGTCACTGGCCAGACCAGCCAGCCACTGACCAGACCAGCCAGCCACTGGCCAGAACAGCCAGCCACTGGCCAGAACAGCCAGCCACTGGCCAGAACAGCCAGCCCCTGGCCAGACCAGCCAGCCACTGACCAAACCAGCCAGCCACTGGCCAGAACAGCCAGCCCCTGGCCAGACCAGCCAGCCACTGGCCAGAACAGCCAGCCACTGGCCAGACCAGCAAGCCACTGACCAGACCAGCCAGCCACTGGCCAGAACAGCAAGCCACTGGCCAGACTAGCCTGCCACTGACCAGCCAGCCACTGGTCAGACCAGCCCACAAGCCCGTCCAAAACAACAAAGTACCTCTTGCGGCAGTGAAGAGAACCCAGCAGGCAAAGCCAGCACTGGTGCTTTGGTTTCCTGGTAGACGGCCACGGCATCCATTTCAGTGGAGGTCAGCACTATTTCTGTCAAATCTTTAGTCAGAGTGTTCAGACCAAATAGTCCCAGCACGCCCGACCTGGAAATAACAAGGCCCACGCATCTCTGTGACAGTGACCAGCTGAGTGTCCACACCACCTTTTACTGCTTGGTATGCAAAACAAACTGAAAGTCTGCATATCGTCAGGATGCTCACTGACAAATTCTCAGAGAGGATGTTCACTAACAAATTCATCCATGGCCATCTGTTTCTGACAGATAACATTCTCTGCAGAAGCTATGGAGGGAGAGATCTTAATTTCCTTTGATTGGTGCAGTCTCTGTCTAAAGATTTGACCCCCACACCCTATGGTCATCAGGACCTTTTTGGGGCATGCATTCCTTTCCTGATGGATGTTTACTCTGAACCCGACTCAGTCGCCACATCACATCAGACTGAAACAGGAACTGAACACCTTCACTAACTGATCAGTGGTATCTCCCAGACAAATGACAGAGAACATGACCCAGAAATGGGATTTGGAACAAGCATATAGGCCTAGTCCAACTGTCAGCGTGTAGCAGCATTTACTCAAAGGTGGAAAGTAACAAAACTGAAAACAAAACGCATGTCGACATCAAATATGAATGGGGAAAAAACAGCAGCAGCCTCAATTTCAACTTTATCAATAACAAGTCCTGCAGCAGACAATAACTGGGTCAGCCCATTATATCTGCTGCACTGGTTGTCTCTGGAAAATTATGCTGTGATCAATGTTCTGATCAGTTCAAACTTTTTTTGTCAATGGTAAATTCACTGAACATTTCCACTCTCCATTATTACACCACTTAAATTCCTTTTCGTGTTTGACACGTGTCATCACATTTTGTCGTCAGCTATGACACACAAAAGTTACACCTTATAAAGTCATATATTCAAAAGCACTTCATCTGTGGATTTTGTTTGACTTTCAAGCCAAATTTCAAGCCTTATATAATCCAGAAGCACCTTGTACTTGTAGTCTCAAAATTACGGCAGTATAGCTCCTACTCTACTAAACAACCCCCCCCCCCCACCAAGCCATATTACTTCTGATCAAACGTCTTTCACAACCCTTAAGCTTCTGGGTTTTTTCCCAAAGTTTTGGTACACACATGGCAATAAAAGTCCCTAAGCTGATCAAATCCCTCATATATATATATAGCATTGCCCCTACCGTACACAACGGTATGTCTCCTTGCCCCAGCTATGTCTTACTTTGGAAGAAGAGAGTCTTTGACAACTCTCAAGTTGTCGTTTTCTTCAGGTATGGTGCATGTGAGGCGCCGGACACCCATCAGTCGACCGACTCCGTCAAATGCTGGAAGCACAAGGCTGTTGCTCTTGATGTCAAATCTGACATCAAACATGTCTAACGTGCTTGCTTTTAGCTCCTGGAAAAACACAGCAAATGACTGATATTATACATACAATCATCAATCAGTCAGTTATCTACACCAGTTAATCAGTCAAAATCCCAATTAATCAATCAGTAAAAATATTCACCAACCAACACATCAGACAATCATTGAATCAGTTGAAACATCTATCATTCAATACACCCTCTGAAATGCATGGTTCAGGACAATTTTGATGGGACTGATATGTGCACACGTACACACACATACGTATTTGTTATCTGATCAAATGTGCTAAAAAAAAAACATGGGATAAAAATTCTTTAAATAAACATGTAACTTGGCACATTCTGGACTGGAGATGAAATGGGTGTCACTTGGAACAATAGACAGACATTTTTAAGTTTACACCAAAAATAGAAGATATTCCCAAAGGTAAAAAACAGCAACTTTTTTTCAGACAAGTCCTCCACAATGTCTGTGCCAAACCACCAGAAACACCTCACATTTGGGCACTCTGTTTGCAGAACTTTTTGCTTCTCTCAGTCACATCGTCTGCTTTGCTGAGGCCTGTGAGTGTGACAATAAACTTTTCCAAGCTGCCCATCTATTTTGTTTTTTTATGCAAATTATCTTTCTCACAGAAGTAAAATGGTTTTCATGAAAGCAAATTTTGAAGCTGTAAAACCATGTGAAACTACCAACATTGCCATATCATAACTGATTGTGGGTGAGCCTATGAGTGCTATCAAAAGAAAAACAACATAAACAAGCAGAAAACAAAATAAATATTTTTACAAGTTAGCAAACAGAAAACCAATAAGCTAAAGTACCAGAAGATGCATCCCAAATCAAACATAGTGGCCTCACATGAATGTCAAAATTTTCCTGTATTTGTGCCACGACATCAGTGGCACATGTTTTGATAGGCATGGCACCTTCCCACAAATCCTGTGCTTGTCGGTATTGACGATCAGCCTTCTGCACAGAGTCCACCTCCTTGAAACACTCAAACTCTTTCCTGGAAAAAAAGTAGGAGGAAATCTAGCGAAACAATCTGAGTCAGATGATGAAATCAACTTTTTTTTAAACTTAGATCTTCTCTTTTAAGAATCAGCATGAAAAATTGCTGATTGTTGTTTGTGACACCCATTATCCGGTCTCATTTACTGATCATCTAAATTTTAGTTTAACACAGGAACAAAGTACACTTCCATTGCTCAGTCATTCCATACAAGTTAGCAGGTGTGTGTCAACTGTCACACAAGGTTGTCCCAAAGCTGACAGTGACACATATAAATATATATATATATATATATATATATATATATATATATATATCTAACTTCTGAAGATTAGTTGCAGTCACCATAGTGATAGTATAGTATCACTATCAGACAGAGAGAGAAATGAGTTTTCCCAATAGTTCATACTCACACTACCCTGGTTTGGATTGTGTCACAACACACTGAGACTGACACCAATCAACAAGAACATGAAGGATACATTATTTAAAATGTTGTTATGCACTGCATAGTTTTGCAGGGAATATTTCTAGCCATGATATATATATATATATATATATATATATATATATATATATATATATACACATGTAAATGTTCCTTCCATAAGGCATAACACTACAGCATCCATCCTCCAGAAATGGAGATAAATCCTCCAAAGATGGATTGCGGCTACCCATGTGGCAGGTAATAAAATTAACAGTCTAACCTTCAGTCTAACAGGTTAACATATATATATATATACAACCTTCTAACCCTGTTGATGGAACGCATAATTTGTCAATGTACAATTGCATATAATATTTAGCTGGGAAATGCTACATTACATTTTTTACAAATACAACAACATACTCGCAGATACTACATCCCTTGGCACTGTCATTAGTGTCAGTTTCACTGTGAAGACACAAAACTTGCCATTATGTCAGTCCCAAGTCCCATTTCATGTGTTCTCAATCTCATGAACCCTCATCCCTGTCCATTAAATGTAATGCAACTAACGGTCACACGGTCCACTCTGAACCAGTCTAATACTCAAAGAAGAAGCATAGTTCTACTGAAGGCCCTTGGATCAACATTTTCTTCTTCCTCTAGACTGTGAAGACCTCAAGATGTAAAATAAATATCAGAAGATTTGAGGAAAATGCCAGACTTTTGGAAGTTTTGTGAAGTGTACCAAAAGAGAAACAGAAAGAAAGTTCCTTTTAGTAGTTTGAGTTTCATCGTTTTAGCCTGACAGTGATGTCCTGTGATATTTTGTTAACTAGTGTTCATCAGTAAGGTAAGACACAAACCTGCGTTTTTGTGACAGCGATGAGAGGAGCAGTATATTGTCCTGCAGGTCATGCCAGCCACCTCTCTTGCTACAGTGCTGGCACAGAAAGTGACCTGTGTACCCACAACAGAGACAGTAAAATAAAATTTACATTCAGTGCCTGTAGTCATGCCAGCCACCTCTATCGCTATAGTGCTGGCACAGAAAGTGACCTGTGTACCAACAGCAGTGACAGTAAAATACTCCCCCCCCCCCCCCCCCCAACCCCCAGGCGGCCAAAGCTGAAATATTGGGGACATTTTAACTCATCTTGTTGTTTTAGGTAATTCCTTACGATTTGACACCCACACACTGACACAGTCATGTTCAGTTGTTGGACTGTCCAGCGAGCCAATAGAAAAGTTCAAGCTGAATTAAATCTAAAAACAGACAAGAATGTGGCACTGAAAATTGCCATGGTTGCTAAACCGCTTGTGTAACACTTCGCCCTGATATAACCACACTGGTTGACTGGGCATAAAACACCAATTTACTTACTTACTTGTGTCTAACACTAATAACAGGGTTCTATTGTATTTGCTGTGCACCATTTACCTGTGGTCATATTGATGAAAAGTTGATTAGAATTCACTCCTTTTGTGGACTTCTTGTTGGGTTGTGCAAGTCGAGGACACTTTGTCATGAAGCAGGTGAAGCCTTGTTCATGCTTCATGTCCTGTTCAACTAACAGTCGCTTTATCTCCTCTGTAGATGCAACAGCCTCCTCCTCCATCTTCACTGGCACTGACTTTAGGAGCCTGCGATGCTGCAGGGCAGACTGGTGAGCTCCCAAAAGAAATCCAATATGTTGGTGCCTGCCTCTTTGTGCAAAGAATGAAAATGACCGTGAAAACTGTTTATATAATCCTGTGCTCATTGTCTTTGGTTTGTTCATCAATGTCTGTTTAGTCTGTGTTGTCCACAGAGAATTTACTACTAATGGAAGAGTTGAAGTTGAACAAGAACATCCAGCTGATGGTCGATACAGTGCTGCATGGCAGGACTTGCAGTTGCACATGGTATTGTTTTGCTTGTGGAAATGTTCATAGTAATCATACTCAGCAGCCTGAACTGCAGGTTGTTTAGACATATGCAGTAATTGGTGAAAAGCATCTGGACACAAACCTGTGAATTTCAGGTTCACAACCGAGGAACAGATTTCATGTTCACAAAATGTCTCCTTTGCGGGTATCCGTGTTTTAATGCCACGGCTGTAATTGTGTGCTTCTTCGGGACACAACAAATGCTTGATTTTTCGGAGTGCGGACAAAACACGGTTCTGCCTACGCACCAAATACAACTGAAGTTGGACACTTTCAGCCCACACGAACATTTTTTGACTGACAATGTTTATGTTATTGTTAGCTTTTGATGGTGAGGTTGTGAAAACCAGCCTCTGCATGAGTCGTATTGTAATTAGAATGCATCCGCTAATAACCAAATGCAGTATTTGAAATGCTTAAATTTGTGGCAGCATCCAGCATAACTGCTCCCGTAGCATAGGATTTCGTAGTCTGAAGCTTAGTAAAATGAACAAAAATTGTCGTCTGCAAAGTTCGTGAAAGACAGGTAACACCAAAAACGACTGTTGGATAAAACTTAAACGCAAAGGATGTCGGCTCGTTTAGACCATTCACATGACATCTGTCGTCGGAAAACAGAGCAAAGGCCCCACATTTCTCCTTGAGGATCTTGTCATTAAACAAAGGTACCACATTTCTCCTCTAGTACCCTGTCATGTGTCATTGTGAAATATAAACCTTTCACCCTTCCCGCCATGTTGTTTAGCCGTAAGCTTTAGAGTTACCTTTCCTTGTTTACTTTTGGGCGAACCATGCCGGGCTCTGGGTTTAGCAAGCATTCTGTGATGTAGTCTTAGGTCAAAATTTAGATATACCGTGCAAGAACAAAACAATGGTTGTTCTTGTGTGAGTTTTTTTTTAAATTTATTTTTTAATGTATATGTGTGCAGGGGGTGGGGATAGGGGGACCTAGTGCGGGGGCCAGTTCGGCGACAGGCAACCCAGTGCAGCGGTTGACTGGACTCACCGTGGCTCAACCCCGTCAGATCTTATCCCCGACCCCTTTTCAGCATCAAAACAAGCAACATATAGTTTCTGTTTTCTGTAGCGTGGTGTCGCTTGCACATGATCCACTGTCACATAGCATAGAGAATTATACAGCGAGTTAGAGAGGAAAAAAACGGTTACAGAGCGTTAGGGGTTTAAGGGAAGTAACTCGTGTAATCTTAATATAGATATATGAATAAGGTGTGGAGAGTTATTTCGGTTGAATAAATACCGTGGACGTCGCTGAGCTAGAAAGATATTTCTTGAGCTAGATCTTTCTAGCTCAATGTGAACGGTACATAATTAGAGGGAGATAACTCCATTCCTTAATGACATATTACAATAACACGAGTTACTTCCCTTTAACCTCATACCTTCTCACACCGGAGACTGATTCGGAACATAAAAAACTGATGCAATGGCGGATGAGCCTCTGAAGCATGCCTCTTCTAGTTCACCCCCCCCCCCCCCCCCCCCCCCCTTGTTTTAAGGCAAAACAAAACTGAAAACACTCCTCATCAATCTGTCTTCTGCATAATGATCAAGTTTGTTGAAAAGCAAGTTATAACTATATATAAGCCATCTCCAACGTGGCAAATCTGCGTCTCCACTGTGAGCAGAGGAGCGCAATGAACGGGATGGGGTGTACAGGTAAAGCATTTTTTTTTTTTAGACGACGTCATAGAATACGGAAGAGACTTTATGTTCAATTGTTTGAGGAAGCCAATGCAGTTTAGCCAAGAGTGGTGAAGCATGAGTGCATTCAGTAGAGGTCTTGAAAATGAGTTGCAGCACAGTTTTGAACCTTTTCAAGTTTGTCGATGAGCTGTTGAGGCGTTTCCTGACAACAGAGAGTTACAGTAGTCAAGACATGACAATACCAAGGATGTGACACCAAACACTGGATGTTTCACACCAAGAGTGCACCCCTTTTTACCATATTTCTTTCCAACTGCTCTGAAGTGACCCCGTGTGGTGTTGGCGAGACGTTAAAATCCAGTAACTACTTTTTTGGCAATATCCACTTACAGCCCAGTCCATGCAATTCCTCAAGCAATATACCAAAAATATAATCCATACTGTTTGGAAAGAAAGAAAAAAATCTCAGTACTCAGTAGGGATTATTAAACTGGAATGCTTCCTTGGACACTATTAATTATAATCTGCTTACAGCCCTGTGCCTTTGTTATTTCTTGTATACGGAAGGAAGGAGATGGGCTAAACATTATAGATATATGTATATTATACTGAAAATAATAGTAGAGACTTGATGCCAAAGTGAAATTAATGGCCTTGTCCCACGAAAGCAGCATGGAGTGAAACAAAATGGGTGAAAGTCTTCCCCTAGTTCACACATCTTTGTCCCAAGACCCATTTGGGTAATTAATTACAACAGCCTTTTAGATAGCGGCATCTTTGCTTGTAGCAAACAAAAAAACAAAACAAAAAGTGGATATTCATCATTTCTGTTGCAGATAGGTAATGATAACTGATCAATCAGGTGATCGGCACTCTATGTGAGACTTTGTTATACTGCATAGTCTGCACAGTAAATAAAATAATCGTCACAGATTTTGTCCGTGGTGATTCATGTTTAGAAGTTATCCAAATGTAAGGTTTCCAGAATGTGATGATTTGAGTGGTTGGTGGCAAATTCTGGTGATTGCATTTTTTGGAAACTGATGTGCAGTGTTGCTTTACATCCACAGAGACTCTATGGACTATTAGGATGCCGGGGCCCACGATGTCCACCTCTTCTTTCACAAGCTCCTGAGCTCTGAGGGCAATCTGATCAGGGAAATCATTTTTATATCCTTTGACTATGACTATGAGCTACCAGGAACCAGAGTGCAAGAAAATGTCCGACAGTGGTGTAAGCAGACTTCAGGGGGAGGCTGGCAATTGCCAAGGAGATGCTCACAAAGGGATAAATATGTGTAGTGATTTCTAGTCTTCTTCATGTAGTGAGCATTTCTATGTCCATCATGTTGTGTTCAGAATCAGCATACTCCACCAACCTTGGTATCCTGAGGAAACCCTGTGTATTTGGTAGCTTAGTGCCATTTCACGTTGCACATATGCCAATTAAAATACACAAGACAAAAGATGAGGGGAGACAGAAGTTTTACACACATACTGCATTGACGAAAACACTGAAGCATGTTCACAAACACACCACGCTCTGTCTCAGTGTATATTCTCACACCCACTATGCTGATACAAAAAATAAAGAAATGCATGTAATTTTATTTACATTACTGCATATTACACAGACAACAGAAGAACAAACCAGATTAACACATCACTATGCCTAACCTATGCATTAAACCATACCTCCACCGGCATTTGGATAGTCTGATTCTGAGCATTGAAAAACATGGAGCTGTACTGAATTACAGTGATAAAAATGTGGTCTTGAGCTTCCTTGAAGAACAGACAGACTTTGTCTATCCAAAGAACTCCCTATTTTGTGTGAAGTTTGAGGTGATGACTGCCTTCTTGATGAAAGAACATGATGCACTCTCTCTCTCTTTCACACAAACACACACACTGTCATGATCAACTGCCAAATGGACTCGTTGAACTTGAAACATTGAAACGTTCAAGCATGAAAAAAGACTGACTGGTGCATACATTTTCTCATGGATTTCAGTGTTATTTGATGTAGTTGAAAAATAATATTTTGATGATGAATAGGAGTACTCAATGTGACCCTGACCTTGAAGATAACCCTATTTTTTGGCACGACACTCTGGCTCATGATCAATACCATACCAAGTTTGGTTTTAAAGGGCTGAACAGTTCCGAAGATAACGTCTGGCTAAAACCCAGACACACGGACATGGCAATTTCATTTATCTCCCTGTAGCTTCATCACAGGTGGGCATGATAAAGACCAAGTAACCAAGACACCCATCTACCAAAAGAAATTAAAACAGATATAGAAATGTCTCCAAAATCTGAAATGAAAAGGATACATGTAAAAACAAATAACAACAAAACATACTCTGCATAATTGCTTAAGATAGTTTCTTTTCCTTCATGCAATAACTGAAATGGTCATCATGTTGCTTGCATGAAGTACTCTGGTAAAAACTAGCATTATTTCCTCTTCTTTTTTTTTCTTCTTCTTTTTTTTGAAGCACATCATTCTGTGGCATTTATTCAGAAACATGCATCCAACCATTACAGTGTACTTTTCACTCTTTCGCACTTCTTTGCACAGTTAATGTACATTTTGTAGTATTACATGACACGTCTTATCTGGAAAAAAAACCCACCTTCAGCCATGTATGCATTTATATGAAGTGTGCAATAATACAGGTTCCACACACAAATGAAGGTCATTTCTGTGCACAGTGTCCATTGATTCTGGTCTACATTGTGGCATTTGATTGCTTGTTGATCTTTTGAACCTGTTAGATGAAACTTGGTTTAAGATGACTACTTCCTTTCACATCCCAGCTGTGCTGTATATCTTTCTGCATGTATTTTAGTTGGTGTTCTTTCACATCACAAAGTTCTATTGTTGTTTCCATCCCTGTGCTAAAACCTGAGGGTTTAACCAGCCAGGTAAGATTTTGTGAGTGCAACCAGTTTCCAACATGCACATTATTTATTCCGTAGTTACTACTGGTGAAAATCAATCAGCTGCACAAAACTAAAACGTATTAAGCTCATTTCCTCCATCTCCCACGATTCACAGATGGCAGCATTATGCTGAACATTGTCATAGAAATGGAATAAGAATTTCCTTCTCAACTAAATGCCAGCATATCGTTGCATTTTTTGCTAACACCAACATGTCATTGTACTTTTTGCTAATGCCAACATGTCATTGTACTTTTTGCTAATGCCAACATGTCCTTGCACTTTCCGCTATCTTAACTATGTGGTTTCATCAGCTCCTGTCTTCATCACAGAGGTGTCGCGCTCAAACAGCACCAACAGCTCACAGAAGTTGGTGTGTGGAAACATATCCACTGGCATGGCGTGAACAAACTTGAATGGATCTCCTCGAGTCTTTCTTGAGCTGGGGCGAACAAGGCTGAAAGAAAAGGAAACAGTACAAACTCTTAACAAATCAAAAATCTGAAACAGAACGAGGCCCAGAGTGCTCATGCAGAATCAGCACACACTGGAGTTAATTAGCACTCAAAATAGTCACACAAATGCAACAACAAAGACCTGGGTCACGTACGGTAACTCTCACCTGGCATGTGTGTAAATATGAGGTACATAAAAACTCCACTAGAGGTACATTCTCGATTACAAATCAGTTTGAACAAGTGAGCTTAACCTCTGTGGAGCCTGGGAGTTTAGTGCCTTTTGGAGGTGCTGAATTTTCAGTGGCGATATGTGTCACAAAGTTGGGAGCTGACTGTCATGGGTTTTTTCTTTCTCAGAGCTACACACTCCCATCTGGCTGATTTCTGAAGATGAAGTGCTATCATGTGATGTTTAGATACTAACCAACACAAGCTAGATGCTAAAACAATCTTCACTGGTACTTCACACTCCCCCCCCACCCACCCCCACACCAAGCACCCCCACCCCCCTCCCCAAGCACCCCCACCAAACCAATGGCAACAATCTAACTTCTATATGTAAAACTTTCTCAAAGCTTTCCAGCAATAAAAGATTGCAGGACACCGTATGGTGTGAAAAAGAACTATTCAGAAGAAAAGAATTTCTAATTTTTTTGTCCAAGCAAAACACATTTCATCAAAGAATGGAGAAAATCAAACGCACTGTATTTTCAACAACAGCAGTCATAACATTGAATGTTCTATTGCTTCTTTGAAACAATTCAGTTAAGCTCATGAAATCAGACTGTAAAAGAATATGTTTATTTCACCTTTTCATTTACCTTAGTTGGAAGAGGAAGGGGGGGGGGGGGGGGGGGGGGGGGGGGGGGTTCTTCTTATTTACATCTCTATTTATTCAGTCTATACAACTATAGAGAATACAACTATTGAGAAACACTGCATTTTGATTCAGAATTTATTCAAGAATAAAATAGTCTTGATTATTTATTTATTTTAAAGCTGATAACAATAACATCTCCCCAAGTATCAGTCTGGACTGATCCGATGCCCCCACCCCCCCCCCCATAAAATAAAGAGAACAAAAGCCCAACCAAAAAATCATCCGTCTCTGCAACCAAGCTGCCAACCAAACAATCTAAAGGAATCACAATTTCAGAAGAGGTACTGACTCGATGAAGTTTGATTTGGCAATAAGAGGGTGGCAGGAGGCGTAGACAATACGCTGCAGGTGTTGACATGTCCGTAGTGCCTTGATCACACTGGAATCTGAAACAACACCATGGAGGAGATAGTATTCTTTTTTTTCTTCTTCTTCTCTAAATAAGCTGATAACAGAAACATCTTCTCCCCCAGTACCACCCCCCCCACAACATACATCAACGTCAATATTGTATTTGCGACAGGACAAAGATTTGCATCCATGCATAAAAAGTCCCGTTGTTTGTGTGCTTTAGTTTTACCCTGGAATTTTTCCCATAGAAAATACAGGTCATTTCTCCCAAGAGTGACAGCCGCAACAACAAAACTGTGCTACTGAAGCCTACTAGTAAATTTGTTATGTAGTGGAACCCCTCTTTCCAGACAACAAAACTGTGCTACTGAAGCCTACTAGTAAATTTGTTATGTAGTGGAACCCCTCTTTCCAGACAACAAAACTGTGCTACTGAAGCCTACTAGTAAATTTATGTTGTGAAACCCCTCTTTCCAGACAACAACAAAACTGTGCTATTGAAGCCTACTAATAAATTTGTTATGTAGTGGAACCCCTCTTTCCAGACAACAACAAAACTGTGCTATTGAAGCCTACTAATAAATTTGTTATGTAGTGGAACCCCTCTTTCCAGACAACAACAAAACTGTGCTACTGAAGCCTACTAATAAATTTGTTATGTAGTGGAACCACTCTTTCCAGACAACAAAACTGTGCTACTGAAGCCTACTAGTAAATTTGTTATGTAGTGGAACCCCTCTTTCCAGACAACAAAACTGTGCTATTGAAGCCTACTAGTAAATTTGTTATATAGGGGAATCCCTCTTTCCAGACAACAAAACTGTGCTATTGAAGCCTACTAGTAAATTTGTTATATAGTGGAACCCCTCTTTCCAGACAACAAAACTGTGCTATTGAAGCCTACTAGTAAATTTGTTATGTAGTGGAACCCCTCTTTCCAGACAACAAAACTGTGCTATTGAAGCCTACTAATAAATTTATGTTGTGAAACCCCTCTTTCCAGACAACAAAACTGTGCTATTGAAGCCTACTAATAAATTTGTTATGTAGTGGAACCCCTCTTTCCAGACAACAACAAAACTGTGCTACTGAAGCCTACTAACAAATTTGTTATGTAGTGGAACCACTCTTTCCAGACCACCCTAAAAGTCAATCAAATGCAACGTTAAAAGGGGAGGGGGGTCTTGGTGAAAGGTTCAGTTACAAACTTACATGGACACATGAAGGGGGAAGTTTCAGAAGAAAAAAACGGTCCTGTTAAGGCACTGATACACGAGCAGTTTTGGCTATATGGTTGGGGAGGTCCATTCAAACATGTAGTCAAACATGTCCATTTAAAACATACAGGCTGCCACATGACAAAGCCAAAACTGGCAGGTTAAAGCAAGGGCAAGGTCGACGTATTCACTTGCTGCTCATTAACTACCATCCCTTGTGACCTCCGGCCTCTCCTTTACTCAGTCTACACGATGAGTGCTCAATGGCTGGCAGTAAGAGTCATCAATTTGGAACATAGTATGCTGTATTTGGAACAGACAGGTTGACACCAACGTGCCGAGCTGTTTCAACCATACAGCCAATGCCGACACATGATCCATTTGAGATCAGGTGTGGACTGTCCTCAACCATACCTCCCAAACAGCTTGTGTATCAGTGCCTTAAGAGAAGTGGTCTCTCATCCAGGTGGTCTTTCATCAGGGGTTCTGCTCTATACTTTTTGCACACTGTATCCTTTGGAAACCCTTTCCACACTCCACAGTAACAGTGGTGTTAATGAGTAATTCACACAACTCTCACACGACTCTAACGAGCCCTGGTGAGCTCAAGGCACTTACGAATGCCAGCACGAGGGGGGTCCAAGACGGCCACGACGTCAGAAGTACCCAGACTGCGCATAACGTCTTGGATGACATCCTGCACCTTTGCACAATGGTACTTGCAGTTGGTGATGCCTGAAAACGTGCACTTCCACATGCAAGTTTACTGCTACGGTGGCCCTTCGCAAATGTACTTGCAACTGGTCATACGTAAGAATATACATTTATACACCAAATTTTGTTTGTTCATTCTTTTTGTTTAATGTCTCAGATGCTAAAAGCATATTAAGGACAAGAAATTTTGTTGTTGTTGATCGCTTTTATATAGCGGTTTTATCCGCTACATAATTCTACATGAGTGAATAGCTTTTTATAGCGCGTTTTTGAATATCCACCAAAGTGGTGTACTTTACAGCACTGGTATGGCTGGTGCCCCATGAAACTGCTGCCATTTTGCAGTTAGAAATATGTTAGACAGACCACTTCAACAGAAATTTGAATAACAGTCTTCAGAAAGATCCTGCCACTGAACTGACCTCTCACTCTTTAGCCAGAAAGCTCTGTCCACTTAGGTTTCTGAAAAGGCCTTTCTAAAAACCAGTCGTCAGCAGGGTTTTGAACTCAGACAGAGTGGGGAGCTTTCACAGACTGGCAGGCAGCAAATTCCAGACAGATAATGAAACTGAACAAGCGCCCCCCAATCGATTTCAAATTATGTTTAGGAATTTTTAAAAGCTTTTCATTTGAGGATTGGAGGGTACATGTTTGATAAATGCAGAGTGAAGCTGAAAGGTTGGTGGGGGAGGGGGGGAGTTAACTGTCAAAGGGATGGCATACAAAAGCTGCTGTCTTAATGTTCACAGTGGAATTTTACAGGTAGCCAGTGCACTCACACAGGTGGCTTGCTTTCAGACTGCAAGACAGAGGCAGAAGAAGAGCTGTGTCTGTTTCCTGCAGAATCTTAGTATTATTTCTTCACCAACTTTACACGCTCAGCAAGCATTCTGAAGAACTTTTAGTTTATATACAAACACACTCACTCACCATTCAAGTCTGCATTGACCTTGGCATCTTCCACGGCCTCTTTGCACATTTCAATGCCGATCACTTGAGACACATTCTGTCAACAACAATGTGTTTGTATTTGAGGTCTAGCAGCCAACAACACACATATAATTATACACAATAACGTACCATGCAGATATTCATCAACAAACAAGCTGCCAGCGCCTGTATCTTGAACTGTTACCTGTGCAAAGACAAAGCAACCCAGTGGATGGAGTACTGTTCTGACACCTAAACACAACAGCTGCCTCCAAGTCATTACTACTGCAATCAAATGAGATCACTGCCCATTCAACACAACCAGTCTGGGTGACAGGACACACCATGCACAGGGACCAGGCCAACATCACATGCCATGATCATGAACTGGGACCCACAAGGCAATTGCAAAAGTGGACGACAAGCCATGACCTTGGAGATGACCCAGCAATATGCTGAGCTGAGCTCAAGACCCCCCCCCCCCCCCCCCCCCCGTGTCCTGGGGAGAGAACTCTGGATATTGAACTCAAGACCACCTGTATGTCCTGGGACAGGACCCTGGACACTGAGATCAAGACCATCCACATGTCCCAAGGAGAGGACCCAGTACACTGAGATCAACATGTTTGAGATCAAGACCAACCACATGTCCTGAGGAGAGGACCCAGTACACTGAGATCAACATGTCCAAGATCAAGACCATCTAGATATACCCGAGATCAAGACCACCCCCATGATCTGGTGAGAGGACCCAGTACACTGAGATCAAGGCCACCTCCATGATCTGGGGAAAGGACCCAGTACATTAAGCTCAAGACCACCTGCACGTCCTGGGAGAGGACCCAGTACACTGAGATCAAGACCCCAGTACACTGAGATCAAGACTACCTCCATGATCGGGGAGAGGACCCAGAATACTGAGCTCAAGACGTTCTGCGTATCTTGGGCAGAGCAAAACTTATACCAAGACGACTACAGATGGGCAGAACTGCACTGAAGGCCTTATGCTCCACAGGGGGTGAAACCAAGTCAAACCAGGTTGTGGGTGCAGCTCAGCACACTGGCATAAACATTTTTCTTACGGAAGTACATGTACATGACTCATGTTCTTATTACTCATAACAACAAGAGAAAATCTGTTTATGATGTGGCATCCTGTTTTTCAGCACACTTTTTCAGTTCCTGACTCTTATAACAGAAAAAGTGATCCATTTAAAGAAATCAAAGACCATTTCTGTGACTGAAAATACTAATACAATTGAGAGCAACTGCATCTTTAAAGAATTTGTTTTGTTTTTAAGAGAGAGAAAGAAAAAAAATATGCAGACAAAAACCTTAACAAAACAAAAAAGCAAAGAACAGAAAAAAGGTAAACCTTAGCCATGGAAAGTCCAATGGTGCCAGTCCCACAGCAAATGTCCAAAACAGTTGTGGTTGGTGAAGCATTGCACCAATCAGCAATCAGCTTGTACAGCACCTCTGCTCCTGCTGTATTTACTAGTGGCAAGAAAGCAGAAACACATCAAATTAAAAAGTGTAAAACTCAAGGCAATGTTTTATTCACCTTCATATTTGGAGGAGACAATACAGGCTCAAAACACTTCCAGTGTAATTCACAAAACTCCAGAAATGATTATGTATATATATGCAAAAAACAACAACAAAACAACATAATTTACACACTGTGACACACACATACAGTTACATACCTTGGAAGAATGCACTTGGAGAAATTCTGAATTTCATCCCCAACAAGCTCTCAAATATATACTGCAACAGAACACAGTCATAACAATAATATTACTACTAACAGTACCACCTTCACCACAAACTGCCAAATGCTCAAGTGACTCACATTCAAAGACTGCAAATCACTACCCTGTAGCAAAAACAAATGCCACTGGATATAATTATAACAGCACTGACCTTACTTAGCAAAGGTTACTCAACAACTTAGAATTTTGGACTACATTTTATGAAGTGGAACATTGTTTATATGTGTGTGTGCCGGGGGGGGGGGGGGGGGGGAACTATGAGTATGCATGTTGAACTTTTACTTCATTCTGTCTTAGGACTATATCTTACATTGGGACCTGGTTATAAGAGAGAGAGAGAGAGAGAGAGAGAGTGTGTGTGTGTGTGTGTGTGTGTGTGTGTGTGTGTGTGTGTGGTAGTGGTGGTGGTGGTGGTGGTGGTGTGTGTGTGTGTGTGTGTGTGAGTGTGAGTGTGTGTGTGCCGTTAGTGCCAGTGTTGGTGTTAGTGTGTGTGTGTGCCATTAGGGCCAGTGTTAGTGTGTGTTAGTGTGTGTGTGTGTGTGTGTGTGTGTGTGTGTGTGTGTGTTGTGTGTGTGAGTGTGTGTTGTTAAACTTGGTGAACAAAGACTGAAAATCTGTCCAAGGAAGTGACTGAACGATTGTTTTAAGAGTTCCTTTACAGGCTGAACAACAAGCACCCAAAGGCTTACCCCATCTCCACAGAGCAGTTCGTATGGTTCCTCTGTGTTGCTGTTGCTGGTTCTGGAACAGTGCACTCCAATGTTTATGCCTAGTCATGGAAAGTCCCCAACCCACTTCATATTTGTGAACTCCATCGAACCATGTAGTTTTCTGATTCTTTTTTTGTTTTTAACCTGACATACAATTTTACAAAACTTATCTGCCGATAAATCTAAGCAAAGCATTTATGAGACTGGGGAGGGGGGGAGGGGAAAGGTGGGGGGGAGGAAAAGGGGATGAGAGAGAGACCGACAGAGACACACAGAGAGAGACTCAGAAGAGACAGACAGACAGATCATTATCCTACAGGATGCAAGGGTCTGACTGTACCTGCTGGAGACAGAGACAGACCCAAAGAGACAAAACAGACAGACAGAGATCATTATCATACAGGGCGCAAGGGTCTGATTGTACCTGCTGGAGACAGAGAGAGACTCAAAGAGATAAAACAGACAGACAGAGATCATTATCATACAGGGCACAGAGAGACCCAAAGAGACAAAACAGACAGACAGACAGAGATCATTATCATACAGGGTGCAAGGGTCTGATTGTACCTGCTGGAGACAGAGAGAGAGACTCAAAGAGATAAAACAGACAGACAGACAGAGATCATTATCATACAGGGTGCAAGGGTCTGATTGTACCTGCTGGAGACAAGAGAGACCCAAAGAGACAAAACAGACAGACAGACAGAGATCATTATCATACAGGGTGCAAAGGTCTGACTGTACCTGCTGGAGACAAGAGAGACTCAAAGAGACGAAACAGACAGACAGACAAACAGAGAGAGACTCAAAGAGACCAGACAGACAGACAGACAGAGATCATTATCATACAGGGTGCAACGGTCTGACTGTACCTGCTGGAGCAGGGACGGAAGAACAATGATGTGACACCTGCTACTTGACCTTCACCTTCAGTGAAGTATTTCTTCAGAGCATCTTTCTCTGCCTGCCTGTCTTCCTGCACATTTGTGAACTCTTGTCAATTTCACCTGTCAGCAGATAAGATCAGAACAGTAGTAAGAGTGGGGATAGCTTAGTTGTTAGATCGCTGGACTCCTGATTGAAAGACTGTGGGTTCGAATCCTTGCAGGAGCGGCAGGAGAATTTTCTTCTCCAGTCAACTTTCTGCACCGACTCTTATTTTGGTATCTGTTCCACCCCTGTTTTACCACAGTAGCACATAAAAGACCCCGGTCATTCTGCCAAAAGTGCAAGTGGCAGATTACAGCTAAATATGCATGCACCTTACATATGTGGCTTTGCATGAAGTGACATGGTGCATGGTTGCACGGTGTACACAGAACGCACTGAGATGGCAGCAGTTTCATGTGGCACCAGCCATGCCAGCGCTGTAAGTACGCCACTTCAGTGGATATTCAAAAAGTCACTATAAAAAGCTAGTCACTCACGTAGAATCACATGCGAGCACAGTGAGTCTGCTCAAGAGCGGAGAATGGCGCTATATAAAAGAGATCAACAACAACAACAACAAGATTCACTTGTTTGCAAATAAGATCTTGTGTCCAGCAGCCTCAGGCTATGAGTCTGCTTTCATCATCACTCCCTTCAAGAACACGTCTGTGGATGGGAAGAAATGTGCGTGCATTAACACGAATGCTAATACCCACAATCATCTTCAATGATCTCACTTTCTTTGAAAGCCAGTATGACAATTATTATCATAAACATCATCATCAATGACCTCTGTAGTTTGACATACATGATGGCCAACATGCCACTTTTTTGTTTTGCCGGGTTCTACAGTCAGTTATTTGACTATCATTATACAATCATCATCATTATCACCATCATCACTGATCTCTGTAGTTTGACGCCACTCCACAACAGTCAACATGGTACCTGTCTTGTTTGGCTCTTATAGTTTTATATATATTATATATATATGATTATAAGCAGCAGCAGCAGGGTGTACAACAGCATCTGACAACAGTCAACATGGTATCTGTCTTGTTTGGTTCTTATAGTTTTATATAACATATATAAGATTATAAGCAGCAGCAGCAGGGTATACAACAGCATCAACATCATCTCAGTCATTTTCACCAGAATCCTCAACACCATCACCACCACCACATGAATCACCATCACCATAACAACAATCAGCATCATCACCACCACAGTTAGTATGGTCACAATGACCGTCATCATCACCTCAGAGGTGTTGTTGATGACAAACTCGACAATGGCCAAAATGCCGCCTCCACCCTGCGTAGTTCTGACAGTCAGCTGTCGCCAGTGTCCCCCGTGGGTTCTGTGATTGAATGGCCCATACTTGCTCTTTCGAACAAAGTCTTGGAAACTCTGAAAATCACACGCAGATGACTTTACAGTTACCTCACGTTCACGATATTCCTTTGCTCCAGTTTCTTGGTCACTTTCGGCAGACAGTGCGCTTTTGCTGTTGTGCAGGTTTGGGGGGGAATGCGTTTTCTTTTTGGAGGAAAGAATTAATTATCAACAGGTCACTGAACTCTGAGTGACAGGTGTGATTATCCAATCAGAATGTACAGATGAGACACACAACTATTTCTAAGGGGGGGGGGGTCTGCCAGTTTCCTCAGTTTAGAATCATTTCCTTTGGTGAATTCTCACTCACTGGAGGGGCCAGATTGGTCGTACATGAGTGAGGGAGAAAAAATGTTCTGATAAATCTTTACTTTACCTCAGTGGGTGTAGCTTCATCTCTCCTAGTGACACATTAATTTCCTGTTTTTTAACATCCCATCAACCACAGAACATCAGTGGGCAAAACTTTCTATCTCTTGGCAACATGTTAATTTTAATTTACTGGACTTTAACATCACATCAACCACAGAATCAGCAAACACCGTTTTAAATCACACTTTCATAAACTGATAAAGCTTCTGCATTGGGATGAAACAACAATCCATCAAACCACAAATAAAAAGCTGGCTCACAACCTGAACACACAATCTAGTTAATACTTATAACCGGTGGAAGACATCCATCTCCTTCAGAAACTAGGACAGGCAAAAACATATTCCATGCAGGATCTTTTAAATAATGCCCTCAAAGAATTATTTTCAAAGTCCTTTTGTTTCACATAAATCAGATCTATACAGTACCATAAAAAGCATTCCAGTGTTTGTAACTCACTGCTGGATATACTAACAGGGGTTGAGAAAGAGAGAGTGCGAAGCTGCATGCCTCAAAGCCACATGGTGCTGAGCAAGACAGGGCAGACAGACAGACAGACAGACCTGTAGTAATGTGGCCTTACCTGCACAACCACCTTGGAGTCTGAGGAGATGATGGAGATCTCAGTGGGACTTCCTACACAGTCTGTTCCGTCTTTGTACAACCCAAACCGGAATCCCACCACGGTTTCTGTGCACACAGCCAATTGTTTCACTACTCACTGCTAATCCATCAGTTGCAATTACTATTAGCAGGACACACCCTTTCACTGTGAGTTTAAATGCTGGCTTTGCTTGCCTTTCTGTACAAGAAAATACAAAACTGTGGCTAATGGTGCATTGTCTTTCTGTTAACATTGTACTCCACAATTAAAAAACAACAACAGACAGACAGAAACAGAAGAAAAAAAGAGAAAAAAATACAGAAGAAAGAAAAAAGCTGAAAGACCACAGCCAGATGCATGTCTTCTACATTGCTGCCAACCTCGACAGAAAAATTATTTTGGAGAGGTCAGATGCCCACCTTGGTTCTCCTGTTTCTCAGAGATTTGGTCTCCGCTTATTTGAAAGAGGAATTCATTTGAAATATGGAGAAGAGAAAAACAACAACTCAAAACAGACAACAATTTAATGAGAACAGCAGCCAGCCTAAGCAGCTTGTACTTGTAGGTAATCATAAATTCACAGTATGTGTGGCAAATATAGTTTGCTGAAGAAACAAAAACTGTCATAGCAGATGCATTTATCAGGTCAGTCGCAACAAATTCTAGGTATAACAATCAGCAACACATAGACTGGGACTCTACCAGCCCCATGACACTAAATGATTGGTCCCTACCAGCCCCATGACACTAAATGATTGGTCCCTACCAGCCCCATGACACTAAACGATTGGTCCCTACCAGCCCCATGACACTATATGATTGGTCCCTACCAGCCCCATGACACTACATGATTGGTCCCTACCAGTCCCATGACACCAAATGATTGGTCCCTACCAGTCCCATGACACTAAATGATTGGTCCCCACCAGTCCCATGACACTAAATGATTGGTCCCTACCAGCCCCATGACACTACATGATTGGTCCCTACCAGCCCCATGACACTAAATGATTGGTCCCTACCACTCCCATGACAAATCAAAATCATACATGACAACAACAACAAAAACAACGTGTAAACACTTACCACTGCCATCCTCACTGCGACCAACGGAAAATTCTGACTTGTTGCGGTACCCTTCCAACACTGGCTGGAAAATATTAAAATATGCCCCAAAAGAATAATCATCGGTTTCAGACTCACTACGAAACATCAGGCAGAGGTGAAAAGACAGGTCAGACTGCTAAAGGTCTATATATACATCCATGCTAACACACACACACACACACACACGCACGCACACACACTTGCATGCACACATACAACACATGTACACACACACTTACACAAGAAGTGATAGGGAGCAGTGGACAGCACATCCCATCATTCAGTTTCCTGCAACACAGTTCACAGCTCAAACTGTAAATCACAGCCACCAAATGCACCCCAAAGAAGGTGAACAGAATCTGAGACTAACATGTCCCAACAATTCTGCCTTCTGCCCTACCATCAGCAAGGTAGGATGCAAGCAGCACAGCCAGAGACCAAATAACAGAGATAATAGAACTATCACAGAGAGAGAGAGAGAGAGAGAGAGAGAGAGAGAGAGAGAGAGAGAGAGAGAGAGAGAGAGAGAGAGAGAGAGAGACAGAGAGAGAGAGAGGGAGAGAGAGAGCTTGAGCTTCAAACTAAGTGAGCACTCTCTGGGCAATATTGTCAGCTACAGATTTAGTTCTAATGCATGATATGATACTGTCCATCCCTCAAAAACAACAGTACTTCATAGATAAGACAGTAGCAATAAGAAACTGGAAAAGACATTTTTACCAATCAGACAGAACTGCACCTAGCGGAAAGAACACCTAGGAACATGGAAGGATAATGCATGAACAAGGAAACTGTCCACTCAGTTAAAGAAAAAAGCATGTACAGTAACCTGATACAATTAAACAGTCACAAAAGAAAGAACCAACGAAGAAGGCCTGATGAACTGCAGAAAAAAGAAGAAAAAAAGGAGAAAAAGGAGAAAAAAAAGACTAAGAAAAGAGAGAGAAAGAAGTGGAAACACCAAGGCCTGCATGCAACTGAGGTTCAAAAAAGAAAAGAAAAGAAAAAAGAGATAATAGAGGTAAGCAGTGAATATCTCAGGATGAGGCTGGGGTTGGTACTAACACTTGAGTGCAAAATAAAGACAGAGAGAGAGTTTTCAGTTTGTAGCTGGATTTTAACGTCCTGTCATGTGGTATCGACCACACAGGGTCATCAATCACTGTGACAGGGTCATCAACCAAACAGGGTCATCAACCACACAAGGTCAATCATCAAACAGGGTCATCAATCACACAGGGTCATCAACCACACAGAGTCATCAAAGGATGGGGGGAGAGAGACAGGAAACAGAGAAAGACAGAGAGAGACAAAGAGAGAAGGTCAGAGAGATAGAGAAAGTGGGACGAGAGAGAGTATGTGTGTGTGTGTATGTGTGTGTGCATGTGCACGCCTGTATACGTGTGTGCACATCCACTTACCTTGCTTTCATAAACTGTTCTCTGACATCTCCATTGGATGCCACCATTTTCAGAATATCCTTCATTCTGTTTGTCTTCACCTGAACATGAAAAGATGACCAGCAGGATAAAAGCACTGTACATATTCTGTCTGTGCAAGTAAAAGGTCAGGAATGATAGTAAATTTGAAAGCCTGCGACTTCTTTCAACCATAATACTTAATAATAACAATAATAATAATGAGGTGTACTGATACAGGGGGCCCTGAAAAAGTATGTAGCTATTAGCTCGATAAAAACATTTTCTGGTGTTTAGAAAGAATTTTCACTGAAGAAACATAAAACATTTATAATATACACTGTATATAAAGAGATAATGATACCAAAAAAAAGTGTCATGACTATGCCACACCTCTCCTAAAGAAACTCCATTGGCTTCCTGCAGCAGAATGCATTTTCTTTAAACTGGCAACTTGTTTTTCATTCCGGTACTTTGGTGGCACTCTACCATCTTACCTCTCCCACTGCTGCCTGTGACAGTGTCCTTGACACTTGTACTACCATCTTACCTCTCCCACTGCTGTCTGTGACAGTGTCCTTGACACTTGTACTACCATCTTACCTCTCCCGCTGCTGCCTGTGACAGTGTCCTTGTACTAATCCTCCAGATCTCTTTGTTCTTTCTCTTAGAAACCTCTGATCATTCCATGTGTCAGCTTGAAAAGTGCTGGTGCACAATCCTTTCAGTACCAAGCTCCAGTTGTTCGCTGCACTCAATATCCACCTCTCCTTGTCTTTGTCATCTTTTAAGGCTCAACTTGAAACTAACCTCAGCCTCACCACCTGCCCATGGTATTTACCAACCTGTCTGTACGCCTTGAGCAGGGTTAATTGTATTGTACTCTGCAGACACAGAGTGAAGTGCACTTCATTTCAGGTGAAGATGGTATCTATTTACTTGGAAATGCCCATATGCACTCCACCCTGTCTCTCAGTTGTGATTTGTGGACACTGTCTCGTGACTTTGCCCCTCAGAATGAATGAAACGTTAAAAATCAGCTCTCATCACTGCCCGTCTTAACGCAGAAATCATTCTGGTGGCGACAGTGTAGTTTAAGGTATAGTCTCCTTCTTCCCTCACATCCTGGGATCTCGGTCCTTGCCAGAACTTCTTCAGAGACAACCTGGCATTAAACCAGTTTAACCAAACCAAGTACCTGGATTTTATCATCCTGTCAACTACGGATATAGGGTTACCTCAGGATGAGGGAACTCTTGCCTGAATGATCATCATCATTACCATCAGTCACTATTATGGTAAATATTTCCGACTTACCTGTAGTTGTTCTTCATATGGCATTTCCCATAATGGTGTAACGCTGGATTTTAGTCTGAAAAAGTAACAACTCCCCCAGGTCAGAACATCTTTACAGCAACCAAGAGCCAATTTAAAAAACAACCTGTTTTCAGCTGCTCATAAAATGAATGCTATGCATCCTGGTTCACAAAAAAAAATGAACAATGGGGTTGAAAGGAGTGTACAAACATGAACATGGAAACTGCAGACATTACTGTGCTGAAACACACCCACCCATCCACCTGTGAATACACACACACCAACACACGTGAAACATGCATGACACAGGTGAGCAAAATCAACATGTAACATTTTCAGACAACACAAAATATATTCATACATATACTTCAGTAAGACAGTAGTACAGTAAAAAAAAAAGTTACTTAACACTACAGATCCTGTTCTTCTTCTTTTTCCATACTGCATTTGTTCTGCTTATAAGAAATGTGTTGCATGTGAATGTAATCTTTGCTTGATAGCTGGGGGGAGGGGGGGGTGAGAGAGAGAGAGAGAGTGAGGCTTGTGAAAGATTATAATGATGACTAAAGTGAAGATACTACATCAGTTGGGTGGGGGGGGGGAGGGGGGGGGGTTCAAAAAGCTCAACAGACACTTTCAAAACCTTGTTGGTTCTACATGATATTGTTTGCTTCAACTGCTCATTTTTTTTTCTTTCTCTCTCTCTCTCTCTCTCTCTCTCTCTCTCTCTATTTTTACAAACCTGATCGTTGGGGGTATGTTTTCATCCAATCTTTGCTTCTTTGTTTTATCTGCACCATCTGTAGAGCCTGCATTGGACACAAAGAAATACAATACTGAACATTTCATCAATAGCACAGCCTGCATTGGAGACACAAAAATACAATAGTGAGCATTTCATCAATATCACAGCCTGCACTGAACACATAAAAATACAATACTGAGCATTTCATTGATAGTGCTTGTCCAGTATAAACTATAAAAAAACATGTCAAGTGTCACAGCTGCCTTAACAGCTACCCGAGGCCTCTTTCATCTTGTTTTTTCAACGACAAGGGAATGCAGCCTTTGCGCCCGATATAAAAGTGGCATTGCATGTCACACAGGCTGGTTTGGCCTAGCGATAAGGCGTTAGGCGGGTAAGTGGAATGACCTTGGTTCCATACCGCTTTGGCTCTCCTTTCTCTTCAAAAAGGTTGTGGTTTGTGGACGCTGACTTGTGACTTTGTCCATCACTTCCTACTATCGCTGCCCATCTTAATGCAGGTGTCATTCTGGTGGTGACAGTATAGCGATAGGTATATAATCTCCCTCTTCCCCCACCTCCATATCCCATTTCCCCCGTCCTTAATAAGCTTTATGGTTTCTGTGGATGTTAAGCACCATGTTTACTTACTTACTTACACAAAGGCCAGCTAGCACACTTGTGGTTGTTGTGTGCAGCCAGCCTTGTTACCCATCACTGACAAAACTAAGTTCTGAAAAGGAATATATATAAATTCAACAGAGCATTTTGAAACAAAATCCTTTGATTTTAAGTTTTTTACTTTTTATTTCCACCTCTTCTATCTGTTGGACAAAACCTGCTTTGAGATAATAAGAATAGACTATTTATGGTGCCCTTGTAAGCACCCTGGGTGCTTACAGAAGTGCATGCATGCACACACACACTCACTCACATGCACGCACATACTCTCACACACACTGGCAGTCACACACTCACTCATTCAGTCACACACTCACTCACTTAGTCACACACATTCACTCCATTACACACACAGTCTCACACACACACACACATGCAGCAGCCACTGGATATATATATATATATATATATATATATATATATATATATATATATATATACAGAAAATGGTAGGATATCATTCAGTGAAAAGGTCTGGATTTGAAGGTGTCTGGGGTTTTGTTCATTCATGCGCATGTCCACCAGTACCTACCATCATGCTTACGCTTCATGGGGTCAGCAGCAGGCTGGGCTTTCTGAAAATTAATGGGACACAGCAAAATGTGTTACAAATATACATAAAACCACACCTGTACAGTTGAGTACAGTTAACACAGATGCTAATGACACAAAGTACTGGATAACACAAACAAGTTTTCTGGTCCCACAGACTTGATTCTTCTGGTCCCACACACTTGATTCTTTCTCAGCATCTACTGCAAAGCATGCTAAACATACCAAATTATACTGATATAATAACGCAAAGAACTGGGTAACACAAATGGGTTTTTTGGTCCCCTGACTGCAAGAAAACTGTTTGGGTTACTCTTCCCAGAAAAGCAAGAAAACGTAGATGCAAAAGCAGCTGTGTTTCATCAATACCAAAGTAAATTTTGTGTGTGTGTTACATCAAAGTGTAGGCACAATATGCAGTTTCTAACTGCAGTTGTATTGATGGAGAGACTGAATGGTGAGCTAGTTCTGTTTTAGCTGTTGTGGTGGTTTTACATATCTTGCAAATCTCACATTAGATGATTAGTCACAAGCATGCCACCAACTTCTCATCTGTAGATTATCATTCACTGAGTTTAACTTAGCTGTCCTAAGCAAAATCATAAAAGATTCAAATGAACACTTATTCATTATGACATAGACAACGCGATACAAATTTTCAGGCAAATCCCCTTCTTCAGGCCACAAAACGACACTTACACAACAGTGAAACGGTTAAAAACAATGAAAAATGATATGAGAAGTGAAGGAACTTATCTTTTTGTTGTTGTTGTGTTCAGTGCTAGCAGTCATTCTTGTTTCAGATTTCTGTCCTTAGGAAAACCAGCTAAACTAATATATATATAATATATAAACATTTATACAAAAACAATTATTTTGACAATAGTGGAAACGGAAGAACCAATCCATTCCTCAATCCATCCAACATAGTTAATCAAAGCTTGCAGTTTTTGCACAAAGTGCAAAGGTGAGACAGTTTACCTTGGCCCCTAATTCCCTTCCCTTCCATACATGGCCGTTGATGACCTTCAGTGCAGCCTCTCTGTCTTCTTCACAACTGTTGCAAAGAAACCAACACACAGTAAGGTACAGAGACTAAAGATGGCATGACAACAGTCAAAGAAAAGTGCAAATACTCAGTGGTATCACAATCAAAACTGGAGATGATGTAACTTTCATAAGTGTGAATTATCAGTAAAAAAATAATTAATTCCACTGAATGTTAAATAGTCAAAAACAGGTCAATGTCATCAAACTGGCATGAATGTTAAATACACCAATAACCGAGTCTAAAGCTCAACACTATCATTTTCAATTTCATATAAAGTTTGTTGATGATCATGATGGCTTTTACATGGTGCTATTCTCCACTCTGAAGCAGTTTAGCCCTGATATAACCCTATGTGGTTGGCTGGGCTCAAAGCACCATCTAACTCTCAAGCAGACTCACGACACTCTTTTTTTTCCATGTAATTTTGAAAAAGTGACTTCAGCCTTTCATAGCACTTTTTTGAAGATCCACTGAAGCAGTGTGCTTTAAGTGGATCAGAGCGTTGATGAGTGCATGATAAATGTACATTATTATTATTAAGTACAATGTTACAATGCTATTTGGCTGGTGCTACGTGCATCTGTCTTGGCACATATTCTGTGTACAACATAGAACCATGCACCAGCTGACAGTGTCACTTCATGCAAAGCCACATGTGTACATTGGGTGCATGCGTGTTTAGCTGTAACCTGCCACCTGCACTTTTGGCAGATTGACTTGGGTCTTTTAGTGTTACCTGCTGCTGCAGTGGAACAGATACCAAAATAACAGTCAGCACAGAAAGTTGACACTGGAGAAGAAAATTCTCCCACATCACCTGCTGCACCTCAAAGTCAAACCCAAGACTTTTTGATCGCAAATTTGGCACTCTAGCACTGAGCCATCCCTGCATTCCTGACAGTTTGATAGATTTTTCTCTCTCAAAATTCTGAACCTGAGAAATTACGACCAATGGTGGTGGTGTTTTTTTGATCAGCTGACTGGACTATCATTATTAGTAACACTGTTACAGCACTAACACACATCATCACACTGACATAATTGTTCATAGTAGTCACAAATGGTTCAATAGAAAATATGTCTTTAAACACTTCAAACAGGAAGCATAATTGACTACAAGTACAACACAATCTGAGTTCATGTGTGTTTATGACAACAAAATTCCATACTTTTTCAATTTATTTCCCCCACTCCATGTCTTTAACGTTTTCATCAGTACCACAGTATCAGTGTCAGTATCACATGTGTGAAAGTATTACCGAAACTACTGAAAGAGATAATGGCACTAAAATCACATTCCTGTATGATACTGACTTTTACATATTAATGAACGTCCAATGTTAATCTCATGTTCTCTTTTAAATTAGTTTTAAACTGTTTTTTGTTGTTCATTGTAAAATATAAGACTTTTACCAGGTGTGGTGGCTATTATTGTTTTAAATTTGATACCTGAAAACAATCTGTCCAGCTTCAGCATATATATATATGCTTATGAACCATAGACAATGACCTGACCTGAAGCAGACAAAAGCAAATGCTTTCATGGGCAATGCCTTCAGCTTGTGGGGACGAAGCCCAAGGGTTGTAGACAGGCGCTTCCTCAGTTGCTGTACGGATGAAACAAGGCAAAGGTGCCCTTCAGTCATCATCATCATCAGTCACATGAATTAGCCATCATACTTATAGATCATTATCATCTTGTCATCATCATCATCATCATAAGTTAAATCATCACAGCATCAAAGATCATGGCAATCACTGAATCAGAAGAAAAATTAACATTGTAAGATCTTAACATTAAATTTAAAGGCAGTATCATTTGCAATCTAATATTGCATTGCTGTTTAATATTTAATCAAATAAACTGACAACACACATACATGTATACAATTTTTAAAACTTTAAATAGATCTATAATCTATAGTATAAACTCGAAGTAGAACATTAAAAAAAAATCCAGCTTAAGTTGCTAAAAATGAGTCCTAATTACTAAATTAGCATGTAGACAAACAAACAGCTCAATCTTATCGCATGCCCCTCATTACTATTAGTGACCAGTCTCACTTTAAAAAAATACATATAAAAAAAAAATTTAAACTGGAAGTGGAAGACAAAATACTTTTGATGGTTCTTTTTCTAAATTATAGCCTTTTCTTCTTTAAAAAAAAAAAAAATCTCAACAAGTTACATTTGATTTACATGATGTACATGCATATATGTACGTGAATTATGCAAAGCATGAAGTTGTGTGATTCCAGCATTGGGCTGCTCAAACTCAAAGTGGGAATTCCTAAACTGAGCCCCAGTGTCAGAAACAACTGCAACCTAATCATTTGTTCAACTGTAAAAATGTTTGTGTGCAAAGTGGGAATATTGGTCATCATGAACATTTTAACATATATACTTTTTTGAACTTGCATACAGCAAATGCTGTCTTGAAAAAAAAAAAAATGCATGCAATGGTGAACCAAACACGAGGCTATGCAGACTCATACTGACACAGTGACAGTGATTTTTTAAAAGAACAATCCTGCCCTTATGAAGAGTTGATAGTTGAAATTCAGCTTCTTGTGCCTAGTCAAGTGCAGAATTGTGTGCAAGTCTGACACTGTGACAGATAACACTTTAACAGTGCTCACTATATTTAGTCTTCTTGAGCTTGAGACCCTTCATGATCATGGCAGTCAACATTTTTCACTGGTGCCTGGTTACGTCTTGGCATTTTGCAGGTACTCACAGATTCCTGGCTTCTTGAGTAAGTAAATAAGTAAACCAGTGTTTTAAGCCCAGTCAACCAGTGCAGTTATATCAGGGCGGTACCTTCTTGAGTAGGCAGCCTGTTGTCAACAGGTTTAGTGAGAGTTAGTGGAAGGAAGTGGTCCTGAAGCATATCATGGCTACAAAAAGAAACAAGCTGGAGTTTTCAGCATTGTTTTTTGCACGATTATGCTAAGCTGCAAAAATGTGATTGATCCCACACACATATAAACGGTGGGAACTAGTAGTAGTACTGCTGTGGGAAACTGATGTATATAGGCAGTGAACTAACCAGTACCACTGACCTCATTCATTGTCACCCACCCTGGTGTGGCAGAGCTGTCAAAGCTGACCAGCATATCGACAACTGACAATCGACTTTGCACCCCAACATCAGAGAGACAGAGACTGAGTGAGAGAGAGAGACAGCTTAAAAAGTCAAAGCTATTTAATTAAAACTCATTTGCGTACAGTAAAATACTAAACCAGTAAATGCCTGGGGGTTGACTTTGACTTTGAGCAATTGCATGAGATTGAGAGGGGTTGTTTTGCATCAGAGATGCTGTGTGTGTTTTTTTCATGTATTTTTTTTCTTTCCTTCTGTGTATTTAGGATAATCGTCCCTGATAAAAATTAAAAAAAATCCCAGTTGTGAATGCATTCAAATAACATTAACAGAACTTACTTTTTTTTCTTTTTTTTAAGATGCCAAGCTTCTTTTTTGTCAGCTTTGGAGGTCCTTAAATTTTTTGACAGACTCAATCTAATTAATACAGTCAGTTTGACCTGCCTGTTCTACATATTCTTCCTTGAGTTTAAACGATTAATTATTTTGTATCTTTCTCATAAATCTGTGCACCATTGCCTTTGCTTCTCAGCAATCACATGTCAAGGAAGGTAAAATATCATTATCAATATCAGTAATCAATAATTTGATTTTAATGTCTCGTCAACCTGTAACCACATAGTCACCTCAGGTCATCAGCTCAATATTGTCAGTGTCATGAAACTGGAATTGGAAGGTACATGTGCTGACTAAAAGTATGTTTGCAAGGAACCAAGAAAAGAATGGTGGTTATAAATATAATACTTAATACTATTAAGTATTATACTATAATAGGGTCAGGGGTAGGAGCAAGGTGATCGCAAGTCAACACCCTATCTCCAAGCATCATGGTGTAACATTGCTTGACAACATGCATTATTTACAATTATTAGTAATATAGTAATTAGTATACATACTTTAAATAAAAACCATATCAATTATCACTTGTAAAGTTGTAGTTGTACAAGTTGTAGTTGTACTAGTTATAGATCTATGACTATCACTATGACTATGACTGTATGAGTGTGCAGATCTGTGCAATACAGTTCAAAATGACTGTATGAGTGTGCAGATCTGTGCAATACAGTTCAAACTTCAATATAAATTATAATACCTTAAATCCAAATCTCCTGGGCAGCCCTGTGATTTCTATCTTGAACTTTTCTGATGTAAAACCAGTTTCCCTGGGGCACAGTTCCACTTCTGCTTTTTCTGCGTTTGTTGTTTCTTCTGGTTCAGCATCACTGCCATCAGCATCAGAAAGTTCAGCACCACGGTCTTCCTGGATCTCATTTTCTTCAGTTTTTATTTTCACAGTGGAGTCCTCAGCATTCTCACTTTTTACCACAGCGTCTAGCTGGGCATTGCTGATGCTGGTACTACTTTCAGTTGCTTCTGACTTTACCACTGTAGCTTCCACATCTGCCATCACTGTGTTTGTATCCTGAGTTTAGGAGCAAACTTTTCTCTTTTTTCACATTCACAGTCAGTGCGTTCTGTGACTGTATAGTATGTGACTAATGTTAACAATCCTCTTTCTCGCAGAATATAAATAAAGCTCCAGGGCTCGACATTAAGGACTGCCTGACTGCCAGGTGAAAGTAGACCCGGCTGTCGGGCAACCCATCTTCATGGTCACTGGTGAGGTTGCCTTCGGTTTTCTTTAACTAGTTTAAGGTGGAACTGCTGAAGTGGATCACTGGATGGAATGCACACAAAAACCTTGCCTTCGAAAACAGATCTACACTGTTCATTTAGAAGTAAGAAGACTGTAAATGACGAAAGGAGCTGGAATGCTTTGAATGAAATGCGCCTTGCTTGTCCATGGGCGCAGCCATATATATTAGTCTCGGACTGAATTTTTTTTATTGTTTTATTTTTATTTTTAGCCGGTTCGATCTCTCCGTATTTCTTTTTCTTAAATCATACACTGCAAGGTATTCAATGCAAATAAAAATAACTAATCGTCAATATACAGTTTTTCCATCGATATAACATTTTCTTGATAAATAAGTTGATTCAGTAGCACCGGAAGTTGATTTTCTCAGAACGGAGACAGAAAAATTCAGCGGGAATAACGTTTCGAGAAGCAATCTGACAACATCGTCTCAATTATGGCAGACGAAAAGGTGGAAATCCTATATTTATATCTTATTGTGCTTATGTTCATGGTGAAGTAACTATTTTCATTTGACGACATAAATTTAGGTTGTGTTAAATCGTTTCCAAGGGCGCTAGCAGACGCACCTCGTTGATTTGCTTTTGTTTGACAATGTATCTTTTAAAGCTAAATTTTAGCTCGATTTTTGCAAATTTTGACAGTACTCTCTAAAACTAGTAAAAGTAAGTATTGGCGGTGAAGGCGATAAACTGTACAATAATCAGAAAACGGTTAAAAGTCCCTCTTTGATGTGGATTATGTCTGTCGTGTCTCACTGTCTCAGTAGCAAGCGATTATAAATACAAAACTGTCCTTATTCGTCTGAAGGAATGGCTGAATGGGCTACATTTTCTGTTTGTGTTTTCTCTTTGATCTGATTACATCAGAACTGAGATCTTGATGGGTTACATGGGCAGCGCCAAATTAAAACAAACGGAAGTGATCAGTACATGGCCCAGGAACAGATTACTGCCCTGATCTAGAGATCTAGAGTATTTCATGAGGCAGTGAAACAGTGGTTTGATTTGGATAACTCCTGAAACAGCCGACCTGTTGAGTTGATTAAAAATTACTAAATATTCCTGCAGCTAGTTGAATCTGAGGACTGTGGTCCCTAATCCAGAATTCTGCTGATTATTTCATTTGTTTAAACTGTGACTTGATTCAGATAACTCACAGTTAATTGAAATTGTACAGCCCACCAAGTTCTATTTTTATGTCACTTTTATTGTTAGGAAGGCTCACATCTTACAAATATTTCATTATTATGAGTGTAGTTCTGAAGGCAATCTTGAAGTTGAGGAAGGTTCTGTATTGTGGCCATCATATGTGCGCAGCACTTATGACTTATGGTATTATAGTCATACTCATAGGCACCAGAATTTCTGGAGAAATGTATGATTAAAAGAAAAAAAGAGTCATTGAAATGGCTCATTATAATGTTTTCAAACCTTTGAAATGTCTGATTAAAAACAACAAAAACAAAGAAATAACAGCAAAACTGCCATTGCCATGAATCTGTAAGTAGAGCCCATGATGCTAAACGTACCCACTGAAGCATGTGGAGACCAGGGCATTGAGGCAGGGGTCTTACGTGTTGCAGGACGAAGTCCCAGAGTCTCCCGAGATCCACTTTGAGCCGGTGGTCCAGCTGAAGCCTGTGGAGGTGAAGACCCTGGAGGAGGAGGAAGATGTGCTGCTGATGCTGTGAGTGGACAGGGAAGGCAGTGTATATGATACTACATCACTACACGTGTAGAACTAGAAGAAAGTACTGTACTAGGATTGGGAAGGAGAGTGCTGGCACACAGGTTATCAGTATCTGTTTAACTGTTAAAATATTGATAGGTAAGGTGCTTACAAATTTCCATTGTTATTATTATTATGGTTAAAAGTAACTGGCACAGAAAGATACTGGTTAGCAAGAGTCTGACACATGGCACAGGTTTGTTATTAAGAAACTGGTTATCAGAAGGTGAGTGACTTCTGGGTAGCACAATAACAGAAAGAGACAAACACTGCAGACTGGCCCACAGGTGGAGGCAGACTGGATAATGTAACTTTGTAAGGAAACTAAGTGACAGTGACACAGACTGGTTACCAAAAGGAGACTGGTTAGTGGAAGGAGGTTGGTTAGCAATAGCAGGAGCTGCCAGTGACTCAAGAATAGTCATTATAGTGGAAGGAGATTGGCTCAGATTGGTTAGGCAAAGGAGACTGGCATGGAACTGTTGCAACAGTTATCAGGAGACTGGTGACTGGAACTAGTGGAAGGATACTGGATCAGACGTTATTAAATCAAGAGACCGGTAGTGTAAAATACTGTGCTGATTAGTGGAAGGAGACTGCACTCCCCTTGATGAAAAAAAATAATCATTGTTGGATGTATGTTGTAATCTCTTAGAGTTTACGCAAACTACTACTGCATTTTATGATGATACAAAACGACGGGCGGACTGATTGACATTGTGATGTTTGTCGATGTCCTCTGAAAATGCACATAAAACTTGCAGTTGAACTGCAGGATGAGCTTGGGAGTCCAAGATCTACATTGAATGTGAACACTTGTGAGAATGTGAACCGTGGCTGTATAGTTATATTCTTTTTTTGTTTGTTTTGCAGGCGAGCCCGGTTGTTCCGTTTTGACAGCGAGGCTGAGCCCCCAGAGTGGAAGGAGCGTGGCACTGGGGAGGTCAAAATCCTAGAACACAAAGTCACAAAGATGATTCGCATCTTGATGAGGCGAGACAAAACCCTCAAGATATGTGCAAATCATTACAGTGAGTGGTGTTCTCGCATTCTTTGTGTGTACAATGAACAGTGCTGGCTTTTTAAAAGGCTCCACATTTTTGTGTGAGTTTGGCTGGCTGTATATGTGTATGATGTAAAATTGATGAAATGGTAACCAGTAAACCAGAGTTTAGGGTTTGAGTCTTCAGCTGTGCAAAAGTTGAAAGCACCATCATACTGGATGTAAATCATGGAGCAGATATATCTTTCTTATGTTCCTATCTGTTATTATATTCCTCCAAAGTGTTGGGTTGCCTTTGGCATTTTTATTTGCATGACCTTGAGAATGGTGTCACTACTCTTGGCAAACAGCATTCTGGTTCATGTTTCAGGGAGCACTGCTGAGAGTCTGTTGACTGATTTGGTTGTTTTATTACTTTTAATGACTTGCTGTACACAAGAGAATGTTGCAACATCACAGCAGACTGTGGAACTGAACCTGCTTGTTAAGTGTAAAAAAAAAGTGTTTGGTCCCCAGCAGTTTAAAAATGAAATGGTGTTTCATTTTTCTCCTCTAGCCACCACCACCCCACACGCACATCACTTCTTCAGTTTTTGTTTGCCCTTGCAGAAGATGAGTCATTGTGAATGGACCTTCTGATTTCTTCTGCAGTCACACCTCTCATGCAGCTGAAGCCAAACTGTGGCAGCGATCGTGCCTGGGTGTGGTCCACATTAGCTGACTTTGCTGACGAGGAATCCAAAGAAGAACTGCTTGCCATCCGTTTCGCAAATGCTGAAAGTGAGTACTTAAGAACTGGCTGTAGAGCTAAACTGACGTTCACATTATCCCCAGTACTTTCTGTGTTGGTGGTGTGTTAAGTGCCGGACTTGAAATTGAGATGTTGCAGGTTTGGGCTGTAAACTAATTAATTGCGTGTTCTGTTTCATGCAAATAGGTGTGGTGTTGGTGCAGAAGATTCAGAATGCTTCTAAATTGCTGTAAGTTCAATACCTTCAGAGGGTACTGAAAACAATTTTATATGAGTACTATGCTGGATTTGGATCACAGAATTGTTGGGGGGGGGGGGGGGGGGCACTTTATCTCTTTCTCACTTTACTATAATATGACTAGCCTTTTCTTAGATTGCATTTGCACAGCAAAGAATTGAACATCTCTCTTCTGGACGTGATGGGCACACTTAGTTTGGATGCTTGTTGTCACATGATAGTATTTGTTTCAAGCTGGCATGCAGCTGTGTAAAATTTACATTTTCTTGCATTACACCCCTTTTATCATTTCACTGATTTGCAGATGTGGAGACCGCCCCTATAACATTGACTTGACATTCTGAATTTTGCTGTTTTTTCAGATGCTCAGAAGTTCAAAACAGTGTTTGAAGAGGCTCAGGCCAAGGTGGAAGCATCAAAGAAAACAGGTGAGAAAATGTGGACCAACCCTGCGTGAAAAGGGAAAACTTTGGAGAAAGACTGATGGTCTCTGTTTAAACTTTGGGGGGGGGTGGGGGGGGTTCCTCATTAAAAGTAAAGGGGATGCTGGCAAAGATGCCAGAAAATGTGCAAATATCTTCATTTGTGGACTTCATATGGTGGTTCTGATGGTATATGTACAACAGAAATTCTTTGCTCCAAATATGAGCATCTCGGGGTGCAGCCTCTTTACCAGTGAAGACCAGAAAATGATTTGCTCATATGGACACTTCTGCTACGCATGCCTATCTTGTTCCTTGCATCACATGCACTGAATGCCAAATACAAAGTGGCAGCGTTCTGGCCTTGTTTTAGTGATTTTCAAACAGGAATTATTTGCGGCAAGTAAACCATAATCGACTGGGGGAGCAGGGGGGGGGGGGGAACCTGTGGTTTGTCTGTTAGTCTGCCTATTGGCTGTACCTTGTTCACAAGTAACCCTGCTACAGTGAGCGCCTGGCTGTTGCTTGTGTACTAGTAACCCAGGCACAAAAGTGTTAAATATGTCGTAACTTATTGTTCAGTTTAGTTTCCTCCTGACTGGGCGTAAAACACCAAGTTGCTTACTTAGTTTCCTCCTTTAAAGAGAATAAGAGAAAGCAGGGATTTACACCTCAAGCTGCTGCTGTTGGTGTTCAAGTGATGCAGCTACAGCAAGTGCTTGGCTGTTACTTAAGTTATATGACTTAGTGCCAGAAGGTGTGCATGAAAACAGGACAAAGGGGGTAGAAAATAAAGCTGATGATACATTGAAACTAGTTGTGTTTTTAGAATGTGCACAATGCTAGGAAAGATTTCTTAAAAGCAAAAGATAAAAACTTGTGCACTTTTGGAGATATTTGCTGACAAAGGTCATAAAAGGTGCATGTTGTACATCAGATATTACAACATGCATAGTTCATTGTGTCTTCAGTTTTGCACAAGTATGCACAAAATCAAGTCACACTATTAGTGCACATCTACCCTACTATGTTTGTGCCAAATTTTGTACACTCATATAATTTAACACATGATTGTGACATGTTGATTGTTGTAATATCTGATGGGCGACATAAACCCATAACTCACATTTTTTTATATAACAAGTAACACACCCTTTCATGCAATATACTATAATCAGCCATACAAGTGCATGCAAAAACACAGTGAGAAGATTTTTTCTCAGTTTGCATTTAATAACAAGTCATAAAAATTAAATGAAACAAATTCTGTATTACATCAGTATTACAACAAAATAACATTTCCCCAATTTTTAGCATAGAAAACATTCTGTTTGCTTAGATCAGTCTAACAAAAACAAATCAGAATGACCGATTTTATCAAGGTAATTAACAATTAAGTCCCCCCCCCCCCCCCCCCCCCCCAAGCTCTTTGAGATGTGGATTCTCTGCGGCCAGCCTCTCTGTACCGTCTGCAAGTGCAACTGTCTGTTTAATGTTTTCCTCCTTGCTGTACCACTTGGCTCAGGAGTACGCTCAGTTCCGCATACCCTGGTCATGTCAATGAATTTGAAGTGTTATGAATATGAAATTATTAACCCAATAACCAGCAACGGTCCCAATACTGATATGCTCAGTACAAACATGTCAAACCTACACACCATGACTTCTACACAAATCAGTACTCAGTTCTCAGAACCGCTATTAGTATTACTAACATCTGCTGGGCTTAATTAAACTAAAAGTTTAATGTTTTACGTCACGTTACAACAACAGTTGTGTGGCCAACATGACATCTGACATAACTTTCAGGACGAAAAGTACTTCCAGGAAAAAAAACTGTACTTCATCACTCTCGCTCAGTTAACAAAATATTCTCGCAACACCACTAAACAGTCTACAAAAAGCATGCACCTATAACTGACAAGTTTTTGATGAAATTGAGTACACATCCTGAATCAACAGTTGCACGTAAGATTTACAAGATATTGCCTTGTCGTAATGAAATTCTTCACGCTGTACTTGGCTAAGTATAAAAAAAATGGGGTTTCAGATCTTCGGAAGATGCCACTTTTCACAGTACTTTCATTTCGCACACCCAAATCAGTGGAAAACTTGAAAATAATCTCAATAAACTCCTGAAAAAGCACACAGTGCATGTTTTACATCAGACCACTGTACCTATGTCGGACCACTGAAGGAGACTACAACACACCTTTCAATGTTTCCGAACAAAGACACGCCATGCGGCTGGGAGAATGAAGGCACTCAGGAAAGGTCACTGACGTGCCAGATGTTGTCGATAAAAAAGAGACTGCTTTCTCGTTCAAAATATTAGATATCTTGTAGGAACGTCGGATATTACAACAACATCAAACGATCGGGGAAATATTCTTCAGATTTCATGCAAAACTTTGCTGAAGAAAAAAAAAGAGTATCGCTGTGTAGTGCAAATGCATGGATCAGAACACATGCGATTTTCCGGTGATTCCAAAGCGATGCTGTCGTTTTTCGGTTGTTCAAAGTTTTCAGTTCGAGTTTGCAACACATCTGACGTACATACAGGGCAAACATTTGTGATCAATTGATTGAAAATACATCTATCGTGAGTGTTGATGGTATATTATCCGGATAAAATGATGTTTTCCGCGTACTGATCGGTGATTGTTTCTCCATGTGCTTGCGATTTGTTTGTAAGCAAAATGACGAAAATCACTCGGTGCATGGATGTCCGTTTTTGGCGGTCATTTTTCAGCGCTTTTTCAGTGTGTGATGACTGTATCTTGAAATCAACCACAGCCTGGTTGCTGAAATTATCTGTACTATATATTCATTCATTCATGCAAGTACACAACACAACACTTCAAATAAAAACAGTTTCCGCAATGTTTTATTTTCATCTGAAGTGCATAACCCCATGCATGTGCACCTTTTGGCACTAAGTCATATACAAGTGACCCATGTTTGATATCTAGTAACTAATGGCTCTATTTTGTTTCCTCCTCTTGTTCAGGTGAGAAGGCAGATGGAGAGGAACAGAAAACAAACGGGAATGCTGATGCATCAGAAGCAAAAGACACAGGCTCTGAAGAGAAACTGGCTGAACAACTGGGTGACCTTTCAGTGAAAGACTCTGCAGGTGGAGACACGTCGACAGAATCAGACAAGAAGGACACAGAAAAAGCAGAAGAGAAAGACTGAGGATGGCCACTTGTAGTGGAGTGAATGAGATTGAGAGTGTGCATGATGATGAGTACTGTTTGAGTGATGAAATGTGCAGGTGGTGTTTTTTTCCCCATCAGACTTTGTTTTTGATTTTGACAGGGCCAGTGACAGTGTTGTGTGTGTCACAGAGGCTGGTTTATTGAGCAGATTGAGATTTTCTGATTTACTGTGTCAGCTAGTTGGCATGCAGAAGGCTCACACCTGTGTATTTTGGGTACTATTTATTTCCACACATTACTTCTTGTGGTGTCGAGTTGAGCCGAGTTTTGACTTGAATGCATTTGAAATGAAGTGTGTTCATGAATTTGATTTGTACAGCACCGTTGTACAATAGCAGAGCATTATTGATTTTGATTTGAAAAGAGGATTAGAGAAAATAAATACTTGGTTTGAGCTTTTAATACCTCCTTCATATTGGTCGGAGAAAGGGAGAGAAAAAATCCCAGTTTAATTTCTTTTTTTTGGGGGGGGGGGCTGATTTGTGGTATAATTTTGTGAGCTTCACTGTAATGGTGATCATTTATTGTAGTTTTATACAGGATCAGGGATGGAGTGATAACAACTACGCACAGAAATGAGTTTTCCTGCACACAGAAATTTACCTACATGAGACTGCGTTACGCACACAGCTCTAATTTTCCCTTTATGTTTCTTCCTGCAATTTTGTTCCCCCATTTGATCAGCTTAATGAGAGGAAAAGAAAACTGTGAAGTTGTCAGCATGCCTGAGCAATCATCTTGGAGTGAAAGAGTAATAAGGTTTGTGCTGTGGTGCAGATGTATGTCATTTCTCTTGCATTGATTTTCAGGTGAGCTCCACAGAATTGTGTAATCTTTCCATCCTTGACCACTGGCTTTGAATTTGAAGAACTGTGAGGCGCTGTCTTTTTATAGGGTACACCTGTTTCACATGTTTGTAACAGTAAATGAAAACTTTGCAATGACTGCTGTTAGATCAACTGTATAAAAGCCATCAACAAACAATGATAGCTAAACACATCCATGGTGAAATTTTACTTAAGGTTACCTCTACTTTTGTTGCATGTATTGTTTCTGTTTCAAGTAAAAAGTACTACTTGCCCTGTGTCAAAAATCACACAAGAGACTTCATTATGAAGAAAGTAGGAAAATTATATTCCCTTTGACCAGGTATTGATCTGTGCTTGTGATAACTGTGGCATTAGACTATGTCTCTGGGTTGCCTTTGAAATTGAGGTTGTACTCTCAGCTCGATTGTTATTTCCTGATTGAACAGACTTGCTATTGTGCGTCTTATTTTTAAAAAATTGTGTTCCTTGTTCAATTGTAACTTTTATGATCTTTTTTAAAAATGTACACTCGCCCTGATATAATCATACCGGTTGACTGGGCACCAAGTGACTTGCTTTAATTGACACTCATCTGCAGTGGAATCTTTCTCCTTGTAATCTGGGCATTCAATTTAACAAATTTAAGTGGGACTTCCCTTGGATTGTTAAATTTGTGTTTTATTATTTGTAAATACGTCATAAAGTATCATGAGGATCTCATGGCTGTTATGATTGGATGGCAGTCTTAACCAGATCAACGTAGGGCTGAGCTGCTTCCCACCAGGGGCTGAAATTTGCAAACTTGCCTAGCTCCCAGCTGTCATGTTTGGGAGTTCCTTGTCCAGCTGAGGGATGTTCAGACTCGTGTAGTGACAGTGTCTCTCGACTATGGCCTATCATTGATTAGGAATGTTAAATTGTTTGCGGCCCAACTGATTGTAGAGGCTGTTGTTGGTCTTGGGGGCTAAGCCTGAATCAACCTTTGCCCCACCCATCTAGTCGTCAGAAACAAAGTGGGAATCTAAGTCCTCTGTAGCCTGTTGAGTGTACATCAGGATCTTCCTTATCCACTTGAAGCTCCTGTTCCAAATCAGTGCAGTGTCCATCCTCCGATGGTTGGCATGCAGTGGATTGGAATCGCCAGACCTTTTGAACTGTTCCTCCCTCTTCCCACAGTGCCAGTGTAGTGCTGTTCTTTGCTTGTCTCAATTTCTTTACTCATTTAAAAACTTTGGCCATTAGGTATTGCCTTTTTCTATTTTGTGAAATTTGTTGATTTCCGTAAATGTAAGAGCTTGAACCAATTTTTTTTGGATACAGTTGGATTTGGTGCACTTGCTTCCTTGTGCACATTTTTTCTTTCAGCCTTCCAGTGTGGCATGGGGACCATTGCACTACTGGTTTTCCACTCCGTGGGTTGTGATTCTGTAAGAGTCCCCAAAATCTAATGTTCCTGTGACAGTTGGCTCGTGTGACAAGCGTGCAGTTGAGGTGCTAACAGCCCAGTTTCTGCCTTGTGCATTGCAAAAGGGGGCTAAGAAACCAGCAGTCTGGAATTTCTGTCACCAGCAATGGTAGAACCCCAGTCTTGAAAGGTTTAGTACAACTAACATGAGCTTTTACAGAATACTGTATGATGTCAAATTTAATATTGGATTTTATGTCTGTCCACATTTTTTGTTGTAAAAAATGTCTTTCTGGTGTTTGAATTAAGTGCATGTCCTTATAACAGCAGTAAATTTTTTGGGTCACACGCAGAGTTATAATATTGCAGAGGTTATACTACATAGCAACTGCATTGCTTCACCGTGCAAAGATGGTTAAAAATTATGTTTATTTACCCCTAATCCATTGTGTTCAGACCTGCACCCCCTGCCTTCCTCCCCTCCCGTGTCAAAGAAATCTCTGGGTTCAACTTTTTTGGGGGCATTGAACACTTGTACACATAGCTTCTATACTTCTGATGGGTGCATGTCTTTTACTGTTTTAGCTGTCTTGCTTGAAAGATTGTGTGTTTTTATTGTGTGTAAGAATGCTGATGTTGGAACTCATGAAATAAATGCTGTCTAAAATATTACCACACTGTTTGTTTGCATATTATTGGGAAGTGTTGGGTCATTGTCATACATTGCATGCTGCATCACTGCAAACCTTTTGGGGTTGTTTAAAAAAAAAAAATACTTTTGAATTTTTCCATGTTGCATGAGTGTCCGGCTATGTGATCACTCTTTGGATGTGTATACGTACATCTCTTGAACAGGCATGGGAATTGTCTGTGAAAACGCAAATTTCTGCAGAGAAAAATAAATGTCCGCGTGGAAAAGAAATTGGGGGTACAAAACAACACACACACACACACCAAAAAAGAAGAGCACCGATTTTATTTCCACACGAAACAATCGGAGAGTGTTCTCACATGGCTATGGCCTGTTTAAGTCACTTAATTGTGAACACAGCCGCTGCTGTTACTCTTGCAGGCAGGCAGTAGGCTTGAACGCAGTCATTCCTACACACTTCTGCACCATGTTTCAGGTGAGAAAAAGCAAATATTCCAACAGTTCTGAAAGTGAAAGATTCATCATAATGGTTGTTCAAGTTGAAAACCATGGCAAAAAAATTGACGACAGCAGCTACGCCAATAAATGGGAGTGGATATCGGTAAATGGTCTCCGGATTGGTCTAGTCAATACAAGACGTAAAAATCTGGTGTGGTTTAAAAAACAAAAAACAAAAACTGCTGCACAACCCCAAACAGTGACATACTTTTCAGTATGATGAAGGTCACTGCGCAAGATGACCAGTTGAGGTGGAAGTGAAAGTTTGTGAGGAGATAAAGGAGCCTGGAACACACCAGCGCATGGTTTCGTGATGTTGCAGTTCTTGATCTTGACTGCATACATCACAGGACCTAACCTTCAGTTTAGATGTGACCAGAGGAGAGTGCATTCGAGTTAGATGGTGCTTAAGGTAGAGATCAGTCATTTGAAGTTTTGAAGCATGGGGGCCTTGACCTGGTTGTCACTGATGTGGTTCCAGTTGGTGGTGGTGAGGACAAAAAAGTTGAACTTTATTTCCATAAAACTGACCTCAGGATAGCCTCAGACTGCATTGATTTTGATCTTTTGGGGAAAGGAGGGGGAGGGGGCATGCCCCCAAATTCCTCTGGATTTCAGTTTTTCCTTCAACCAATTCCCGTTCCTGCTTGAACAATGCGTGTTTTGCTCTCTCACTCTGAATGTCTGTATGAGTGTCTGGCTATATTATGACACATTCTACATCTATATGTATGTCTCTTGATCTGTGTTCGTCTTTTTCTCTCTGAATGTAGATATTAATGTTCAGCGACATTATCACTCATTCTGTGTGGATATTGCATGTGTATATATATGTACATCCTCTTGATTGAGTTTTTGTTTTTGTCTCTGAATGTCTGTATGAGCATTCAATTGTATTATTACTCATTCTACATGTATATGTCCATCTCTTGATCTGTGTCTCTCTCTTCCACTCTGAATTTTGGTATCAGTGTGCAGCAATTTTATTACTCGTTCTTTGTGTACGTGTACGTCTCCTGATCCAGGTTTGTCTCTTTTTTCAGAATATCTGTATCAGTGTCCAGTTATATTGTCGCTCATTCTGTGTGTATATGTGCATCTCTTGTTTCTCTCTCTTTTTCTTTAAACATCTATCAGTGTTCACCTTTATTATGACTCATTGTATGTGTACATGTCTTGATCTGTGTTTCTCTTCTCTCTGAATAATTGTATCCATGTCCGGTTACAAGATCACTCATTGTATGTTTATATGGATGCCTCTTGATCCATGTGTATTTCCCCCTCTTTTTCTCTCTGAATGCCTGCTATATTGTCACCCACTGAACGTGTATGTATGCCGCTTGATCCGCATTTCTGCCTCTCTCTCTCTCTCACTGTCAGTATCCGTATCCGGCTGTATAATTTTACTCATTGTACATGTCTATGTATGTCTCCTAATACATCTGTTTTTCTTTCATTCTTTGTCTCCAAATGTCTGTATCAGTGTCCAGCTATATTATCACTCGCAAGTATATATGTACGTCTCTTGATCTGCATTTCCCACTCTTTCTCTCTGAATGTCTGTATCTGTGTCCCGCTATTTTATCACTCTTTGTATGTGTATATGGTCGTCTCCTAAACCGTGTTTCTCTCTCTTTATCTCTGAATGTCTGGATCAGTGTTCGGCTATATTATCACTCACTGTATGTGTATATGTACCACACACATAGTTCAGGAGCTGTGTGAGAGTCGAGGTGGCTGTCCTGGGCTGTTCGTCCTAATGAGCCTTCTGGTTTCCGTAGATGTAAAGCTATACCGAACCATGTTTCGGCATTGGTCTCAGCTTGTCCCTAATATGTCAACTGACATCTGAGGACATTAAGCAACATTACCTACCTGTATATGTCTGTCTCTTGATCCAGCCATGTTTCTTTATCTCTGTATGTATGAGTGTCTGGCTATATTCTAACTCATTGTATGTGTATATGGATGTCTCTAGATCCGTGTTTCTTTGTGTTTCCCTCTGAATGTCTGCATCAGTGACTATATTATCACTGATTGTATGTGTATATGTATGTCTTTTGATCCATTCATGTTTTTCTGTCAGAACATCTGTACAAGTGTCTGGCTATAGAATCACTCATTGTATATGTTCGTCTGTTGAATCCATCCATGTTTCTCTTTTTCTCGCTGAATGTATCAATGTTTGGCTATATTGTATATATATGTATATGTAAGTCTCTTGATCCGTATATCTGTCTTTCACTCTGAATGTCTGGATCAGTGTCCGGCGATATTGTCATTCATCATAAGCATATATGTAGGTATCTTGATCTGTGTTTCTCTCTTTGTCTCTGAATGTCTGTATAAGTGTCCGGCTAAATTATTTTACTCATTGTACATGTATATATGTATGTACGTCTCTTGATTCATCCGTGTTTCTTTCACTCTTTGTCTCCGAATGTCTGTATCAGTGTCCAGCTATGTTATTACTCATTGTATGTGTACATATATGGCTCTTGATCCGTGTTTCTCTCACTGAATGTGTTAATGTCTGCCTATTTTATAACTCATTGTAAGTGTGTATGTTCGTCTCGATCCATGTTTCAAATACAAATACCAATACAAAAGAACTTTATTATTCATAATAAAAGCATAAAATGAAAATTTGTCTCTTGGGTCACTTGAATTCCACAGTAAAATGGACAAGCAGACAGCTCAACACAACAAAGGTAAGAGTATACTAGTGTACAGGAAAAAACGGAACTGTACTAAATCATCTTAAAACTCTTTCACATACATAATAAAACATTTTGTGTTTTAAAACGGTCAGTAGCTGTTATAAAATAGCAGTTTCAATCAACATGGCATGAACCTGCTACTTTATTACAATTCCAGCAATGTATTTTGATAACTTCTGCAATTTGTTTTCATGAATCTATGGCGCGTTATTGACACAGGAAAGTCCTTCACAGTGTAGTGTGCTCCACAAAAAAGTTACGCTTTACCCAAAGATGATGTCGCAAACTATGATTTGCCTGTATTTCAACATCTGAATCTCTGGAGGACTGATATTGATTGTGTGTGTGCGTGTGGAAGAGAACTGGTGAGGGGGGGGGGGGGGGTGTAATCCCACAACATGCCAAGTTCATGAACCTGCCTAGCTTGCCGTTTTGCATCCACAAGTTCATCGTTCATGTAAAGGCACATTTGTTGTTTGTTTTTTAACACAAGTCTACGAATAAAATCACTTCATCAATAAATATGGACAACACCAAAAATAAAAGTTTATTGCTTTCTGAAAAACAAAACAAAGACAGTCAACAATGACGCTGTGCCAGGATTTACTGCAATGGTTTTAACAACTGGCACCATTTTTAAATCAGATATTGCACTTTTGTTTTATTTCTGCCCCTTCTCCTTTGAGCAGAACACAGCTATCCAGAACAAGGCAAACATACTAAATGAAGACAAGACACACACAAAAAAACGTAATGTTTTGACAGGTCATTTCTGATGAACATGTATCTATCAAAATGTGTTTTTTGTGTATCTATGTCCATTCTTCGTTTGGTATGTTTGCCCTGTTCTTCACTGCTTGTTCTTCTCAACAGCAGTTATTCAGTCTTTTCCTTGATATGTAAGCTAACCTAGCACAGTGTGTCTATGGCAAGTCTCGAACGTTAGCACAAAATGGTATTGGTAACAAAAATGACCATGGCAAGATGGACCTTTGATGCTACTAGCCACACACACACCGTCTGTGGTAAGTCTCACACTGTCTGTAACATTAGCTTTACTGATAACATACAACGGCATTGGTAACAAAAATGACATAGCAAGATGGAGTTTTCGTGGTACTGGCCACACGCACCATACCCTACTTTTTGACACTTTGGAGGAAAGATGCTGTAAACCAATGCTTGGAGTCTGCTGGCCACACTGCTGTACATTCCTTGTGCAGTTGTATTTACAGTTGGCAGGTCATTGGCCTAGCCTATCCAATCTGGCGACACCTTGTGGCAAATCAGAGTGCACCTTTTGCACACCCCACTCCAAAGTCATAATATTAAACAATGATACTGCACAGTTTAAGAGTAAGTATTTTAGGCTTTGTAATTTAATTTTTTTTATAAATTAAATCCATTTTTCATAGCAAGTTAATGGGGTTTGTTCCCAATGTTCTGAGGAAGAACTTGATATGGTTGTATAGCACAATGCATGTGATACAGCACCTTGAAACTCCCTCTGACTTTCATTTTAACTACATGCGATAAAACGTTTCTTACCATCATGCACAACCCCTTACTCTCACGCAAATGCTGACACATAGGAATATAGTCCTTGTCAAATACCCCCAATTTACAGCACACATAACTCCCCCCCCACCCCCCCTCCCCCCAACCCCCAAGCCTGCAAAAAGTGAAGATTTTCATTGAGTGTCATAAACAAGGGATAATTTCTAATACACCCAAAGGCACAGTTGGCTTATCACTTTTGGCACATATGTCCAGTATGTGTCAAAAAAACAACACCCAGGAGATGGATACAGGCTACTGTCCAAAAGAAACAAAAACACAGATGACACAAACCTCCACTTAAATCTTGTCATTCACTGCCATAAAGAAACAAAAACACTGATCACACAAACATCCACTTAAATCTTGTCATTCACCGCCATAAAGAAACCAAAACACTGATTACACAAACATCCACATAAATCTTGTCATTCACTGCCATTACACAATGTATAAAGGTCACAGTAAAAACTTTTCCCCCCTGAAATTTTCAAACTTAATTCAGTTATCTGGCCTCACTTCACAAAGGTGAGAGAAAAAAGACAGAGAAAAAAAAAGAGCGTATTTATCTGTACAAAAAATATGTATTATATTCAACAGCTGTTGAAACAATTGCAAGTTGCTTCATCCCTAGGCAAAAATCTGTTCAGCCAGTCAGCTGGATCTCCTTCAAATCGGCACATACTGTCAGAGATGCTGAATTCTACATGCTTTGAGCATCAGTCAGAAGTTTGGGGACCCATCTCGCTGACACTTTCCTCACAGCCAGTTCTTTGGTCAAAATGTGAAGAACGCTTGAGTGTGAGATGCTCAGGGTAGTGGCTATGAGCCTGGAAGTCAGCCACTGGTCAGCCATAGCCAGCTAGGGTCACAGTTTCCGGCAATCATTTCTTGGTTCATGGTGCTTGCAGGTCTTTCACTGTTCAGCCATAGCTAGCTAGGGTCACAGTTTCCGGCAATCATTTCTTGGTTCATGGTGCTTGCCGGTCTTTCACCGTTCAGCCATAGCTAGCTAGGGTCACAGTTTCTGGCAATCATTTCTTAGTTCATGGTGCTTGCAGGTCTTTCACGACGCAGGTTATCTTGAATGCTGTCTCTTCCTCGTTGAAATTCTGACGACTACCTTGGACTATGGCGTGAGATGGAGCATTCTCCCCATGAGTCTCAGCCATGTCCTTGTGAAAGACTTTGGGATTTCAGCCTTTAATCTTCACATATTGAATAACAGCACAGCACTCAATCCATTAAAAAATTTAAAAAAGGTTTGTCACTTTGATACTTGATGACCTCTTAAAAAAAAAGGGCACCAGAAATGGAATTGTGTATGTAATCTTCCAAAAGGCACGTGCAGTTGTGCACAAATTTCATGGATGTGGCTCATGGGGGCTACAAACATTTCTACCAGCTCTCATACAGAAAAAACGAAAAGAAGGTAAACTGGAAGTACATCTAGCCAGTTATCGAGTCCTTATGAAGACTAGCAGTGCATAAAACTTGCATAATTCTGTATATCTCCATGTAAAAATTGTTCACTGTATCAACCAACCAAACGACATAAACCCAATCACAGTAAAAACAGATGGCAATAGACTTGCAAAATTTTGTCCAGGACACCCTGAGATAAACCAATGACTGTACGCTCTGTCCTCAAGTCTGCCCCAAATGAGTGGGAGTGGTTTTGTTGCCTTGGTTGGTTGAGTGTTGCTTTACGTACACAGAAACCATAGGTTTATTAGGGATGGGAGCCCAGGACGGCCACTTCAACTTTCACAAAGCTCCCGGGCTCTGTTTTTGTTGCTGTTGTTGTTGTTGAAGAGTTGCTTTACATCCACAGAAACTGTAGGCTTATTAGGGATGGGAGCCCAGGACAGCCACTTCGACTTTCACACAGCTCCTGAGCTCTGTTTTTGTTGCCAGACTGGTTGAAGTGTTGCTTTACATCCACAGAAACCGTGGGTTTATTAGGGACGGGCTTGCCAGACTTAGCTTCATTAATTAATATACAACCACTGACTGGCTGGCAGGTGTTTCCCATGCTTTTTGACTGACAGAGTGGGGTGGTCCACATGGCTTGTCTCCTTCTGGTAAAGAATGAACAGTGATCAAGTAAGTTGTAAGGCTAATGAGTCACACATATTAAATAATATAAAACAGTCATTACAATCCTACATATGCATGGTACATGTTAAATAACATGAAACAGTCACCAAAGCCCTGCATAAATATGGTCTATATTAAGGACCGCGGAATGGTCATTTCAGCCCAACATAAACATGGTCTATATTAAATAACATGGAACGGTCATTAAAGCCATGCATAAACATGATCTATATTAAGTAACATAATCACTAATGCCATACATAAACATGGTCTACATTAAGTATCACGGAACAGCTATTATAGCCCTGCATAAACATAGTCTATATTAGGTAACATGGAACAGTTACTAAAGCCCAACATAAACATGGTCTATATGAAGTAACATGGAACTGTCATAAATGTCCTGCATAAACTTGGTCTATTTTAAGTAACATGAAACAATTACTAAAGCCCTGCATAAACATGGTCTATACTGTACCATGGTACGGTCATAAAAGCCCTGCATAAACATGGTCTATATTAGGAAACATGAAACAGCCATGCAAGCCCTACATAAACATAGTCTATATTAACCCATTCAGCCCCACATCTTTATCACCCTCAGAATGTCATATGCTGTCCTTAATAAAGAGTTTTCCATCTAACTACATTCCCTAATATGTCATCTGACATCCGAGGACATTAAGAACCAAGTAGTAACTACATAGGACATCACATGACTTCCTGACTGAATTCCAGCGTTGACATACTCTGACGTACACAGTCCTCAGAAGCAGTCGTTTTGGTCAGCTTAGCCTTTTCTTCATACTGACCTTGGAAGGAAATTGCATCAGAAACATGAAATAGTTGGAAATGAAAGGGTTAAGTGATATGCAACAGCGACTGAAAGTCTACGTAATTGTGCAGTGGTGTCAACCCACTGAATCGTTCACCGGGGACATTTTTTACCACTTGGAGGTTAATTGGATAATCTGCAATTTTCCCCTCAGCCCTATGATGCAGCTGCTTTCCCAGCTGGTTCCAGTCACATCTGCTGATTTCACTCTTCTTTGCAGTCAGCTGATAAAAAACACACCTGAGGGACCAGTCTGTGGCAACGTAGGTGATGGCTTCCTCTCAAGAATTACATGACTAGCTACAGTCCAGCATACGCTTCTGGTTGGCAGGTGCCGTCATGTGAGTTTACTTGGCACAGGTATGTTGTCAGTTTGCCATCTGCTATACACATGGCTGGCGACACGCCTGGTCTCTGTCCATCAGTCTCTGACAAATTCAGAATGACAGGCAAATAACATATCCATCAGTTTCTGACAAATTCAGAATCACAGGTAAAATAACATATCCATCAGTCTCTGACAAATTTATAATCACGGGTAAAATAAATATATCCATCAGTCTGACAAATTCAGAATGACAGGTAAAATAACATATCCATCAGTCTGACAAATTCAGAATGACAGGTAAAATAACATATCCATCAGTCTGATAAATTCAGAATGACAGGTAAAATAACATATCCATCAGTCTGATAAATTCAGAATGACAGGAAGATAACATATCCATCAATCTCTGACAAATTTAGAATCACAGGAAAAATAACATATCCATCAGTCTCTCACAAATTTAGAATGACAGGAAAATAATATCAAATAACTGGCAGGAAAATAATATCAAATAACTCTGGCTGGGGAAGAAGAAAAAAAACCATGGCTATGTAAGGATGACTGGCACCTCTGAACATGATAAATATAATCTGATTTCAGCACAAATAAATAACCAAGAACCAAACCCACACTATTTACAGCACAGCACACCCAACAGCCTAGCCAGGAAATAACCCAGCAGATTTTAAATTCAATGCCACAAAAATAAACAGCAGAAAAGGACACATCTAAAATATGACTGCTTCAAAAAAACACAAAAAAAACCACCAACAACTCTGATGTACCCATTAAAAATCTGTGAAAAATGACCAGCAAAATCCACATCTTTTTGTTTACAAGTCAACACGTAAAACAAGTAATATCTCAGCACTGAGCAATGTCCAACCCAACATCCTACCCTACAGAACCAATGCTGTACACTGCAGCTGAAAGGGCTGTGGATTCTGGTCATTGTTTACCTCCGCAGAGGATCAGAACATGGGGTCTGTGTGAAAATACAGTGGTGCTCCTGATGACAGTCCACCTTTCTTTTAAGACGCCCTTTTTTCTCCAACACCATTTCCTTCATGTTTCAATGAAAATGAACCCCAACACTGCAGCAGAAAGGGCTGTGGATTCTGGTGATTGTTTACCTCAACAGGGGAACATGGGGTCTGTGCGGAAATACAGTGGTGCTCCTGATGAGAGTCCAGCTTTCTTTTAAGACAACCTTTCTTCTCCATTCCCTTCATGTTTCAATGTGGCAGAGCTGGTCTGGTGTGAGCGAAGAAAAAGTTCTGTTTAATTGTTATGATTGCAACGGACAATAAAGTATTTTCAATTGAACTGAATTGAAAATGAACCCCAACAGCCAACACTGCAGCTGAAAGGGCTGTGGATTCTAGTCACTGTTTATCTCCACAGGGGAAATGGGGGTCTGTGTGAAAGTACAGTGGTGTTCCTGGTGAGAGACCCCCTTTCCTTTACAAGATAACTTTATTTATCCATTGCAGAAATTACATGGTCTGCCATAAACGTAATCAAAGACCACACCTCTTTTAAGCCATTTATCGGTTATTGCCCGAACTGACCTGAACCCACAACCTCTCCACCGTGACATTCCCTGCCTCCCCCTTCCAAACATCAACTGACCTGAACCCACAACCTCTCCACCGTGACATTCCCCCCCCCCCCTCAACAAAAACAACAATAACTGCCACCACGTTTGATGCTAGCCATGTTTTTTGTTGTTGTTGTTTTTGTTTTAAGGCCAACAACCACAAAAAAAGGAGACGACTGGTGCATAAAGACTAGGGGGTGGAGGTTTTGTACACTTTTCATATTTTTTTGTCACTATTTAACAAGCAAATCACAAGTTGACATTAACTCTTGTAAGTGGACAGCACAAGGAACAAACAGTACGGTGCACAAAACGAACACCCAGCAGCTAATGGTAAGGCATCACAGTTAGAATACTTTTGATTATTATACTGCACAAAATCAGTGATGGATTTCAAACAACAAAAGCAAATGGTTGAATTTTTCTGTATCTTCTTTACAGCAAGGTATGCAAACAGTCCTGAGGCACCCTCTACCTTTTCCCACTATTCAACAAGGCATGACACAGGCGCCTGCACCCACTTCAAATGCAATTTGATTGGTCACAATATCAAAACGTGCCTAAAAAGCAAGAACTTGCACACCTGACTGTGATTTCAGGTGAGAGCCAAGTATCCTCAACTTTGATAACACTGTACAGTATAAAACTTCATGAAGGTTCACAACATACAGCAGCCAAAACTGACATGATAAAAAAACACCCCACAATACATATATATAATAATACATGTTGTAAGTTAAGAACTGTTCACAGAAGCAAAACCCAATAACATATGGTGTCCTCATGACTTCATAAAAGGTTCAGTAATGTGAACACCAGCAACAGATCCATCCCCTAACACCTACTGTCAACATCAGAGCCGGTGACTATTTCAGAACCAGCAACTCACTTCACAACCCCTGCCATCTACCGTGAACACCAGAGCTGGCGACTATTTCAGAACCAGCAACTATCTTCACAACCTCTACCATCTACTGTCAACATCAGAGCCAGTGACTGTTTCAGAACCTCCCAAATTTATTCAGAATCGAGCACCCACCCATCACCCAAGGCACCAACTTTGTGCTCACTGTCATCATCCATTAAAAGTCTACAGCCAGTGCTTTAGAAAACCAATAGTTCTTTAACTAACCATCGCATTTTTGGCTGATTAGAACATCAACACAATGCACAGGAAGTGATAAGAGTTCTCTTCATCAGAAGGAAGTTCATTTTAAAACCAGTTTCAGTTTGACTGTGCTCTCCAAGACGACAAAGGTAGAGTTTTTGGAATCAGGGGCATTGCAAGCACAATTGCAGGAAATGAGGGACTTGTTCCACGGTATGGAATGGGTTAAAGGAAAGAAAGAACCCTTGATGGCGCTGGAATCTTACCAGAGGGGACCTGAGTTTGTGTACCTAAGGTGCCCTGCTGTGGGCTTTGGTCCCCAAGAACTCATCAGGACATCCATAATCTGCAGCAGGTGACCACCAACACTGTCACATAGAATGTTCCACATGAGTCCATTGCCACCAGCTGACTATTCCACCCCAAACCAGTCTCAATGATTTCATGAACAAGTCAGTTCTAACCTCACAAGTATGTACACATCCCATTCTGATACATACACACGTACACAGAAGAGATTTAGCATACATGTGGCGATCCAGTCAATATCTGCTAATGCTTCCAAAAATGACAATTTCTCTTTTTGTTGTTGTTGTTGTCAAACGGCTCAATAAATTGTCTTTACAGTTACTGATTTGATAAAAAGTCAGCACTAAGATTTTTTAAAAGGCCACCAGTGTAACGCAATGCCTGAACAAAGCTCACTCACAGCCACAGCCCTGGAGAAAGACCAGCACACGTGAGCACCGTCTCTCCCATCAAAGCCCTTTGCACGTCTCCCTTGAGTTGCTGAAAAATAAACCCCGGTCTCAAAGACTCTCGGGGAAGGGGTCAGGGGGAGGTGTCTATCAGAAGTACCATCGGGGAATCAAACCCCAAGTCCTCGAGGGAGTCGCTCAGGTGTGAATTAGGTCGCTCCCGACGTCGCAGCTGATCCAATGTCTCCACTGTTCTCTGTCGCGAGGCATTAAACTCCTCGGCCCACGTCTGCACCTCATCGTGATACATCCTCAGGCTGAAGTCTTCACGGCTGCGCATCCTCTCCCCTCTGAAGATGTACTTGACCTGTTGAAAGAGAAAAATGAGAAAATATACCTGCATATATATATATATATACCTATAAAAGACCTTCACCGTGACCTTGCCTTTGAAGACAGCAACCCAAATTTGTGAATGTCACTCCAGCGTATGATGATGTATTGACATATCAACTTTGTTTCAGGGTTCAGAAGATATCATCCAGAAAAACACTGACTGAAATTCTGAACCTTCACTGTGACCTTGACCCTGAACACAGTCGTCCTATTTTCACTGAAACACCATCATTCAAAGTTTGCTTGCAAAAGAATCATTTAGAAGATACAATAGAAATAGTTCAGAAGATATGGTAGAACCAGTCATATTCTGATTACGTAAGCCCTTACTGGGACCGGGACCCTGAAGATAGCGACCGTATTTTTTCACGTGATGCTCTGGCTCATGATGATGTACCACCATATCATTTGGTTCCAAAAGGTTGAGCAGTTCAGAAGACATCTTCCAGGCAAAGCCCAGACACAGGGACAGGTGGACAGGCATATGTACTTCGCTATGAGAGGTTTAAAATGGATGGGACCCTTGCCCACAGAGCGTGGCAGCTGGAAGAGCATGACCAATGCATGCACACACAGAGGGAACAGCAATCAATACACATGCAAAATGTGCCACTCGTCTCACCTGCGTCTCTGCAGGCTGAGCTATGTAGGATCCACTCAGGGGCGTTGACTCCCTGTCACACATATTCAGCTCCTCCTCGCTGACAGTTACCTCCTCCTTGTACAGCCCGTGGTCCGCTGCGAGACAAAATTCACATGAAACAACCTGCCTTGGCTAGGGCTGTGTCACAACACACGGACACCACCTACACCACCAAGGCTAGATTAGAATGTTATGCGTTGCATAGGTGGGGACTATCTTCAGCCGTAGTAAGCTCTTTGCACAACAGTGTTCACCCTCCACAACTGGAGACAAATCCTCCAAAGATGGCATGTGGCTGCCCACGTGACAGGGAAATAAAGTATCATCCTCTGGAATGCATTTGTCAATGTGCAGTTTCATACTGGAATGCATTTGTCAATGTGCAGTTTCATACTGGAATGCATTTGTCAATGTACAGTGTCATACTGGAATGCATGTGTCAATGTACAATTTCATACCAGAATGCATTTGTTAATGTCCAGTTTCATACTGGAATGCATTTGTCAATGTACAATTTCATACTGGAATGCATTTGTGAATGTAGAGTTTGATACTCGAAAGCATTTGTCAATGTACAATATCATACCGGAATGCATTTGTCAATGTACAATTTCATATACTGGGGTGACCCCTAGGGTGTTCAGCTGGGGAACGCCACAACCACAGCCTGAAGTTAGCCCTGGGTGTGGTGCTCACTGTCAGTCACTTTGGCCCAGTCACTAAGGTGCAGGGCTTGTAAGCAGACAGATCTTCTGGCTGCGGGTTCAAACCGGGCTTCAGCTCACAGATGGGAGGCAAGGTGGCAAATGGGTTGTGCTCACCCTGACATTCACTGGCTAGTGTTTCATGCAGTAGAGATTCCAGGTTCAATCCTGAATCCACCCGGGCTCAGTGCTGTGCTTTGTCTCCTAGACTGGTGGGTATAGTGGACTGAATGCCTTGTTTCTTGGATGATGTCAAAAAGCAGGTCGGACCCCTGTGTTTCTGGCTAAATGCATGGAAAGTCCCTAGGTAGGTGGAAATGGAAGCAAGCCATTCCTGACCATGCAAACATGAAGGCAACGGAATCATCTGAAACCCTTTAAATCATGTTGCAACACACCATGAGAGTTGAATTTTTGCAGGCTTAAACACTCTGGGAGAACTGGGCCCCATATTAAGACTATTGGCTGAAGATTCCATGATTAACCCCTTCACTGCCCCAGCCTGTAAAATTTCTGGGCTGAAAGATGCACAGACGCACCTGCAAACAGTGTATTTCCTGGTCCTATAACAATCTCCTTTCAACGCTTTTGCATTTTGATAAAAATCCTTTCACATGCCACTGCAAAAAAGAAGACTAAAAAAAAAGGCTGAAAGGTTTCAGATTTTGCTCTTTTATTGGTCGTTTTTAAGTGATATCATGGCAGTGAAGGGGTTAATACATATGCCAGTCACCTACACTTCAATCCTGGTTACAAACCTGTAGCGTTGCTGGTTCAACTCCCACCAATAAAAATAAAAAAAGGCTGACATGAAATCGCAGTTGGTTAGACTGAAATCTCTGACAAATATTCCTATCCAAGACACCATAACAGCAGGATCTGCAGGCTTTTACACCCTTACATTGAACAGTCTCACTTCAAACATTTCCCTTCACACCCTTAAATTGAACAGTTCTCACTTCAACCATTTCCCTGACGGGGGCAAAAGGATGTGCCGGCCTTTAGACCCTTAAAATGAACAGTCTCACTTCAGACTTTTCCCTTCACACCCTTAAAATGAACAGTCTCACTTCAGACATTTCCCTTCAGGTCCTTAGAATGAACAGTCTCACTTCAGACATTCCCCTTCACACCCTTAAAATGAACAGTCTCACTTCAGACATTTCCCTTCACACCCTTAAAATGAACAGTCTCACTTCAGACATTTCCCTTCACACCCTTAAAATGAACAGTCTCACTTCAGACATTTCCCTTACACCCTTAAAATGAACAGTCTCACTTCAGACATTTCCCTTCACACCCTTAAAATGAACAGTCTCACTTCAGACATTTCCCTTCAGACCTTAGAATGAACAGTCTCACTTCAGACATTTCCCTTCACACCCTTAAAATGAACAGTCTCACTTCATACATCTCCCTTTACACCCTTAAAATGAACAGTCTCACTTCAGACATTTCCCTTCACACCCTTAAAATGAACAGTCTCACTTCAGACATTTCCCTTCAGATCCTTAGAATGAACAGTCTTACTTCAGACATTCCCCTTCACACCCTTAAAATGAACAGTCCCACTTCAGACATTTCCCTTCACACCCTTAAAATGAACAGTCTCACTTCAGACATTTCCCTTCAGACCCTTAAAATGAACAGTCTCACTTCATACATTTCCCTTTACACCCTTAAAATGAACAGTCTCACTTCAGACAATTCATTTCTCTTTACACCCTTAAAATGAACAGTCTCACTTGAGACATTCCCCTTCACACCCTTAAAATGAACAGTCCCACTTCAGACATTTCCCTTCACACCCTTAAAATGAACAGTCTCACTTCAGACATTTCCCTTCACACCCTTAAAATGAACAGTCTCACTTCAGACATTTCCCTGAAGGGTCCTCTGCCTGGCAAGTGAGGAAGACTAGGAGGCAACAGGCCATGGGACTTACCTTCAATATCCTCCACCTCCATCTGGCGCCTGTACTGGATGCGGAACATGAACGACTCCAACACAAAGGCCACCACAATGTTCATCACCACCTGAAATGTGCCAGAAAACAAATCAGGAAATGAATCACGGTAAAACTGTTGACACAAACTGCGTCCTTTTTCAGTCTGACATGATTTGTTTGGGGACAAGGGAAACAGTAGTCTCACTCACCTGGTTTACAGGCAGCAAGATTTCTGAGCGACTTCAGTCAAGCTCACTTTAAAATGAACTCCTTTACAATGAAATTATGTTTCAGACAAAGCGATCCAAATCCCCCCCCCCCCCCCTAGTGTGTGCTTTGCTTGTAGATATATACCTATATATCTATTAAAGGGAACTCCATGCAAAAATACATCATGGACAATAGCAACAGAAATATGATTTTTTTTTAAATACTCACAGCAGTTTCTCAGTCAGTGTATGGTCTCGTTTTGTTAAAATCAAATGACATGATAGTCACAAAAACATGGCCCTAAGTGCTGCCATTTGGCATTTGGCAGTCTGTGTCTTTGATGTCATGAACAAGGCTGGTGTGAGTGGCACAAGTGGCACTGCATCATAAGCCCACCTTCTGTGGCTTAAATACTGACAGAACCACCACAAGAAGCCTGCAAATGAAAACCTTTGCACATTTTCAGCATTTTTCAGGCTGACTTGAGTCTTTGCTTGGGGTCCCCTTTACCACAAGTTCTTGTTAGTAGTGCTGTTGTTTCCACCTCAGTGTTCAAGGCAGTTCTACTGTAAAAGTAATTATCTACACAGATTTAGGACTGCAGGGCCAAGTAAAACAAATAAACCAGTGAATTTTAAGTCAAATGTATTCACTCAAATTAACCACAAAATGAGAAAACACCAACTCTAACCCTTTTTTGTTGTTGGTACTATTAAATAGATGTGTTATTGTGTGTGTGTGTGTGTTTGTGTGTGTGTGTGTGTGTGTGTGTGTGTGTGTGTGTGTGTGTGTGTGTGTGTGTGTGTGTGTGTGTGTGTGTGTGTGTGTGTGTGTGTGTGTGTGTGTAGTGTGTGTATGTGTGTGTGTGTGTGTGTGTGTGTGTGTGTGTGTGTTTTGTGTGTGTGTGTGTGTGTGTGTGTGTGTGTATATGTGTGTGTGTGTGTGTGTGTGTGTGATATGTGTGTGTGTGTGTGTGTGTGTGTGTTACGGAAAAGTACAGTGACTGCTCAGCTGCAGCAAAGCAACTTACTCACCATCATGACGATGTAAAACAACATGAAGTAGATGCGAGTCCACTCACTGACAGCATGTGCATAGCCATCCTGAAAATACACACACACTGAACACACCACTGAACATACCATTGGACAGACAGACTGAAGAACATAGTGAGCACGCTACTGAACGCACCCTGAATGCACAACTATTGAACACATCACAAACACAGCTTGAAAATATTGAAACACCACTGAATTGAACACACTAAAAATGTCATTGAACTTGTATTGTTCACATTATTGAACACACCCTGAACATATTATTGAACACATTGCAGAACACACACACAATGAACATACTGAAAACACTTCTGAAAACACCGCTCACTATATGCTCAACCTACTACTGAACAAATTACACAATTTTCAAGATGTTTTAAAACTTTTCTGAGCCAGCAGCAAAAAAACGTCTAAACAGTAAACTTGTACTACTGATCAAGAAGCTGCTCAATTTCTACAGCATCACTCACAAAAAAAAAAAAAAAACATGCAATCAGACACACATACAACTCTGGCAAAGCTGTACCAATATGATACGTTAACATATTTTGACATAGTGCAGTTCCCAATTGCATGCATCAAAACATACTGTCCTGTCCCATGAACTCTCAGGAATCTGTATCAAGCAGGAAAAAACACACACACAAGCTGGTTACCACAGAGAATAAATGTACATCTATCAAAGTGCTTTTTCCACCGTGCGTGCGTGCGTGCGTGTGTGCTGCACTAGTGCTGTTATTATGTATAACTATATTATTTTAAGGGCATGTATGAGTGTGTGTTTCTGTGTTTGATTTATACTGTATTTTAGTATTGTATTATTATTACAATAAAGCATTGCATTATGTGAGGTGCTTGCAACATATATGGATTTGACCATACTAATATCATTTTGACTGATTGATTGATCTGCACACTTACCATGATGATAAACCAGTTATTTACAACAGTCAACTCAAACAAGGTCACTGAAAGAAAACAAAAAGAATCAACATTCACACAAATGTATCAGAATCCCATTGAGATCATCTGTTCCCCTGGCTACCCTGGTACACAGGTACTATTTTGGGGAGGGAGTGGGAATTTCATTAAAATCCTAGTGGTGACCCCCTACCTCGGGTGAACAGACAAGAAAACAACAACAATGTGTTTGTCTATGTATGTGCAGGCAAGTTCATGTGTATGATGGCATTTAAGTGTGTGTGCGTGTGTGCATGTGTGCGTGTGTGAGTGTGTGGGTGGGTGTGCCTGCACGCATATATGCATGTGTATGTGTGTGTGTGTGTGTGTGTGTGTGCATGCAGGTGTGTTCATTTAAGACAGGTAAAGATTATGATTTAAAAAAAAGGTCTACCAGTTCCAACACTGAAAAACTCATGTCTGACGATGTGCAGAGGTCACATTAATCGTAAAATATTTGCACAACTTCTGCGGGTTTTTTTGGGGGGGGGTGGGGGGGGACAATAAATGCATTTCTAGTTTAGCTTCATGTCACTGGGTGCCATTTAAAAACATCTTCAAATACCTCGCTGTTCATCTAATGACATATACACATTCAAGATACCATGAAGCCCAATGTTTGATGAATATTAATAATATTTATACAGGAAATTTATCAAGCACCTACCATGTGGCTGAAAGTGTTGAATAAATGAGTGAGGTAATAAAACATGCTTTTAAACCGTCTGACTGGTTATTTGATGTTACAGTTCACTGTCTCCTGTGTTGTGATGGGTCAGATCAGTTTCTAGTCAAAGGCTGGTGGTAGTGTTGAAAGCTTTTTTAGTTATAGGTTGGCAGTTGTTAAAAAAGACAACAATGACCCAGTTTAACAGTTTTGCATATTATTATTATTACTGATCACTTTTATATAACACTACTCTCGGCTCTCAAGCAGATTTGCTAGACTTCAAATGTTGTTTGTGCATGCTGGGTTATTTTAGTGTTTCCATAATGCACTGAACTCTGACATGGACTGCAGGATCTTTAACATGCATATAATAATAATAATAATAATGAATACTTAGAGCGCCTAACCCGCACAGGCCCTAAGCACTTACATGTTTTTTACAAATACATACTGTCAAAATTCAACACATACAACATGAATGCACACACACACGCATGCAAGCACACACACAGACCCACACACGCACGCATGCACACACACACACACAAACCAGTCGCATATCAGGGCAATGAGACTTAAGAAAAGGTTTTTAAAAAGAGAAAGGTTTTCAAGGAAGATTTAAAAGAGCCGACAGAGGTGATCTCTTTGCAAGTATATCCACATGGGGGAACCTCGGTTTTTTGTCTAATAAAAAACACATTTGTAAAGTCTGCACAGAATCCATCTCTGGTCAAATCTCAGGGCAGGCACAAAGCCGAGCACATAATGGTCACCTGTCCATATGGTGACTACACTGCACACCTGGGACTTGAACCCGCATCAGTACTGCACCTTGGGCTCTTCAGTCGGATGCTCTACCAACTAAGCTACACCATGAGTACCTCTTCATTTTTTAAATCTATTTTTTATATGTAGGCTGGACTATCTTTTTGTCATTTTTTACATAGGCTGGACTTTTTTGTTGTTTTGTTTTGTTACCATTTATACACTTCTTACACGCATGCTGCATTTCTTTTGTGCCCTGTATAACAAGATGCAAATCCATCAGAATGAGTGCGACCCCAAACAAGGGTCACGATGCCTAGTGTTATGACAAAGCCCTGCAAATATTTGAAGATGGTTATGTCTGCCTACCTCCAGAGACAAGGAGGTTGTCAAAGTTGTTCAGATAGTAGAAACCTTCCTGTAGGCTGGTGTTGTCATCCTTGTAGAAATCCTCCACACTTGTGTTTCTGTGGGATTATAACAAAATGTGTAAAGTCATTATGGATAGAGACTTTCCTGTTGGCTGGTGTTATCATACTTGTAGAAATCTTCAGCACTTGTGTTTCTGTGGGATTATAACAAAAATGTATGTGTAAAGCCATTATGGATAAAGACTTTCTTGTGGGCTGGCGTTGTCATACTTATAGAAATCCTCCACACCTGTGTTTCTGTGGGATTAAAACAAAATGTGTAAAATAAGTATGATTAGTCTTTCCGGAGGCAGGTGTCCTATTTGTCAAAAAATGTCCACATATTTTTCCCGGGATAAATGAGAAAAAGCAACAACAAAACAAAACAAAAAAACAAAACAAACAAAGCAACAAAAAAGCGGCAGAACTGTTAACTGTAAACACCGAAAAGACTCTTTTTATTTAGGAAAGAATTTCTGAAAATTACTTTTTATTTCTGGCCCCAGCCCAGTTGCCTCAAAACATCAAAACTGTCTTTTCATTTTGAGGACACTTCCACACAGCTAAAGAAAGTGATAGCATGCACACTGAGTAGCACCGAAAGACACCTGCCCTGTGGTGCTTACAGCTGATCCTGTGATGAAAGGCTATTCATTTAGTATTATCACTAGACAGATGGCCCTTGGCTACCATACACACACAACCTGTTGCAACCATTAAGAAAATCTTTCTTCTTCTTTTTGTAATAAATTTTTTTTCCTGGACATGTTTTCTTTCTTCGTTTTTGTTGTTGTTGTTGCACTAAGCTACTCCTTTATTTTTTGCTTTTGACACGTTTTCTTTTTGAAATTCTTTTTTTTGTGGGTGGGTGGGGGGGGGGGGTACTCATCTTTTTTCACAGGGGGTTTGCAGCCACTAAGATTCCTTTTATTTTTAGCCTATATATATAGGACCCTCACCCGCAGAGCATGGGGGTCAGAAGAGGTCAAGTTACTTCAACCCACATATGCAGGGATAGGACAGGTAGTTACTATATAATTTAACAGCATTCTTAATGAATCACTCTAGTGGACTGATACAAATGCCCAAAAGCACCCACTTGCAGCAGTTGCGCAGATCCATGCCCAGGAAAACCTCCATGCCAATGATGGCAAAGAAGTAGTAGACCAGAACGATGACGATGACCAGGCTCATCAGACGTTGAAACAGGACAAAAAGCGTGCCCAACACATCACGATAACGGCGCTTGATCTTGAACAACCTGTCAATGCAACACACAGCTGGAATGCAAAGTGAGGCATACAACACTGGATCAAGAGGTTGCTGGTTCAGATCTTTGGTCAGGCAGCAATGTTCTCTGGCTCACACACACTTACTCTCTCAGTCTCTCATTTTTGTCATGACATTGTTGTATGTTTTATATCCGGATCCAGTCCAGCTGCCTCAAAACATCAAAAACTCTTTTTTGTGAAACAAACACCTGCTTACTGCTTTAAACAAGATAGTTTTGCCAAACAATTCTGTAGTGTTTGTGTAAACTGTTTACTGCTGAAAAAGTCAGGTTTGCCAAACAACTGTGTGGTGATTGTGTAACCCCCCCCCCCCCCCCGAACCAAAAAGATTTTCCAAGATCACAAGCATTTTGTTATATCACATTAAAAAGCATTCAGTCTTAACCTTTTGTGTGTAATGCATGATAACCTGATTTAACCTTTTGTGCATGATAACTTGATTTAACCTTTTGCATGTTGATGCATGATTACCTGAGGAGCCTGAAAGGTCTGAGCACCATGATGAAGTAAAAGGAGTTGTCAAAGAGTTCCCCGAACACCCCCACTACACTCACCACTGTCACCAGGAAGTCAAACCTGCACAGTACACGCAAATGACTGCCTCACCATTCATTCACCAGGTTAGCGTTTACATATCACGGTCACCAGGAAGTCAAACCTGCACAGGTACATGCACACAACTGCTTCATCATTCATTAGGTCAGCTTTTTTTTTTATACACCACTGTCAACAGGAAGTCAAACCTGCACAGGTACACACAAATGACTGCCTTGTCATTCATTCATCAGGTTAGCATTTATACACCACTGTCATCAGGATCAAACCTGTACAGGTACATGCAAATGACTACCTCATCATTCATCACATGAGCATTTATATTACATACTAGGAAGGGAAAATTGTATTATGCGTGCATGAGAGTGCATGAGTGCCTACTCAGTGTAGGTCATGCTATTTTGACTTTCTGTGATTTGAATTGATTGTAATCATTGTCGCTGTTGTTGTTTCCTGCTGGTGGTGCGCCATCTTGCTTTCTGTACAGCATGCCAAGCTCTATTTTATAACAGAGATGCACGCTTTACAAGTTTATTTTTTATTTTTTATAATACATAAAATTAAGGCAGTGATATACACTGGGTTGTGTTAACCACTAGGTGTGTGATGAAGCAGGAAACATAGGTAATGAAACTGAAAATGCTGCATTAAAAAATCCCTCTTTCTAAAAAGTAGTGAAGTTGTCATCAACTTACACATCCCAGCCTTGCGTGAAGTAGTCTCTTGGACCACGGCCAATAATTTTCAGCATTGCTTCCACAGAATATACTGAAAACAAAAAACCCAGAAGAAAATTAAACAGAGATACCCACATTGATGTCATACAAATGACGTCAGCAAACAGGGCTTTTAACTCCCCCAACCCCATCCCCAAACACACACTGATACCCACAAACATACACACTCCAGTTTTATGAACTAGAAAAAAGGAAAAAAATGGGGGTGGTTGGGGGGGCAAGCAGAGAGAAAGACAGAAACATACAGATGGAGTGGAGAGAGACAAAGAGACAGAATAATGAGACCAGTCACAAATCAATATTACTTACTACAAACAAAAACAATGGAAGTCCAGCTGGCTGTGAAATTGTAGGAGACAACGTTGATCTCTTTCACTAAAACAAATGAAATGCACAAACACATGTCAATACCTTTCACTGAAACATATGAAATATACAAACACATGTCAATACCTTTCACTGAAACAAATGAAATGCACGAACACATGTCATATACACATATCTTTCAATGAAACGCACAAAGCGCACATTCATTCAGAACAAAATATTAACTTCTTTAACTGAACACACACACACACACACACACACACACACACACACACACACACACACACACACACACACACACACACACACACACACACACACACACAGAAGCACACACATGCACACATGCAAACACACATCATGCACACACTTGCACCACATGCTCATAAAACAAACTATGAACACACACACACACACACACACACACACACACACACACACACACACACACACACACACACACACACACACACATACACACACACATACACACACACACACACACCCATGCCTACTCTGCTGACACACTGATCATACACAAAAGTTTTTATTACCTGACAGCTGAATTGTTTCAATGAGGATCCAGAGAAAGTTTCCAGCAATGATCACATCTGGAAGGGAGGGGCAAAAAAGTAATGCAAGATCAAACAATTGCAGGTACAAATCATTGCATGTCAGTGCCAAAATATTTCACTAACTTTTTTAAAAAGCTATATTTTTGCATTGTGTATACTTTGTTGTCTCATTTGTGACTTTATTTTTTCCGATGGAAACCTGGTTACCTTCCCTGGGGATTGCTGGTTATGAGTTGCACAGTTAACCCTGCCTATTCATTCCTTCCTAACATTGCCATGAGCCTAAAGAAAGAAAGGACATCAATCAGTCCAAACAGATCTTATATTGTATCAGACAACAACAAAAAAGAAAGAAAGAAAAAAAGGGTGAAATTTAGCCCTCACACATCCAGACAAAAACTTCATAATTTATATGTATGCCTCACATCACATCCCATTTTTGTTTTAAATTGCAGATGCCCTGCACTCTACCAGATAAAAAAAAGAAGAAGAAGATTCCACCAGACAAGTAAAGTACTGAATTCCATCAAATGAGTAAAGTTTTTGTATTCAGTCAGACAAAACATTAAATCGCATCAGACCAGCAAAATGTTGAATTCTATTACACGAGAAAATTTTGTATTTCACTAGACAAGCAACATTTAGACAATATCTAATTATGCTTTACATTTGACCAGACAAACAAAATGGCTGCTTATGTGTCTCACATGCCACCAGACAAAGAAAATGTACAGTTCTGTCTCACATTCCATCAGACAAAGAAAACATATATTTCTGTCTCAGATTCCATCTGACAATAGAACAGCATGCCTGACTTGATGTGCACATGACCTCTTATGTAAAATTTAAGGAACTCCAAAGTAAAACATAAAAATCTCACTTACAAATGAAGTAATCAAAATACCGCCAGGTGACAAACCAGTGGATTGCTGAAAAATAAAAACAAATACCTGCATTCAGCTACGTTTGAGTAATGTGCCAACATCCACATTTCCCCCGGTGCAACTGGTACAATTCTAATACAATCTGACACTGAATCAGGCCCTGAGGGTGTGCCTCTGGTGGAGTTTATGTACTTTGTATTTACTTGCATGCCAGGTGAGAGTTACCGTAGGCGACTCAGATCTTTATCATTATGTTCATGTGACATCTTAAGAGATAGGTATGTACTCACCAACCCACATACCTCATAAACCTCCCCCCTCCCCCCCCCCAATCTCCCTGCCAACCCATCCACTGAGACACAACAAGAACTGACCTCTGAATATTCTGTTGCAGGGATGTCTGAAGTTGGACGACCACAAGCGGTCATCATTTTTTAACTGCAAATAAAAGCATCACACCACAAGTTAAACATTCATGGAGAGAACTGAAAAAGATGGAAGTTTGTGGACCAGATTTAGCTTTAGCATCAAACAGTTATCACCTGCACCTAGGCAAATTCCTTTCAAAGGAACTAGGCCTTCTCAAAACACATTCTGTCCATCAGTTAGAAGAGAAATTTAATTAATTTTTTTAGCTTTTCATTGTCCTTTGTGGTAAATTTGGGCTGCCTTATCAAGGTAAGGCACAGTAGCCACAAGGGCAGTGTTACCCACTCCTATTGATGTGTGTGCAGTACTTTTGTGTGTTCAGACAATGGTACAGCTGCCAGTGTGTGGGTTTTTTAACGTGCGCACAGCTGTTGATGCACACAATTGCATCAATGAAGACGTGGTAGGCGCCAGGGCAGCTGTGACACTAGACAAAGCTTTGTACGTCTGATCCCACTAATCGTACCTCAGGACACTAGGCTTTGAAATTTGAAAAAGAAAAATATATTTAAAAAAATTAAAAAGCACTTTACATAAAAACAAAACAATTTTGGTGCTTTTATCTGGATTCACCTCTTGGACCAAACGTGGTGAGAGAAGGCCAGTTCCTGTCAAACAAACTCAGTGTATATTCTGCTTCAGACAATGTGAGAGAGGACTTTGCCATGGGTCCTATGCAAGTGCAGACCTGTTTACACTCAAATACGGACATGAGTACACTTTTGTTTTTAAAACACTCTAGGTTTGGGGGGGGGGGGGGGGAAAGAAAAATTAGAGTATTTTTATTTCTTTACCATTTCATTTCGTTCTCACTGAAAATAATCTAAAAATAATTTCAACACAGCTTCCAGAAAAATGATGAAGGCTCATACTTTGCAGCAGAAATACAAGCCTTGCTTGAATTGCCTGTGAACTGCCAAGACTATATGCAGCACAATAGTGAACACAGAAGCTGACACTACGGCAGCGAGAAGTCGTGAGACTTACACATGTGCCACCAAAAAGCCCAGAACTGGGCATATTTTGGACTGGAAAACAAACAAACCACAAAACATGCCTAGAAATATTTATGATCATATTTGTTTTGAATTTTTTGGATATTTTGCATGCTGTAAACTTAGGCGTCCAAAATATGCCCGAATCGTACGAGTAAACAAGTCCGCAAGTGACTTTGTTTCTCGGTGCCTCTGCCCGAGACCAAGCCCCCGGCAGGCTGCTTGTCAGGCCAGCGGGTTCAGCATCATGCACGCCACCGGTGCCTGCGGACAAGTTAGCCAGTCAGTACTCACACTCCACTGCAGACCCGCCACGTCGTAGATGTGGAAGAACTCCTCCAGGTTCAGCCCTCCAGTGCGACTTTGGTTCAGGGCCTTGAACATCAGGTAGCAGTCTCTGCGGCCTGATGGAGGATGGTGTCAGTTTAGTTTAGTTACAATACTTCAGCATCATCCCCCCCCCCCTGTGTTTGGTTGCTTAGTGTTTTACTATGCTAGCAGTCATTCTTTTATTTTAGATTTTTTTATTTTTTTAAATTGTTTTTGGTGTTTTACTGTTGCTGTTATTGTTTTTTTGGGGGGTGGGGGTGGGGGGTAGTGGTGGTTGGTGTGTGTGTGTGTGTGTGTGTGTGTGTGAGAGAGACTGTGTGTGTGTGTGTGTGTGTGTGTGTGTGTGTGTGTGTGTGTGTGTGTGTGTGTGTGTGCAGTGTGTGTATGCATGTGTTCATGCTTTCAAGGTTACGTAGTGTGTAAAAAAAAAAAGGTGGTGGCTAGTTCATACTGAAAGTTCTCCTCCCTGATCTCATCTGAATACATTATGTCTACTTTCACCTCTTCCTACCTGAAACCAACCCTCCCTCTACTCTCCAAGGGCCCCCCTCCGCCTCCACAACCATCTTAACTGTGGCCTTCAGGGGCCAGTCAGCCACTAACATGCTTCTGCTGTTCTAAATACATATCCTTCATAGCACTTCACTCTCCTGCACCAAACTGGAAACAGAATAAACAGCTTGCCAGCAGAATCTCTAAACATTTGCTTTTTGTACTGTACATGTACGCACAGATTTTTATTTATTTTCATAATAACACACAAGCATGCACACACAACACACACACACACACACACACACACACACACACACACACACAGATGGGTAAGCAATCATACACACATATACACACAGCATATACACACTTCACACATACATACTTCACACATACACACTTCACACATACACAAGCACACACACAGGCATGTAAGCAAACACACGCATGCATACATACACAAAACATTGACACTCAACACACATATGTGCATATGCACGCAATAAAATCGTATATACATGCAACACATGAACAAACACATACATGCATGCACACACGCACGCACACATACATGCACACCCACACCCACACACGTGTGCACAAAACACACACGCAAAAGGAGGTAAATGTATAGGGGGACCAGCCACCACCAAACTTGTGTCACCATTACTCACTCTTGCTGGGGTGAAAGTAGCGCATCATGCCAACAAAATGCCGCAAATAAAGATGCTGGTTGTTCTGCAAAAAGCCAAACACCCATGCATTTAGATTTCTCACAGTCGGCCGGCAAACATGTTAAATAGAAAGAGGGGATAATAGTTGAAAGCACAGTCTCTGATCTCTAAACCTCCTTGTTACTGTCAATAACTGGCACAGTCTCTGATCTCTAAACCTCCTTGTTACTGTCAATAACTGGCACAGTCTCTGATCTCTAAACCTCCTTGTTACTGTCAATAACTGGCACAGTCTCTGATTCTCTAAACCTCCTTGTTACTGTCAACAACTGGCACAGTCTCTGATCTCTAAACCTCCTTGTTACTGTCAACAACTGGCACAGTCTCTGATCTCTAAACCTCCTTGTTACTGTCAACAACTGGCACAGTCTCTTTCTCTAAACCTCCTTGTTACTGTCAACAACTGGCACAGTCTCTGATCTCTAAACCTCCTTGTTACTGTCAATAACTGGCACAGTCTCTTTCTCTAAACCTCCTTGTTACTGTCAACAACTGGCACAGTCTCTTTCTCTAAACCTCCTTGTTACTGTCAATAACTGGCACAGTCTCTTTCTCTAAACCTCCTTGTTACTGTCAACAACTGGCACAGTCTCTTTCTCTAAACCTCCTTGTTACTGTCAACAACTGGCACAGTCTCTTTCTCTAAACCTCCTTGTTACAGTCAATAACTGGCACAGTCTCTTTCTCTAAACCTCCTTGTTACTGTCAATAACTGGCACAGTCTCTTTCTCTAAACCTCCTTGTTACTGTCAATAACGGCACAGTCTCTTTCTCTAAACCTCCTTGTTACTGTCAATAACTGGCACAGTCTCTTTCTCTAAACCTCCTTGTTACTGTCAACAACTGGCACAGTCTCTTTCTCTAAACCTCCTTGTTACTGTCAACAACTGGCACAGTCTCTTTCTCTAAACCTCCTTGTTACTGTCAACAACTGGCACAGTCTCTGATCTCTAAACCTCCTTGTTACTGTCAACAACTGGCATGGTCTCTGATCTCTAGACCTCCTTGTTACTGTCAACACTGGCATGGTCTCTGATCTCTAAACCTCCTTGTTACTGTCAACAACTGTTACAGTCTTTCATCTCTAAACCTCCTTGTTACTGTAAACAACTGGCACAGTCTCTAATCTCTAAACCTCCTTGTTACTGTCAACAACTGGCACAGTCTCTAATCTCTAACCTTCCTTGTTACTGTCAACAACTGGCACAGTCTCTAATCTCTAACTCTCCTTGTTACTCTTAACAACTGGCAATGGGCCATTCTCAAGAATATATTCATGATGGAGGTCACATCCAATCAGTCATCACTAAACGAAACTGGCAACAAAGAGAATGGGCAAAAGCAAAGGGAGAAAGGAATCAGTTTCAAGAAGCAAATATTTAACAGCTGCAGGCTACGTACACATGTCACATTAATTACAGGCGGTTCTTTCAAGGAGTGTGTCTGTCTTAATGATCTCAAACAGAATCCTTAACTTCTTGTCCAGGTTATGATAACCCATTGTGGGGAACTGGGTTCACCTTCCGCTTTCCTTGGGTACAGCTGCAGCAGCTGCACCAGTGTTGTGCCACATGGTCAAAGATGGATGGCATCTGCCAGTATGGCAGCAAAGCTACCCACAATATGTGTTTGGGAAAAAGGATTGCATATATATGTGCAAAATTCCAACCCTGTTCTACTTGGTGAACTTCTGAGCTTTTGTCAATGAAATTCACGAAAAATGACCAAAAAACTGCACATGAATCACATTCAGAAACATAAACATTTGCAAACACACACATGCATGCACACACATATACACAGACATGCACACGCACGCACACACACTTAAGCACACACAGTGACACTCCTGACCTACATACAAATCTGTTAATAAAACATTAACAAAAGGCCACCTGTCCCAGTCTTTTCTTCTTTTACAGACAATTTAATCAACTGCTTAAAGTTTTTGCTGAAGGAACTTCTCCTACATTCTTCATATATATATATCTAAAGCAGAGGACTTCAGATGCATAAGTGAAGAAAAGAAAAAAAGAAAAAAGATTTTAGGCAAAGGAAAAGAAAAGAGGATTTCCAAGAAAACAGGGACAACTGTCATGCCTGTACATACCTTGGTAGTGACCAGCAGACGGAAAGCATGCATGCATGCCTCTCGTTTGTGGAGAAACAGAGCGCGCAGCTTGGACTTTTCAAGGTTGGAGAATGTGTCGTACACAACAGCAAGCAACTGTAACAGTCGGAGAACAACAAAAATGTCAACCACGTGTTGTACACAACAGCAAGCAACTGTAACAGTCGGAGAACAACAAAATATTAAACACATGTCATACATAACAGCAAGAAACTGTCACCATCATGGAACAACAAAATGTTAAACACATGTTGCACACAGCAGCAAGCAATTTGGTCCCCATTGGAGAACAACAAAATGTCAAACACATGTCATACATAACAGCAAGAAACTGTCACCATCACAGAACAACAAAAATGTCAAACACATGTTGTACACAACAGCAAGCAACTGTCACCATTGGAAAACAACAAAATGTCATCCACAACAGTAAGCAACTGTTACCATCAGAGAACAACAAAACGTCAAACACGTCATACACAACAGCAAGTAACTGTCACAACTGAAGAACAACAAAAGTGTCAAACACATGTCGTACACAACAGTAAGCAACTGTCCCCATCAAAGAACAAAATGTCAACCACATGTCATACACAACAGCAAGAAACTGTCGCCATCAGAGAACAACAAAACGTCAACATGTCATACACAACAGCAAGTAACTGTCACCATCGAGAACAACAAAAATGTCAAACACATGTCATACACAACAGAAAGTAACTGTCACCACTGGAGAACAACAAAAATGTCAAACACATGTCATACACAACAGAAAGTAACTGTCACCATCAGAGAACAACAAAAATGTCAAACACATGTCATACACAACAGAAAGTAACTGTCACCACAGAGAACAACAAAAATGTCAAACACATGTCATACACAACAGAAAGTAACTGTCACCACTGGAGAACAACAAAAATGTCAAACACATGTCATACACAACAGAAAGTAACTGTCACCACTGGAGAACAACAAAAATGTGAAGCACGTTGTACACAACAGTAAGCAACTGTCGCCATCAGAGAACAACAAAACATCAACATGTCATATACAACAGCAAGCAACTGTCACCATCAGAGAACAACAAATTGTCAACATGTCATACACAACAGCAAGCAACTGTCACCATCAGAGAACAAGAAGATGTCAAACAAATGTCATACACAACAGCAAGTAACCGTCACCATCAGAGAACAACAAAATGTCAACCACACGTCGTACACAACAACAAGCAACTGTCACCATCAGAGAACAACAAGATGCCAAAGAAACGTCATACGCAACAGCAAATAACCGTCATCATTAGCGCACAACAAAAAGTCAACCACATGTTATAGAAACTTATACACAGCAGCAAGCAACTGTCGCAATAAGAGAACAACAAAATGTCACCTTACCAGTAGGGTACAACTTTCTTTATTTTCTTCTTTTTGTACAGTGGGGATCTGTGAAGAGAGGTGCCTGCATGAAGAACCACCTCATTTTGTAAGACCTCAGCCCAACACAGGGCTCCCTGCTGAGCTTTAAGGCCAGACACGGTAGTGCAAATCCAACCAAAGTCACATTTTTCAAGATTTGAGATTTTGGCTGATTTTCAGTGTTTTACTAAATAAATAATACATTTTGAGTCAAAAATGGGTTTTATTATGCATAACTTGTCCATAAAGATTGCTTACTGATTCGTTGCTGCCTTTGTTTTGAGCAATTTGGATGAAAATTGGCAATGTCTGGGCCTTGCCAGCAACCGAGGTTTGCTCAGCTCTGAACAAAGTTACCGTAAGGCTGTCCTCTCAAGCCTTCAGTCTGACGAACATGTGGCCGTACTGTGTTGACAATTCCCACACTCAAATGATTGTCACTTGCATCCTTTGACTGCATATTTCTCATCAAAATGAACGTGCACCATTACATATTTGGAAGGTTTCGTTCCAAATCAACCAATCTTTTGCTCCACTGCTATGCTTTTTAGCTTGAGAGGAATACAGGGCTGCCTCTCTTGAAATTTCTGTGTGGAATATTAACTGTGACACGCTGAGTGGCAGCAGTGTTCAGGTGACTAGCAGCTCTGAACCATCTATTAAAGTTGTCCCAAAATGTCTTTTCTCTTCACTGTCTCCTCTAAACAAACTACTTACCAAGGATCATCGGCTCAGTAATCCCACCTCCCCAAAAGAACTCAACTTGAACAGGTACAAAATCTCTTTTCTCTGTCCTTTCCATGCTACCCAACACATTACAAAAGACTGCCTTAGCAAAGGATTATGAAACATGACAGAATTTCCTCTGATGGTGTGTAACTGTGTTTTCTGGCAGGCTTGTTTTCATAACATACAGCTTCATTTCAAGGCTGTCCAAGAGGGGCCTAACTTAACAATAATAATAATGGGTAATTATAGAGCACCTATCCTGCACAGGCCCTAAGTGCTCAAACATTCTTTAAATGTACATGTTTTCAAGATTCAATGCACACAACACACACTCACCCACACACACTCACCCACACACACACACACACACACACACACACACACACACACACACACATACACACAGTTGTATATCAAGGCGATGGGACTGAAGACAAGGTTTTTGAGAGAGTAGTTACTGCAAGAGAGTAGTCAATACCGGCACTGGCCGCTGCAGCTTGAAGCCAACATTGATCAGGGCCACAACAGAGCCAGCACACTGTGCACTGAAACTGCTCCTGGCAGCAGGACCACCACTCTCCACCTTCCCAGGGGAAAGCCAACTGCCGTTGAGCTGCAGTACCCAGCGTACCCACCCCCCTCTTCACTTTCCCAGGGAAAAGCCAAGTAGTCATAGTCTGGTCACACTTAAAAAACATAAGGCCACAAAAAGTACTTGCAAGGTTCATGAGAAAGTAGAGTTCCAAGGAGAGGTAGACGATGAAGAAGAAAGCGTAAAACCGTGACACTGAATAGGCTGGCATCATCACATCCGGGTAGCTGAAAACACACATACAACACAGCTGAAAACTGTTTTCAAAAGGGACATGGCAAATGGAATGCTCAAGAAGAAAAAGAAGCGAGGGCAAACACAACGTGATCCAACAGTGAAGGACTCTGCAAAACTATTCACTCATGCCAGTCCTGGCCACAATGCATGCCACAGGGCAGCAGACCAATGCTTTCAGCTACAAGTCAAGAGTTATTCACAGCTAGAAACAACTCTCAATACTGTCCTCATGAAATATTTGTTGACCAGTCAAGCTTTCACCACTCACTTTGCAGTTGTCAGCAAAATGAACAAACTGATGAAACTGTCTTGGATTGTCTTGAAGTACTGCAACAGTGGAAAGGAAACAAAACGTTAAGCTAAAACATTAACTATGGTCAACATCACAATCAATAAAAGTGCCATAATATCAGAAATCCATTCCATCAACAAGGTTTGTCACCTCTGTCACCTTACAACAGATTCAGCAGTTCAGAAGATGTCATATAGATAAACATTAATTGACATTTTGAATGTTTGTTGTGACCTTGAACACAGCAATCCAATATTTTCACTGAACTCTTTTGCTTATGAAAATCGACTATCAAACTAAGTTTGGTTGCAAGACTCATTAGTTCAGAGGCTATAGTTGAAATGGTCATATTCTGATTATATATAAGAGCCCTCATTGTGACCTTTACCTTGAAGATAGCAACCCATTTTGTTTGTACAATGCACAGCCTCACAATAAGGCACCATCATACCACATTTGGTTACAAAAGGGTAAGCGGTTCAGAAGATACTGTCTGGACAAAGCTGGACACACAGATGGATAGACAAGACATGGTGGTCCCAGCATACCGCCCAACTTTGTTATGAGTAGTATAATTAAGACAATTGTTCATTAAAGTAAACGGAAATGCTATTGTCTTGTGCTACATACCTGACAACCAGGGATTTGTGAAAACAGGTAAAACCCTGAAACACACAGAAATGCTACTGGTTTAAAACAACTTTACTGCTAAAAATCTGAAACACACAGACGCTACTGTTAACACAAGTCACCGCTAAAAATCAGAAACACACACTAATGCTACCGTTAACACATTTACCCATTAAAAATCTGGAGCACACACACTCATGGTATTGTTAACATGATTTGCTGTTACAGATCTCAAACATGCAAGTGTTGCTGTTAACAGGATTCACTGTTTAAAATGTGAAACACACACAGGTGCTACTGTTGATGATTTATTTTTGGTGCAATAGTGTTAGACCATCGGTACACGGCTGCTCATAAAATAAGTTCACACGCATACAGACTGACCAACACACAAATAAGTTCACACGCATACAGACTGACCAACACACAAACAAGTGAGTACACTCTATTACTCTGATTATCTCTTCCTTACAAGCCCTCCTCCCCCAAAACCCCCACCTGCTCATAAAAGCTTTCTCCATGAAAAAATCCCGGAACATTTTCCGGCTTTGTAAAGAGGTTAGAATGATGATGTTCATAAGTTTGAAAGAGTTATCTGTATATGCGAGTTGTGATGTTTGCAGTGCAGGTACGTACGTATACTATGTGCTGGTGTGTGAGTTGTGATGTTTGCAGTGCAGGTACGTACGTATACTATGTGCCGGTGTTATTATTATTATTACTTACGTCTACTTCTGTGCTAGAATGATGACGGGCACTGTAACCCCCCACCGACCCCACCCACCACTCTCCCCTTTTGTGGAAAGCACATAGAACAGTCACCCCAGTTACTGGAAGTGTGCCCTACAAAAGCTATTAACCCTTTTAACCCCAGAGGCTTTAATTCTGCCTGGACCTTTTTAGCCTTGCTGCTCAAAAACCACAGCTGCTGTGTTAAGAGCTCAACATCTCCACTTCTACATAAAGTAGAGATACCAACATCTGCACCCATTATTAAAAATGAACAGGCAACACTGTGCTCGATTTTCAATAAATATCAGTCATTCGTTATCTTTCAGCAGTTGGTGAAAGATGAAGAACGGACATTTGAGGAGTTACTACTGTACCTTATGCATCCAAGAGCCTGAAAACTTTTATTTCCACACTATCTGCCAACCAGTTTCACATAAGTGCTCGCTTGAATATGATTTTAAAAAAATCAGCAACACCTGGATCAAAATCATTGTTCTTATCAACAAACACCAAAGCCAAAACCTCCCTGAGTGTATAGTGCTGGTACTTGTTCATGATGTTGCAAATATTTGTAAAATACAAAGAAATTCAGCGAAATTTCCTCTAATTGTGGCACTTGGGAATACCTGAAGGAAGTGGTTGTAGTTACCTCCTCCTTTCACTGGTATGCATAGATTTACGACTTCTAAAACCAGTTTGATGAAACAAGTTTCTGAGCCTGACTCTGGGTCAGGCGCCGGGCGGAATGAGTGAATTGTTATTATTATTAGTATCATTATTACACAAGCAGACTTGCAGCTCAACTACACAAACACACACATTAATACACATATTAAACACACACATTAATACACACATTAACCACACACATTAATACACATATTAAACACACACATTAATACACATATTAACACAAACACACCCAGGATGGAAAAGATGAGCATGAAGAACAAGAGAAGGATGATCATGTCCAAGATGGGTGGAAGAGACATCAGGATCTGACGTGTGATCCTGAAAGGAAAAAAGAAAAGAAAAGAAAAGAGATATTCATATTACTGGTAACGCTGTACCTCAGAAACTTAACCCATACACCCAACTAGAATTCCACATGTAATAATAATAATAATGTACATTTATCATGTGCTCATCAACGCCCTGAGCGTTCACATGATACATATTAACCTAAATATATTCTATACACATGTAGAACATAGTCCTACCAAAACAATTTACATAAAGTATTATTTTAAAAAAACACAAAAAAACCACTACAAACACACACACACACACTGACTGTAGCAGAAACTGGGTACTGATATTAGTTAGGATGGAAATATGAAGAAAATGAATCATTATATTGCTACCTACCCTTAATTCCATCCCTCCCAGGCCCCACCCCCGCTCTCAACTGACACACACGCACGCACACACGCACACATGAATATGAAACAGGTAGCGGTTGGCATGTACAAATCAATCAGAAGGCTTGGCGGAAGAAATGCGTTTTTAGGTTAACTTTGAAAGTTGGGAGGGAGGGAGAAGCTCTCAGGTCGGCTGGCAGCGAGTTCCAACAGTTGGAGCAATGTAACCAAAAGAATGTTCACCGAAGGTTTTCAGGTTTGTTTTTGGAATTTTGAGCAGTCTTTCTGTCGAAGAACGAAGGAAGCGCGATGGTTGATATGTGCAGAGAGAAGAAGACAGGTATGGCGGAAGAGTGCCATCAAAGTATCGGAAAGCGAGCATGCAAGCTTGTACTGAATGCAGTATTTTACTGGGAGCCAGTGGAGTTCTTTCAAAAGCAGTGTGACATGATCACGCTTCAATTTTTTCAAGATGAGCCGTGCGGCGTTGTTCTGGATCTTTTGTATGTGCGCGATTTGTTCATCGGCGACTCCTGCAAAGTAGCATTGCAGTAGTCCAATCTTGACGTGATCATAGACGCAACAAGCTTTTCTGAGGAACTGTTAGAGAGGAACGGACGGATAGAGGCGATTCTCCTGAGTGCGAGAAACATAGTGCGGCAGAGGCTACTGATGTGTTGTTTCATTGACAGTGTTTGGTCAAGATGCACTCCAAGGGACGTAACGGTGGTCTGAAAAGGAATGCAACTTCCAACTATATCTGCACTATTATAGCACTGAAACACATACAAGTGACTATACTTAATATGTTCTGAAATGGGAAGCCAGTGCAGTTTTTCCAGGAGAGGTGTTGAGTGGTGATGACGGGGTGCCAAGAGAAGAAGTCTTGCAGCAAAGTTCTCAATTTTCTGGAGAGGTTGGATGACAGAATTAGGTGTACCCATGAAGAGACAGTTGCAGTAGTCAAGCCGTGAGAGGATATAGGAAGTAACAAGAGTCTTGGTTGCATCTTCAGTGAGAAACCTGCGGACTGAACTAATGCGTTTAAGCTTGAAATAAGCAGTTTGGCAGATTTTTATGATGTGCTTCTTCATGGACAGGTTTGAGTCAAGAATGAATCCAAGGTTCCTGGAGAATCAGAGAAGGGGATGTTGTGAGAGCCAACAGTAATCAAGTCAGGAACAGAAATGGTAGAAGGTTTCAATGAAGATGAAAAGGGAAAGAGAAGAGCTTCTGTTTTGTCGTCGTTCAGTCTGAGCTGATTTTCCGTCATCCACGTTTTTATGTCGTCTGTGCATGCATCGAGTTCTTTGGTGAGGTTAGTCACTTCACTGTGACGAGCGGATTTCTGGAGCTGTGTGTCATCTGCGAAAAGCTGATGGTTTACAGAGTGGTTAGCTATGATATCGGAGAGAGGTGCAGTGTACAGGATGAAGAGAATGGGCCCCAGTACTGAGCCTTGAGGCACATCGTACATGAGCTGTGATGGTGACGAAAAAAAGTTATTGACTGAAGTGGACTAATATCTGACTGAAACCATTGGAATGCAGTAGACTGAATGCCAAAAACAGAGTTCAGGCGGGAGAGGAGAAGTTGGTGGTCAGTAGTATCAAACGCGGCAGAAAGATCCAACAAAAGGAGAACAGAAATGTTGTCATTGTCCAGAGCAGAAAGAATATCGTTTACAATACTTAACAAAACGGTCTCAGTGCTGTGTCCTGCTTGATAGGCTGAGGTTGTTTTCTTGGAGATGGGCGAGAAGTTTGTGGAGAATGACTTTTTCAAGGATTTTGGACAGAAATGGAAGGTTAGAAATGGGACGGTAGTTTTTCAAAAGATTTTTGTCAAGTGATGTTTTTTCAACAGAGGTTTGACAACGGCTGTCTTTAGATCACGTGTTGCAATGCCAGTGGTAAGAGATGTGCTGATGATGTTCGTGATGGTCGGCAAGAGGATGTCAAGGTTTTCATAAAGAAGCGTGGTGGGAATGGGATCAAGTTCACAAGACTTGGCAGATGCACTGTTGATTATTTTTAAGACAAATTCATCAGTGACAGACTCAAAAGTTAGCAAGGGAATTCCAGCGAAAGAGGTATCAGGGCAAGCAGATGGAGGAGGAAAATTGTTTCTGATGGTGCGGATTTTCTCAGTGAAGTAATCAGAAAAGGCATTCGGGAGGTTGTCAGAGTCAAATGTTCAAGGAAGATGTGAAGATCTGCTTTTGCCGAGGATGATGTGGAAGTTTTGAAAGAGCTGTTTACAGGTTGTGCTAGACTGAATCTTAGCAGAGCAGTAGGCTTGTTTGGCTTTATCTACAAGGTTTGTTACTTTCTGTTTAATGGAGTCGTATATCTGTTTATGGATGGTGAGCTTAGATTTGAGCCATTGTCTCTCCGCCTGCCAACGCTCCCGTTTCAGCTCAGAGAAATGCTCCGCAATACTGCTGAACCAGGGCGTCAGCTTCCTTGTACGGACTGTGCAATGGCAGAGGGGGCATGCTTGTCAAGGACAGAACAGAGATGGTCATTGTAGTCACTAATAGAACTGACTTGTGAGACAGCGTGAGAGAGATCTTGTTTAAAGGCGCTGGTGTCAATCTTTTTGAGGCATCGGTACAAAAAAGTTTCAAGGTTTTTGTATGGGTACAGATACATCAAGTTTGCACAAGATGGCTGTGTGGTCAGATGTTAGTCCATGGTGTAGTTTTGTAGAAATGAGGATGTTATCACTTTGCTTGGAAAATGCTAAGTCGAGCAGATGGCCTTGGTTGTGAGTAGGTTCAGAAACGGACTGGGTTAGGTTAAACAGGTCTATGATATCATGTAGTTTTCTGGAGTTGTTGTTTTCTACGTTTTCAAAATGAAAGTTAAAGTCACCCATAAGGAGTGTTTTGCCAGGCAGACTGTTAGAGTGTTCAAGGAAGTTGGTAAACTGATAAAAAAACTGGGAGTCAGAGAATTTGTTCTTTTTGCTGGGTGGAGGGTGGTAAATACAGAACAAGTTGGTTAGTTGCTTGTTGTATGTTAGAGTCAGCTGAGCGGTTTCAAAGCAGGGGTGCTGAATGGGAAAGGACGAAGTGGTAGTGACATGCCGCTTAAGAAAGTCCCTTATGACGAAGGCGATGACCCTGCCTTTTGCGCCGGACCCCCCTGCAGAGCGGGGGAAGGAGAGGACCAAGTACTCGGGTGGAGCCAGGTTAGCAGTCTTGGCCTCGTCACCGGCAGGGCACAGCCAGGTCTCCATCAGCAGCATGATGTCGATGTTGTTGTCCTGAATGAAGGTGGATATGTCGGACCTCCTCCTGGAAGTGCCGACGGATCTTGCATTGAAGAGGCAAACAAGGAGTGTGTTTTCGGCTGAGGAAGAACTGAGGGGAATGTGAAGTACCTGTTTGTGAGGGGGACACAGTGGAGTACTGAGCGAGGAAACTGAGAGGTCACAGTCACCGGGTGGAGAGGAAGGTGGCACGGAAGTGGTGTGTTAACAGGACTTGCAGAAACAGAACAAGACCAACTGTCCTCACTTCCAGTGGAAGTGACACACAAAACTGGTACCACGATAACGGCCACATCACGAGGAACAATGCTATCACGTCAACTAATCAAACCAGGAGACTAATCAAGCAAAATTTGCAATAATTAGCAGAGCAGATGCAACAACGCCTGTAAGGGTGCGTGAACACTACTCACTCATAATATACATATGCCATATGTACACTCATAATATACATATGCCATCAAAAAAGTGCCTAAAGTAAGTAAGCATGGCGCATAATGTCCACAGAAACCATAAGGCTTATTACAGACAGGAAAAGTGCCTCTTCAAAAGATCTATTTTCATACATTTTCTGAGCAACAAGAGCAACGAACAAGTCTCATGGAACCTCTGACCAAAGACCACTAAAAAAACAAAAAACAAAATCACACACAAAAAAGTGGTCTGAAAAGAAGGGCAATCTTTGGCGAAGGCTTCATTCGTGTGAAAACACGAAGGGTTCCAAAAGGCTGGTCTCAAAAGAGGGATGGTCACCCATGAGGACAGTCTTTCAGCGGGGCTTCCATTCTAGTGCAACGGGTACAGTTCCTGGTTTTCTACTGAGACCGCAGGCAGAGAAACTCCATTCCTCCTCACTGACCTCCTCATCCCTTTGCAGTAGTGGGAGTGAATGAGGAAGAGGGGTCGTAAGGCACGGGTGACCCGGAAGTGATTGGTCTGTCGCACCAGCACCACTATGGACTCTGTCACCATCAGGAGCACCATCCCCACCTGAAACATGCGTAATGCTTGTGTGCTTAATAAGGGCATTTGCTAAATAATTGCAGAAATGGATAGGTGGCAAGGAGGGGAGGAGTTAGAGGGCGGATGTAGGGTGGGTAGGGGTGAGGTAGGTAGGAAGGGTGTGTGTATGTGTGTGTGTGTGTGTGTGTGTGGCCAGGGTTAAGGCAAGAAGAAGAAAACAAATAAAAATCTTTTCAGGAAGGAAACTTCAAAACAGTTTCCCTGTCAAATTTAACGCCCTTTCTTCTTTCTTTTTTGACAGTCACCAAAGGTCGAACTAACAAAAGATTAAAACTAAATGCTTTTCCGTTGGACGGAACACCACATTGTGCAACAATCCACCTTGAAAAGCCAAGAAAGGGCCACTGACATTTTTCAGACCAACATTACAGAATGGTTTCAACGGCACCACTGGGGAAACTTCCAAGACGGGGTGGAACATGTCTGAACTTTTCCATTTGTTTGTAAGAGCTTTTTACATTCATCATCTTCAGGGTTATGACCAAGGTATTAGGCATGCACTCACCTTGATCATCGTTCGTTTGTGTCTGAGGAAGGTGTGAAGACCGAGCCACTTGTAGCGGATGAACAGCTCCAAACTCAGCAACAGCAGACACAGTAGCTCTAAGGACCCATGCACCTGAAAAACAAGGCAACCTCACTGTCAGGCACAGAACAGAATAAAAATGCAACAGGCATGGCAATCAAGTGTGAACTCACCCTGACAGGCACACATCAGAACTAGGTAACCAGGTGTGAACTCACCCCAACAGGCAGGAACAAGAACTAGGTAACCAAGTGTGAACTCACCCCAACATGCAGGGGCAAGAACTAGGCAACCAAGAGTGAACTCACCCCAACAGGCACAGAGCAGAAGTAGGTAACCAAGTGTGAACTCACCCCAACAGATAGGGACAAGAACTAGGTAACCAAGTGTGAACTCACCCCAACAAGCAGGAACAAGAAATAGGTAACCAAGTGTGAACTCACCCCAACATGCAGGGGCAAGAACTTGGCAACCAAGAGTGAACTCACCCCAACAGGCACAGAGCAGAAGTAGGTAACCAAGTGTGAACTCACCCCAACAGGCAGGGACACGAACTAGGTAACCAAGAGTGAACTCGCCCTGACAGGCAGGGCCAAGAACTAGGTAAGCAAGTGTGAACTCACCCTGACAGGCACAGGCAAGAACTAGGTAACCAAGTCTGACCTCATCCCAACAGGCTGGGACAAGAACTAGGTAACCAAGTGCAAACTCACCCTAACAGGCAGGGACAAGAACAGGGTAACCAAGTGTGAACTCACCCCAACAGGCAGGGACAAGAACAAGGTAACCAAGAGTGAACTAACCATGACAGGCTGGGACAAGGACCAGGTAACCAGGAGTGAACTCACCCTGACAGGCACAGAGAAGAACCATGTAACCAAATGTGACCTCACCCCAACAGGCTGGGACAAGAACTAGGTAACCAAGTGCAAACTCACCCCAACAGGCTGGGACAAGAACTAGGTAACCAAGTGCAAACTCACCCCAACAGGCAGGGACAAGAACTAAGTAACCAAGGGTTAACTCACCCCGACAGGCAGGGAGAAGAACTAAGTAACCAAGGGTTAACTCACCCCGACAGGCAGGGAGAAGAACTAAGTAACCAAGGGTTAACTCACCCCAACAGGCAGGGAGAAGAACTAAGTAACCAAGGGTTAACTCACCCCGACAGGCAGGGACAAGAACTAAGTAACCAAGGGTTAACTCACCCCGACAGGCAGGGAGAAGAACTAAGTAACCAAGGGTTAACTCACCCCAACAGGCAGGGAGAAGAACTAAGTAACCAAGGGTTAACTCACCCCGACAGGCAGGGAGAAGAACTAAGTAACCAAGGGTTAACTCACCCCGACAGGCAGGGAGAAGAACTAAGTAACCAAGGGTTAACTCACCCCGACAGGCAGGGAGAAGAAGTCAACAGCAGGCCGTTCGCAGCCAGCCAGCAGCATGATGGCACAGGCTGCCACCAGGTCCAGGAGATGAAACCAGTGATTGTGTGCTACCTGAAAGCAGGTGAAACCAGTGACTGTGTGCTACCTGAAAGCATGTAAAACCAGTGATTGTCTGCTACCTTAAGCAAGTAAACCAGTGATCATATGCTACCTGAAAGCAAGTAAAACCAGTGATTGTCTGCTACCTGAAGCTGGTGAAACCAGTGATTGCGTGCTACTTAAAAGCTGGTAAAAACAGTGATTGTGTGCCAGCTGAAAGCAGGTGAAACCAGTGATCATGTGCTATCTGAGAGCAGGTGAAACCAATGATTGCGTGCCAGCTGAAAGCAAGTGAAAGCAGTGATTGTGTGCTACCTGAAAGCAGGTGAAACCATTGAACATGTGCTACCTGAAAACAGATAAAACCAGTGACTGGTTTCTGCCTAAAAGCAGAAAAAAACAGTGATTGTGTGCTACCTGAAATAAAATAAAAACAGTGATTATGCACTACCTGAAAGCAGGTGAAACCAATGATTATACACTTCCTGAAAGCAGGTGAAACCAGTGATTGTGTGGTACCTGGAAGCATGTTGAAATACTTCCATGACCCTTAAGCTAAAAAGGGTCAAGGTTACTGAAACTGGTATCAGTGTGTAAAACTTGATACATGTTTTAGATTTTTTAAAAATCAGTGTCTACCAAATGCATGCAACGACCAATAACGCCCTGAACTGGAACCGACAATTATTTTTACCCCTGATGGAAATGGCTTTTTTGGGAGCTTCTTCCTCACATGCAAAGATTACAGGGAAAGGTCTGATGAATCATTTCTCACCTGCAGTTTCTTTTTCTTTCTTTTTTAAAGTGGAGGTCAGCTGGCACACACCAACTCCATTCTATAAGGCGGCTCAGCATGGTGAGACAAATGTGGATGAGCATTCCCTAATGGGTCGCATGCAAGCTCATTTCCCTGATGGGTTCCCACTACCATACCACGTACACTGAAAATACAGTGAGGTGAGACAACTGTGGATGAGCATGCGAGCCCATTTCCCTGATGGGTTCCCACTACTATACCACATACACTGAAAATACAACCTGCAGTTTTACCCCTGAAACCTCAAAACTAGGTCAAAGTCACTGAATCATATATAAAAATGTGAAACTTAAATTAGTTAAAAGGAGTTTATTATTATGGCAAGTTTGAAAGATCTCCTACAGCCTCTGAAACATCACATACTTCATAGGCTGGCAGTGCTTCGTGGGATTGTGGGTGTGTCTTGAACTTGTCATTATTGCTGCCTTCCTGCAAAAAGATGGCCGCCTCCTGGTAGTTCAGCTGCCAAAGCTTGCGTCGGTTGGTTTCTGACATATGGCGGCTGAAACAATCTCTGGGGTCTGGGATCTCCCGGCCCATGTTGCCTGCTTCATTGGCATGATCGTTCTCTGGGTCATCTGCAACACAAATCCCCAAAATGACTCCCATCCATCTCTGATTCTCAATTGGAGGTATGAATAGACACTGTCTGGATCATCTACAGCACAAATCCTCACAATGACTCCCATCTATCTCACTTTGGTGGTATGAAAAGACACTGTCTGGGTCATCTACAACACAAATTCACACAATAACTGCCATCCAACTCAAACTGGTGGTATGAATAGTCACTGTCTGGGTCATCTGCAACACAAATCCCCCCAGAACATCTCACTTTGGTGGTATGAACAGACACTGTCTGGGTCATCTACAGCACAAATCCTCACAATGACTCCCATCCACCTCAGATTGGTGGTTTGAATAGTCACTGTCTAGGCCATCTGCAACACAAACCCCCAAAATGACTCCCATCTATCTCAGACTGGTGGTATGACTAGTCACAGTCTGGGTCCTACAACACAAATTCCCAAAATGGCTCCCATCATCACGGTTCTCACTTAAGTGGTCTGGGTCGTCTCCAACACGAATCCCCCAAATGACTCCCCTCTGTCTCACTTCAGTGGTATACATGTGTGGTCATTGTCTGGGTCATCTGCCATACAAATCCTCCAAAGTGTCTGAGTGAGTGGGTCATCTACAAATATCCACTTCCTGCCATGTAGCTTACTTCTTTGACACAGTCATTCTGCAGCCAGTGACTGCAGTAAAATGTCAACATCACATTCATGCTATCTCTCAAATCACTGGCACTGGCAAGATCACATGCAACCGCAAAATGTCAGCATCGGATTCATGGTTCCCAACGTAGCTGTGGTCAGTGGATAGCCCAAACATTAAAAGATCCTTTCTTCTCAAGAGACCAATCCTACAAGTGAACAAAACTGGAAAGACTGGAGGTGGATCCAAAACCTGAGGTAAGGTCTGTACTGGAGAAACCAGAGAGGGCTGACAAATGACTGGAGAGGGCAGATTTGATATCCTGAGGCTAGGTCTGTATTGGGAAATGACTAGAGAGGGCTGACAAATGACTGGAGAGGTAGATTTGATAACCTGAGGCTAGGTCTGTATTGGGAATGATCAGAGAGGGCAGACTGAAAAAGCTGGGGCTGGGTCTGAACTGGGGAATGACTGGAGAGGGCAGACTGGAAAATCTGAGGCTAGGTCTAAAGTGGGAAATGACTAGGAAGGGTGGCCTGGGGACTGACTGGACAAGGCTTGACGCTGACTCTATTTCCCATTTCCCCTGTATGGACCTGTAGGGCAAGTGGAAGAAAAATCAACTTGCCCAGCACCATTTTCTGATTTCCCAGACTTTTTTTTCTGCACACACTGACAAAGACATAAAAACACTAAAACACACACAAGTAAAACACTTTCAGACAGTGTCGCCAGCTTTATTCCTATTCCCGAAATTCATGTGTTCTAGTACTAAGGTCATTTCCTGTTTTAGTCTCCTTTTCAATGTGCAAATTCACTAGCAAATTCAATAATACTGCTTTTAACAGACCTCTATTTTCTGTCTACTTTTGGATTGCATATAATGACATACAGGCTGTTTCTGACAGAAAAGGTCCTTAACTAAAATCATCGCATCAATTTCTATACACGTAATTCAAAATCTGATATCATTATTATCATGTGATCTCATGCATGCACAATGACTTTCCAAAAATAAACTGTACTGTAGATAATGATGTAATGCCAGTTAAAGCTGACAAAGACATGAACTGCACACAAAAGTATTATGATGACAGAAAGAAAATAACCCATAGATAATGATGTAATCAAAAAGCATCACCAGCACCAGCATCACCAGGCCTATGCAATGATGAAACAAAACCAACATAATAGTTATGGTCAACCCAAAAAATAAATGTACAAATGACCAGTAATTATTAATATAACAAGGCTCACAGTCATATGCTAATAAACTGGAGTTTTTTTCTTTCTTTTTCTTCTTCTTTTCACCAGTAAAACAGCTTTTGTTCCTTACACACAAACAAGAAAGGCTGTAGCATACTAATATTTGCTGTACTTATAATAATTGTAATACAGCTAAAATTATGTAAACAGCCAAAATATCTTTAAAAAGCACATGAACAGACAGACAAATCCAGATAAACAAACAATATGCAAACAGACCACTGACCACACACGCACACACACACACACATCTAGAACAACAAAAAGCTCATCCACTCAGACTCTTTAAAACAATATCAGAATATGTCACACCGAAAACCAAACCAGCAATGTTTATCAAGTGCTTAATTCTCATCTGTACAATGAACTGCAAAGCCCCCACAAAATGTAGGGTAAACAAAACAAGAACATCAGCTATCAGCTATGCACTGATAATATGGTAATGATGTAGTTCAGAAATGATGCATTAAAACAGACTAACGAGTACACTGCTTCATTGCGGACTACTACAGTACAATGACCTACAAATTTGCACTTAACCAACTTCTACTAAAGTGACTCCCAGTTGACTGAGTCCTACTGTGGCAACATCCCACTACAGTGACATCCCACATCCCACTACAGCCACATCCCATGTATCTCATTTCAGCAGCATCCCACTTTGCCACATGCCACTTATAGCCACATCCCATTTACAGCAGCACCCCATGTACAGCAACATCCCACTACAGCCACATCCCATTTACAGCAACACCCCATTACAGCCACATCCCACTACAGCCACACCCCATTTAGAGCAACATCCCACTACAGCCACATCCCACTACAGCCACATCCCACTTACACCAACATCCCACTTAGAGCAACATCATAAAATAAATGTTACACAAATGAGCACTTCCATTTTCAGGAAATTTCATGATGAATACAATAAGCAGTTCTTTCTGCACATGGAGGGGGGGGGGGGGGGCAATGTCAAAACAGTGATTCAAGTCATTTCATAATACGTAAAAATGTCACTGTAATTTTATAACATGAGAAGTTGCAGTCATTTCAAGTCCATATTTCATTTTCACACAACAGTACAGGTCTGCCATTTTGTTTTGGGTCATGTGACATGTGGGTCCAAACTTGGAGAGGGTAAGACCAAACAAGTAAGACCAATCAGTGGCATGCAGACAAAGTAAATAATGTGCAACATCTAAATATTCTTGTCCCTAATATGTCAACCCGACATCCGAGGACATGAAGCCCCACATCATCATAACAGTACTGAGCAACCATTTTTAGTTCACTGAACAGCAATTGTTCATAATTCCACATACACAAAATGCTTGAATTTTGAAGATGAAGCATGAGGACATCAACTGTTCCTGTGCAATGCTATGCTACAAGTGCGACACAGCTGCTTGTATCATGTCTTGAGTTACAAAGTATATAGATGACCAAAACATGATTTGGGATTATTCACTTACTGTAATTTCACTCAAACCTATGCATTATATTGTGTGTGTGTGTGTGTGTGTGTGTGTGTGTGTGTGTGTGTGTGTGTGTGTGTGTGTGTTAGGACATCTTTTGCCGAGTTGTGCCAATTCAAACTCTGAAGTTTTCGCAACTTCTAAATCAAAACACTGAAAGTGAAACGGTAATCCATCTGAGAACATGAAACTCAGCTTTCTGGTTCTGAAGTAAGCAAAAAGTCCTCAAGATGACAGCAAAGTCCAAAAATCAGACACAAAGAAACAAAATCAGTACTTATGCTAAACGTTCGTGTTCGCTGGTTTCGGATTTGAAGCGAACTGTCCGTAGAAGACGCCATCTTGAACACACGACCTTCACATTCCACCCACTTCCTGTAATAGTCCCTAGTGATGCTTTACCAATATTCATACGCGTGACCAATATTATCAGCACATTTAAAACCAAATGCCACTTCTATCTGCTTCTCCGCGATATTATTTATACATTTTAGACTTAATTTAGTTCTGATTCTATCTTACCGGTGACACATTGTCCAGTAACACAGAAACGCGTGATCTATTTGTTGCTAGTGTAAGAAAACTAAGCGCCATTTGGAGTTAGTTGGCCTTGGTGTTGTTTTTGCCAGTGTTGCCGAAGCTTGCTGACAAAAATGTTTAGTTTCAGGAAGAAAAGTCATTTTCACGTAAATATGTGACCGTCTTTGGAACTGCAAGGACCTAAGTTGACATCTTTATTGCGTGTCATGCTGTTTCGATGCTAGTCAAAATTGCAGCTAAAAGTTGAACGCAGGAATCAAAACTACCAATATGGCGTTCTCAATGACAACAACGATCCCGGTCGAGCCTACTTTGAACTTTAAACTGCAGGCTCGGCCGCATCCACCCTCGAAGGACCCACCTATGAATGTTCCTGCATCGCTCAGGTTCCAAAATATGCGACTGGATCCTTCACGGGCACTGGAACCCGCCAGGAAAAAACTGACAACTGTGGAAGCTCAGCGAGTGATGGCAGTGTTTGAAGAAACCATCCGCAGGGTAGAGATTGTCACCTTGCTACCGTACATCATGCAAAACTTAGACCGTTACCGGGTTTCCCTTGGCGGTGAACTGGTGGAGCTTCTGAAACATCACAGTGTTGTTATCTCAAGTTATGATGACATTCGCCAAGAGCTGGACAACCAGCTTGAGAGACGAGCAGCCATGCAGAAAAGCCCAGCTCCCAGTGAGGATGCTGATAAAGAAGCAAAGGAGGGACAGGATGAACTGGACGAGGAGCTGGCTGAAGGGGAAGAGGCACCAAGAGAGGAGGCTCTTGGTAGTGATGGCATGCGACAGGGTTCAGCAGCCAGTGTACGGTCAGCCGGAGAACAAAGCACTGACAGCCAGATGGAGGCAACCATGCGAAACTTGTCACTGGTGGCACAGCAGATGAGTCATTCAACCAGAAATATTCTTCGTGCTTTCACCCTCAACCCTGCCATTATGACGGTTATCACAGGTATGATGTGATGGGTTTTCTTTTGTTTTTTTGTTTTTTTCCTTTCCCCTTTTCACCCGCATATTTTTGTCTATTTAAGATTTTCTTTTTGTTTGCATGAGTCATCTTAGGAGCATTACCAAATAACTTAATCATGATATTTGACCAATGTTATTTTTAAAACCACATCCGTTTATTGATGTATTTTGGTTAACACTTAAACCAAACATAGTAAAAACAAAGACAAAAATTAGTGAACAGCGATGAATCCTTTGGGTCCTGCAGAAAGTGAGTTCATGGTACCATGATGTAGTTGCTGAGAGGTGAGAGGTTTTCAGAGACATGTTTTTGTTTATTTTCATTTTCTTCTCTCTTTTTTTGGGGGGGGAGGGGGGAGAGCTGGAAGCATGTTCTTAGTACTGTTGTACACTTGGAGATGTATTAGCCTAAGTGTGAAAGTCACTGGGGGTTTAAATCATTTTTTAAATTATTTTAAGAGGAAAATACTTATTCCTCAAACTTATATTGGGTTCAAATCCTGGAAAACTCCCCACCCTCATTAGTCCAAGCGAAAGAATGTCTAGCGTCATGAACAGAGATTAAAAAAAGAGTTGTGGGAAGTGTCTAGCTTCATGAACAGAGATTTTTTTTAAAGAAAAATTAAAAAATGATAAACTGGATTCTGCAGGGGTGTGCACACATTAAAAGTACCACTGGGAATGTTAGTAAAAAAAATGCCCTTTGCAAAATTCTGTAGAGAGAGCACTTGTGTATGAAATTATTTACTAAGCTGTGCAGCATTATAAGTCTGCTGCACCTGGATTTCTTCTGGACAAGTGGGATGTCCACTTCTCTTATGGAAAAGTTTCCACTCATAACACTACAGTGAAGTGTGTATTAAAAAGTATTGTACACAAGTTCCTTTTTTCAGGTGAGATGAGTCAGCGGGGGCCAGAATGCAAGGAGCTGGTGCAGTATCTCCAGGAGCTGCGAGAGATTCTGAGGCACAAACTGCTCACAACACCTGAGGAGGAACGAGAACGCATGGCATATTTGAACGAGATCTCCAAGAGAGAGCGTCAAAATGCTGTCATCATTGAAAAGCTGGAGGGAGAACTGAAGGAGAAAAATGATGACAAAGATGAAGAGGTTTGTCTTTTTGTTTATCAATGTCAAGTATTCGCTTCAGCTGTTTTGAATAATATATCGACATATATATATATTAGTCCGTATTAAAGTTCTCTTGCTCGTTAAATTACTGAGTAAACATTGCATCTCCATATTAATCTCTGTGCGCAAGTGTGTGGGTGGGATGGGGGGGGCTGGGGGGGGGTAAGTGGGTGTAAATTACATAATGGTTAATTGTGTAGGTGATAACACTTAAGATAACAACTAAAGAGAGACAAAATTTATTATTTTGAATTTAGAAACTGAACAATTTGTCTCTGATGAATTAGCAGGACTGGCTACACATGTGGAAAACAGTGTCAAATGTATTGGCTCACCTGCAACACATCATATCCTCTTTGATGTTTGACATGAGACATGCATGCATACTTGCCTGCCTGAGGAGAAATATCAGTAGGCTTACAACCAACTGTAACAATTGATGGTCTTTTGCCAATCCAATCCTGCCAGTGGTCACTCACAAAATGTTGTTATTGTTGTTGATTTTTTAATCAGTTTAAAATCAGTGGGTACTTTTACAGATATATATGTCTGTCTCTCTTCTACATGTTGGACAAAACATATTCTAAGGCAGCTTAAGTGAAGGTAGTCCCTTTAATACAGTTACTGTTGATTGTGAGCTAGCCTTTCATAATCATTATGAGCAGTTCTACTGTCCTGGGTAGCTTTGTTTTTAGTGGTTTTCCCTTGCATAGGGGTGTCAAGCTTCTTTCTGCTGTCACTCTTGTGGTTCTAGTTTTGAAATTTAGATGTTGTCATTTCTTGAGGTTTTGATTTCTGTATTTAGTTCTGTCCAGTTACTGTGTTCAAAAAAGTCCTTTGAGTTTGATCAGTCCACTTCTGTGTTTATCCCATTTTCAGTGAATTCAGCAAATTGTTTTCTTTGTCTTTGCTTTGTTTGTTTTTTGTTTGTTTTTGGTGACATGTGACACTGCAGTCACTCGGGGAAAAGAAAAACATGATACAGCACATTGTTCAGTCTCTTCAGTCCCTGGATCAGAGCACAGTGGTTTGAGCATCAGATTGCAGTATGGATTGGGAAATGATGGGTTGAGTCCCAACTGTAAAGTACATGCAATGTATATATATATATATATGTTACAGGCAATCTGTGAAGTAAGGCATTTCACGAAATGCCTAAAAATGTCAGGCATTTCATGAAGTGGCAAAAAGCTATAGGCAATACACGTAATGCGTAAAAAATTTAGGCAGTATGAGTATTGCCTGAAATTGACCTCTAGGCATTTTATGTATTGCCTGAGCGTTTCGAAGGAACAGAAGGAGTGTTTCAAATTTGTTTTTATCTTTACTGTACACTCACTGATGTAAAAAATGTAAGCAATACTTTAATTTGCAATACACATTAACTTCTTAAAATTCAAATATACTTACAACATATCATCAGCTGAAGTCATTTCCACTGATAAATTACTTTCTGCTCATTTCATTTCGTGCATACTAAAATACACCGGGAAATGTTTTAAATGGCAACTTACACACAGTACAAATAATTTATACAAAAATGCAGAGATAAAACATTTTACCTGTAATTCACTCACAGTAACAAGTTATGGAAATGCACTAGAACAAGCTTCACAAATTACATATTCAATTCTGTTCCACAAAGTAATCAAAGTTCTCCTTTTTCATCATACTAGGTAGATTAAAAGGCATTTATTTTGGAAAGCAAGCAGATGAAAATAAAAACGAAACATTATAACCAGCAATGATAGGATACACCAACAGCGAGGCTGAAGAAAGCAAGATCCAAATTGACACAGGATTATTTGTTCTTTATTTATTCATTTATTGTGTGTGAGTGACATTTATTTTCTGTTGCCAGAGCAGTTGCACTTTATGAACCCCTGTCCCCCTCCCAATGAACCTACTGAAACGGCCTCTCTGATCAACAGCATCCTGGATTGATCAATATCACACAGGTCAACAAATCTTTCTTGACACACTTCAAACTGATTGTGAGAGAAGCGACCTCGCAGCAAACCCCGTTTTACTCCAACCCTGTAGAGTCATTTTTGTTTCTCTGTGATGACACCAATACTGTTCCTTGCATCTCTGCATCCCTTGTCAACAGGGGTGGGGGAGGGGGGGGGGTGGCAATTGTCATACTGTCACCAACTTCTCCTGGTTGCAGTTCAGATTGCATTCTTTTCAGCATTCTTTCTGCTTGGTTCTCTTGACGAGTCCTCGTTCGTTTCTGTATGTCTAAAATCTTTCTAACGTGTTTCTCAGTATGTTATTTTCTACCTTCTGGATGTTCACTTTTGTCATCTCTCCTGGGTACTTGAGGACTGTCATTCTCATTTTCCGCAAGCTGAAGGATCCTGTCTTGATCAGCTATTAAGTACAGAGGCACAGAATCAGTACGCAGTTTGCCTGAATACAGAAATTGGCAGTCAGGCAAACTGAAATCTTGAGCACTATTTTTCAGGCAATGCTCATATTGCCTACAAAATTTAGGCATTATGTGTATTGCCTAGCTTTTCACCACTTCATGAAATGCCTGACATTTTTAGGCATTTCATGAAATACCTTACTTCACAGATTGCCTGTAACGTATATATATATATATATATATATATATATATATATATATATATATATGTACAACATATAACACAACAACACAATATTGACAAGGATGTAGATTTGGAGTTTGTATTTACATGCGTGCCAGGTGATATACCATAGTAGATCCAAGTCTCTGTTGTTGTGTGCCTTGTTGTACTTGTAACATCTGATTGATTGCAGTTAATTCCCAATACAAATGTTGATTTTACATCCACTCATTACAAAACATTGTCCTAATATCTCCTCTGTACAAATGCTTTCAGATTCGCAAAAAGAATGACATCATCAAAAGACTTCAGTCTGAGCTTCACCAGATTGAGAAATATTCTGAGGAGCAAATCAGACGTGTACGAGCAGATGCTGAGAAGCAAGAGGCTGCAGATGAGAAAAACTCAGATGGCAAACGTCAAAAGCTGCAAACAGAGGTTGCACAGCTTCGCTCACAGCTGCAAAATGCCACCTTGGAACACCGTGAAAGTGAACAAGAACTTCGCAGGGTAAGTAGTTTGCTGTCCTTCAGCAGGCAATCTTTAAAATGGCAAAATCAGTTAGGTGATTTCTTCCAATTTGTTGCAAGATAAGTAGTTTTTGATATTGGCAGAAAAAATGCTCTAACCATCACTTTGCTTTGGACAAGAGAGTTTGAGCAAACTGGCTGTAGGTTTTGAGGAAACTGTGTTGTCAATGAAGATATATCCAGTTTTGTGTTAAGTTCTGCACTTTTGTCATGTCAAGTTCATGCAGCTTGCCTCAGTATACAGATTTGATCTTTGTATTGTTAGTGCAGTGATCCATTTTCACACATGCAGGCTTTTGAGGCAGTTCAGTTTAAACTCAACAGTGGGACTTTTTTGCCTGTTAAATATGGTTTGTTATAAAAACACCACCACCAAAACGCCAAGAAGCCTTGAAGCAATATGTACACATAAATGTATGTGACATATATAATATGACAAGGGTGATAGGGGTGGGGAGAAAAAGGTGTGTGTATACATGTGTGTTTGCATATGTGGGGACTTTCCTTTACTAATTTACTAAATGGCTCAGTGTGGTGGGTATAGGGAAGGGGGTGACAATGACTGTGTGTGGTGTGTGTGTGTGTGTGTGTGTTACTACCTGTGTGCAACTGCGTGCATGTCTGTGTGTGTGTGAGACTGTGCTTGCATGTGTGCACACTGCACAACTACTGCCTATATACCCTAAACCTGTTGCAATATATAATATTACAGAAAAAGTTCAAGATTGAGACTGAGGTGGAAAATTGGATCCAGAGATACGACCAGGAACTTGGAGAGCGACAGGTCAGTGTAGAATAGTACATTTTGAACTTCTCTCTTTAGGAGCACTGGCAATTTGACTCATTATTCTGATTATATGCCATTTTCATGCAATATTTGTACATTTACATTTCACCAGCAGCTTCTTGTATCATCAGGCAGATCAACATGGGGTGTTCATTGTTCATAAATGATATCTTAATGCATAATGTGTACACAGAGGTAAAACTGGCACTAATAAAATCACTCCCAAGTATTAACTCAGAAGAACTGAAAAAAATCCTTTGATGTGCCTTGACCAAGGGACAAACACAAGCTAGCTGCTTTTAGTAGTTATTGGATTGCCAGCATGTTGTGCCACATGGCTGTGTCATATATTTTTCTGTTACCACAGTTTAAGTGGTGATGGATATAATACAAAAAGTGCAGAAGGACATAATACAAAAAGAAGAACTGAAATTCACAGAATGCCAACCAAAAAAACCTAAGAAAAAGAAGAAGAAAAAAGGAACAAAAAAAGAAGACAAAAATAAACATCGCTTGTGCAAGTGAGTGATGTGTGTACTGTCATTTGTTACTGCCCCCTCCAGTTAAACAATTTTCTTTTCTTCTGAAATGCAGTATGGTAACTGAAATCCCAACCCTGTATGTCTCCAGGATGAGTTTGAGGAGATTGACGCTATCTACACTGAGGAGAAGAAGCAGCTCCACGAGCTTGAAGAGCGCTTCAACACCCTTGAGAAGGAGTACGTCAGCATCATGGAGGAACGCCGCCTGGCCCGCGAGAAGCGCGAGAAGGCTGAGCGGGAGCTGGCCATGATGGTCAAGGCGGCCACCACCATCCAGGCCTTCTGGCGCTCATACAAGGTCCGCAAGGCCCTCAAACAGCGCAAGAACAAGAGGAAGAAGGGCAAGAAATAAGTGTTGATGTTGAAGAGTGGACCGCAGCTGGTGGGGTTGGCAGGTGATACGTATGGTGGTTCGTTTCATTCAACGAGTTGATCATGTTTTTTGAGAGCTACATGTACCGGGTACAGTGGAACTCATCTTTCAATACCTCTTCAAGAAAAATCTTTTTAAAGGGGTGGGGGTTGCGTTTGGGTTGGGAGGTGGGGTATGGAGGGGTCTTATTGTAAGATAGATACAAAGAGAACCGTTCTCAACAAAACAAAAAGAGGAGGAAAATTGTCCAGTTTGGACTAGCACTAAGGCATTATCAGTTCTATTCTCTGCTCATCTTGCTCTTCAAAAGTTATGGTTTTGGGTCTTGTGACTTTGCCCTTTTATGATTAGTGAAACATTAAAGTGGTTTCATCACTGCCCATCTTAATGCAGAAATAATTCTGGTGGTGACAGTGTGCTAGGTATAGTTCTCCTTCATCCTCCATCTCCTTGGATCTTGGCCACCACCAGTACCTCTCCAGAGACAACTTGGCGTTAAGTCCCACAATGAATACAGAGAATATGTGTATCAGCTACGATATTCTGATACTTCTGGGCCAGTAACAGCTACTTACATGGTGGAAGGAGTTACAGACCTTGTCACAGTGATCTAGCAGTTACCGTTTTTTAAATATATTTTTTAACCATATTTAAAGGATATCCCTTCTCTGTGAAAATTATGATACAGATATTGGTGACAAAATTACATCACACCTGACATACCAGTAAGACACTTGTGTGCTCAGTTTTCTTTCTTCTTCTGAAGTGTTACGGATGATATTCAGCACTGGGGGGTTAGTACAGCAGTGGTAATCTGATGAATGTTGGGTGAATTTCTTTTTCTTGATTTGCTTCCCTACAGATTTTTAGTAAATTACCATGTTTGACTAACCAGCATTTTGCCTTGTTGCATTATAATATGGTTACAGTGATTCAGTCACTAGTATTCATATTTCATTTTATTAGAATCGAGTAAGTACATATATATTTATCTTATGCTTTTGTGTGTGTGTGTAAATACCCAACAATTTATACAGATAAAAGTGACTGACATGTACATACACATGCACAATATTCAACTGACTGTACTTAAGACAAGTTTGTCATAAAGGCATTCAGGCATGTGATATAATTATCCATCCAAAACATGTTAGTAAATATACATTAGTTTGAAGATGTTTTCAATCCAAAACAGTTTTGCAATCATGTGACTGACCACTTCTTTTTTTATTTTATTTTTTTATTCAACACAGGTTGTTGAAACTTGTCCACGTTTTTTTATTTTATTAATACAACTTACACTCTCAGATTGTGTGTTGTTTTTTCTGTATTAAAAAACATCAGCCTGCCTGTGATATAAAAAACCAAACACCTACATATTTGTTCAACAACTGATATACATGATGAATGAAGATTCAGATTTTGTTATATCTGTACAATGCATATCTGAATCACTGAGAAGTATGACATTATCACTGAAGTGCTTGCATTTGTGGTCTTTTGTGTATTATTTTGGTTGCTTTACATGTAAAAAGAATGCATTCATCATGTTTATGCAATTCTTTTGTCATTTTGATCGTAATACTAGTCTATTGTAAGCTGTTTAAAAAAAAAAGGTTGTTTCACCAGTTTATAGTTCATTTTAGGGATGTACATAGAAAATACAAATGTTTGGTTTAAAACTCCAGGTGTGTGTGTGTGTGCATGTGTGGTGTGTGTGTGTGCAGTTTTGGGACTAGTAAAGGACATGCGTATACCTTGTATACGCCTCAGCTTTTGTGTATGCATAATTACATTTAAAAAAGACTGTGGCCTGTCGTGACCATGTTAAATGGGTGAAGCAAACTGTTACGTTAGGTGTAAGTGCCTTTCAGATACTCGTTTACAATACATGACATTACCCACACACACACACACACACACAGAGTCTCATTCTGTTTCAGATGATGCAATTTCGCTTCAGTTAAACTGCAGTTAATGTGTGTGCCTGTGCATATGCTTGAAAGAGAGTTTGAAATATTTTGACTGTGCATGGATGAAGCAAACTTTGAGGACTGCAGTGCAGTTTTTGACACACACACACACACAACACATGCAGACAAATGTGCATGCACATACATGCATGCACACACACACACATCTACCAATTATATGCATGCACAGACACATACACAATGAAACTGCATGTTTCTGACATTCTATATACTTTGTCCATGTAAGAAAGTCCAACACCTGAGCATAAATGTTGCACATACATCATTTGATATACATTGTCCTTGTAAGCTCCACACCTGAACACATGCATATGGTAATAATCATAAGTAAATGTATTATACATCCATTACTGGAAGCCAGGTAAATATTTTTACTACTTGTTTTGTTGCATGATGTGTGGACTGTGTAGATTAGTTATTGTGTTATATAAATTTAAAAAACCAACAAACTATGGTACAAAGTGACTTGGGAGCCTCCATGTGCTCAAGTCCTCTTTTCAGGAGACAGAGCTCTTGGGGCCCTGAAAAAGAAAGTGTGTGTGTTGGGGGAGGGAGAGGGGGAGGGGGATAACAAAATGTTTCAGCAACCAACTGAAATTTATTCTTCCACATTCTATATAATTTTCAATGCGCTAAAAATGAGTCACAGAGTTCAAGGGGGGACCATCAGTGCTCTATGGTGTGAATTAGTGACTCAGAAGCGCCTTCAGGCCCTCTTTTCAGGAGGAGGTGGAGGAGGCTTGTGTGCTGGAAAAGAAGGGGGAAAAGATGAAATTTGAAAAGAGAAGAAACTATTCAATTACCAAAACTTTTAGAGTACAAGAAAGGCATAGTCTACATAAATGTTTCAGTTTTTTTTAATGAAAGATAATGTAATATTAGCTATAGCAACTCGACATAATTTGTTTCTGGGCTGTTCCTTGTTCTGAGTTGCATCTAGCATTTCGGGCAAGTTTCATTGAGACTGGGGTGGTGGAGCAATAAAATAAATGAAAACTGCAGTTGATATAATTGTGTGGTTACATTAACAGTCTCATATGGCACATAACAAGGTGGTTTAACAAAGTGCCTTTTAACATGTTCAGTTGTAATGTCCAACGCAGCACACAACTTGACTTAAGCAGGATGCATGACTGTTTCCAACAAACAACAATCGGACAAATTAGTGTCCTGAGTTCAGAATATGTATTATGCCATGGGGCACTGTTTTTGATTTCTCTTGGTCTGTGTCCAGAGTCAGACCTCTGAAGACTGCAAATCACTGAAGGTTGATACAGATCAGTGTTAAAATTCTACTGATATTTTGACCTAGCACTTTTGCACTGTTTCTGTGTTTTAATTGATGTCGCTGTAAGCATTGGTTGATATATCAATATCATGAGCAGCATCCAGTCACACAGAACCTGAAATATTTCCTAGACCTGGAACGACAATAAGCACTTGATTCCTGCCCATGTATACACACCTGTCACTGATATGCAGCTTAATAGCAGATTTCCACCAATTAGCTTACTATTCCCATACCCAGCAGTTATTCACAAATATTGTGATGAGACATACTGTAATTTGTTTAAATGCCTACGCGCATGTGTGTGCATATGTATGTGTGTGTGTGTGACAAAACGAGAAATGGCAAAATGGAAAATGATGAAACTGTACTCACGTGGAGGTGTAGGATTGGGAAGTTCGTATGTCCCTACAGTTTGAATCGGATCAGCTGAAAAAATGTAACAAAAACAAATATATAAAAAACTTCTTTATTTTTTTAAAACAACAACAAAAGAACATATCCACCATGGTGTAAGACCAAGACAGTGAGATCAACTTTACTGTATAATATGAAGTTTGGAAACTTATTGCCACCTCAAAATTGTTGTTCAGTGTCTGTACATATATAATTATGTGTATATCGACATCAGTGTTCCCTGTCTATGCAATGTCTTCACAATATTGTGGACAAGGCTATATGTAGGTAGACAATATTCCACAGATCTGATCAAGTGAACCTTTATATGAATGGCACAAGTATTGACAAGATCATGCACAAACTTTCTTGCAATGGCAGTTCCAAGTACGGATTTGGCAAAACAATTAAAGTATTCAGTAGTTGTTGCTTTTTTCCCTTGGAGAAGATATAAGTGTGACCTTTTGACCATGCAGGATGATAACCTGCATTTATATATAGAGAGAGAAAGGGAGTCATTTCAGTTTTGGTCACAGATCAACGTGTGAAATTTTTTATAACCAAAATGACTGAAAGCCATTTATACGAGGTCTGGTGCATCCAAGTTAAAACAAACAAACAAACAAACAAAAGCATAATCTAGCAATGTTCCAAACCCCATGAACCTGCAGGTCCATGCCCACACCCTCGTGATGAAAAGAAAGACTTGGGTGTAAAATTTGATCAAATGTCATTTTGACCTGCATATATCCAAAATATTCTTTACAAGGTAAACTGCCTGATACAAATGATAGGCTTTAAAGGAACTAGCCTTCTCAGATTTGGCAAAATTTTGGGGTGTGAATTTTGATGGTTTTAGTCATTAGTTGTCTCTTGTATTTTTGTTTCATCTGCCAGCTAATTTACCAAAAATTACCACTCATTATTAGGTTAAAATTGAATGGGGTAAAACCCAACAGACTGTACCTTTTCTCATGGACTTTTTTTCTTTTTCTTCTAGAATGCTGCAATACATCATCAAAAGTTCACTCAGCAGAAATAAGAACAACTGATGACAGAAATGATTGCAGTCCACATGCATTTCTTCCATGATCTGAATGCAAAACTAAGACCTTCCTAGTGTTCTGTCTGTGACGCCAAAGACATTTTGGTAACATCAAAATGAATTGTGGGAAAAGAGCACGCATAATGAGCTCATGAAACAAGTGTTAGTGATGATGTCCAGAAAAGTCAACTTATTAAATCAGTATGAAATTAAAGGCATATTCAGTCACATTTTTTTTTTTACTGCAGATCTTTTTTTGTTGTTTTGTTTTTTAAAGCTGCTCCAAGCACATGAGAAGTTTAGCCAGTGAAGGATAGTTCCTTTAACAACATCAAAGAATAGTATTTGTATTCAGTTAGGTAAAATGTTATTAATACCTTGTGTAGAATAAGATGATTTGGTAAGACATTATTCCGATTTAAAGCAGCAGCCAGGAGAGAGTTTAGAGAAAAGCAACTCTGAGTGATTCGTTGTAAAAAGAGTGATATAATACCTGTTATTGCATTCTTTAACGAAGGAAACAGATTAAGAATAGACTTTATTGGTGGGGGGGGGGGGGGGGGGGATTCAATATTTTGGAAAATATTAAGATGCACAAATGATCCTGTCCAGCAAATTTTGATTAAAAAAACAACAACAACAACAAAAAACACAGTTCCAACATGAGAGAGAGAGTAATTTGATTTTAATGTCCTGTCAACCACACAGGGTCATTTCAGGATGGAGAGAGAAAGAGAAAGATGGACAGAGAGATAGAGAGCAGTCATTGCACAGCAGCATAACTAACTTACCCAACACAAACAGCAGCATGGTTAAAAACAAACAAAACAAAAACAACATTACAAACAGAAAAGAAAGGAAAAAATGAACAAACAAAAACAACAAGGGAAGTGCATGTGGGGGAAGGGGGGGGGGGGCTTCTCATCTTTATCAGTCTGAAAGTGACAGTGTGGTGCTTGGGGAGGGTCTCCCTGCAGTTACCCTACCCCATCTTTATCAGTCTGAAGGTGACAGTGTGGTGCTTGGGGAGGGTCGCCCTGCAGTTACCCTACCCCTACCATCATCGTCAGAATTACACCACACATTTCCCAACCCACATAACATTATGCCTGATCATGGCATTCCCGTCCCTGTCGGTACCTCCTCTGCAGCTCATACTGGCAGGGTCAGCCACACTCCAGGCATAGCTTTCCAGCAATGGTTTATTACTCATTTCCCCCATAGAAAGTGAAGTGTAGTGGGATGGGGACTCCCCATACAAGTCCTCGTCTTCTGAAGGTGCAGTGTAGAGGGATGGGGACTCCCCATAGAAATCCTCATCTTCTGATGGTGCAGCGTAGAGGGACGGGGCTTCCTGGTACAAATCCTTGTCTTCTGAAGGGGACAGGGACTCCCCATAGAAATCCTTGTCTTCTGAAGGTGCAGCATAGGTGGATGGGGACTCCCTATGGCTAGTATTGTCTTGTGAAGGCACATCATCGTGGCTCTCATTTGCACCCATCTGAGTTGCAAATTCGTTGATCTGCACTTGGAAAGTTTCAGCACGGCACCATATATATGCCATGGTTATTAACAGAACAATTGTATCTAACAAATGTAAGAAGCACTTAGAACTGCCAATAGCTACGGTTAGCATGTAGAATGCAGTGCTAGTTTCCTTTTTGTAAAATGTCCCGTTAAAACTAGTCAGTGAACATCATTATGGTACTAGATTGTAGTGATATATATATATATATATATATATGTGTGTGTGTGTGTGTGTGTGTGTAAACACAGTAGTATACACACACTGACATTAATCATTATATAGGAGTTAGATCTATAAGGTTACGATGATATTTTTTTCCCTTCCCTTTTCTTGTCTAACCCCCCCCCCCCCCCCCAACAAAAAAACGAGAAAAAAAAATGAAAATTGAGTGTTTCAACTCGGTTTCAAATATCAAGCTTGTTTTTGTCCTACAAACGTTCTGTCTTCCTTCTGCGGTGTTTCGGATTGCACTACTCGAGTAGATAAAACGTTTACACAGAGTATGACATACAAGAACTTGCTTCTCCACAGATTTGCACTGACGTATGAAACTTGAGTACGGTTCCTCCGAACAAGCACAAACTGTCGGATCAGCGGAGAAGAGTTAAGGATGCCACGTATGGTTTGCCGTTGCTGTCGATCTGTGTACGGATTCTTAACAATCGTGAATCATCTTATAATGGGCCAGCATATTGGAGTTCGTAGAACAACCATGGGCGAGCTCCCGAATGGATGCATCAAAAGATGTCACTTTTCAACACACACGCACACAATAGGTAACGTACGTTAAGTGGCCGGAGCCTCTGTTTATCTGAACAGTCTGTCAGCGTGATCGAGACAGCGGCGGGTCACATAACCGGGATGCGACGACCTCGTTATCTCGCTCGGCCGCTGCAAGAATTAAACGGGTGTCTCAATATGGAGGTAATGTCCAAGGCGACGGTCGGAAATTCCGGGGACATTTTCAAGCCAGTTTGGGCCACAACTATCATCAGAATCACTCAAACAGGGTCATATCTAGCGAATGAAGCCAACATTTGCAACAAAAGTGACTTGATTACAGTCTGTAAATGGGTGGGTCCTCAGTACACGATCGATTGTTTTGCCGACTTCAGCGCTCAGGAAACTAGATCTAGATCAAATGTCTAACTGTCTAGAAACTATTTTTATTTATTCGTATGCTTTTCGGCTGCAAGCTTGGCGACTATTCCTCGGCAGTCGGCCTTCTATCAAAGATAGTGCGTAGCGTACTATCTTTGCTTCTATAGGGCCAAATTTTGTTGGTTCGCGTGACTTAATTCGATGCCATGGCAACTCTTAATATCGCTTCAACGAAAACCACTTACTCGTCAGTAGTAACAAATGAAAAATTGAACTGATCTGTCACATGCAATATTAAAGCAAAATGCGCTAGAAGCCAGAATACGTATTATCTTTTCTATATGAAATCCGTTGAATGATGTCATCTGATCCGTGATGGAAACAAAAGTGGTGTTTCTATGCATCTGTATTTTATCCAACATTAAATCTATTGAAACCGATTAACATTTAAAATGTGTTCAGTGTCACCAAACATCAGCGATTTACATAGCAGAGCTAATCAGTTAGTAGTTGTTGCTTGAATGCGTTGCTTTACTGGAATGTCTCGATGGTCAATATCCACCTTCGAAAACTCCTGTGGGTGTACTGCCCTGGACATGACCTGGAGCGAAGAGAAACGACCGAGCAGATAGACTGGCAGGCAAAGCAGCCCTCACAAATGGCTTGCTTCTCGGAAGGTCTAAAGTGTTGAGAAGCTTGAGCTCCTACCTGCGGGCACAAAGCGGGCATCACACCATGATCGCCTGGAGGAGAGAGGCGTTGAAAGAGGAAGCGTTAGATGATCTTCCTTGAAAGATCGAGAGAGGGCCATCGTCAGTCAGACGAACATTGGAACCGTTTCAAAGGCAACGTTAGGGAAACTTCTGCGAGACGGGGTGAAGCGCATAAAATATGGGCTTTTCCGATCGCTTGAACTGAACTGAACTGAGTTCGAGGCAGTCGTCGCAGACACCCCGAAAATAACTTTGAAACTTAGCGTGTGAGATTGATTTTTATTTTATTTATTTTTTAATATATGCTTTATGAGTCAACGAGTAAAAGATCTAGCTCACTACACTGTTCTAACCATGATGCATACAGTCAACTGTAAGCCGGCACAAACAAACATGAAATATCTAAGCAAAAGACTAGGAAATGTTATGAAATTCAGGTGTTTGTTTGTTTGTTTTTCTGTTTGTTTGTCTGTTTTGATGCTTTCCCACACAGTGGGTCCGGGCGTTGAATATGAATAATCGACGTCTAAGCGAAAGACTAGGGAATGTTGTAAAAGTCTGCCCCTTTTGGCTACATCCCCACACCATGGAACTACATACAGGTCCGCTATACCAACACAGTGCCTCAGAGCTCAGGAGCTGTGTGAAAGTCGAGATGCCGCCGGTCCTGGGCTCCCCGTCCCTAACAGTCGTTATGGTCTCTGTTGAGGTAGAGCAACACTGAACTTGAACACAGTGCAATCGGCGTTTCCAGGCGTCGCATGGCCGCTGTGGTGCTAGCTGACAAGGAAGTGTGAATCTGCTGGAGCCACTCACAGATTAACACATATATATTATGTATCTGTGGAATCGACTAGGCCTGCGTGCACACATCTCCACCTACTCCTTTGTTTTATGCATTTCCTCACCTCGGCTAACGTGACGAGTTGCTAAGTCCCACCATAATATATATATGGTGAGGGTCGTTTTGCCTACAGTGTTGTTCACAGGACATCGAGTACGAAAAATGATACTCACACACACACACGCACGCACACACGCACGCACGTACACTCACACGCAGGATAAACAAGCTCTTGAGGAAACGCGTTGGTGAAATGAGCGTGGGTGAAACGAGCCAACGTGGGCGAAATGAGCGTTGACAGGTCGTGTTGCTTTGACTGAACCGATATATGACAGAGACTGGCTTAGGTAACTGATACATGACAAAGACTGGCTTAGGTAACTGATACATGACAAAGACTGGCTTAGGCCATAATTCTCTTCGACCGCTTCAGTCTTGCCACTTCATCCGGCTTTCCGCATTTGCGATTTAAAATATGACGGAATTTGACAGGTGCCGCACGATTCGCTAGGGCTCATTTCGCAAACGCTTTGATCTTGTCGGCGTCTACCCTTCACGTCATCCCTCGTCTTCCAACGCACGTTTCGCCGACGATCTGACCGTGCGTTTGCCGATGATCTGACCGTGCGTTTGCCGACGATCTGACCGTGCGTTTGCCGATGATCTGACCGTGCGTTTGCCGATGATCTGACCGTGCGTTTGCCGATGATCTGACCGTGCGTTTGCCGACGATCTGACCGTGCGTTTGCCGATGATCTGACCGTGCGTTCCGACGATCTGACCGTGCGTTTTGCCGACGATTTTACCGTGCGTTCCAACGATATGATCGTGAGTTTCGCCGACGATCTGACCGTTTCGCCGATGATGTGACTGTGCGTTTTGCCTGCAGTGTATTTCAACAGTCAGTACAAAGATTTAAACAAACACACACACACACACACACACACACACACACACACACACACACACACACACACACACACACACACACACTGTGAATATAGACAAAGTGCATGTTCTTTCAAATCGGTATAGCAGTTCATTGCAACAAATCGCAAAACTTCGGGCGCGAAGCCAGTAACATCACACCATCGATCGCCTGGAGGAGACAGGCGTGGAAAGAGGAATCGCCTCGACGATAATTATTATTCCTTGAAAGGGCGGGAACTGTCACTCCGCAGAGGCAATGTTGGGGAAACTTCTGCGAGACGGGAATGAGCGCATATGGGCATTTCCTAAACTTAACTGTAACCGAGTGTATTGTATACATGTTTCGGGCCATGACCCTTTAACCTTTTCTTTCCGGTCCTTTTCCTAAAGCATGGCACCACAGTGCATCTCTCGCAGCTGCTGATGTAGTCCCTGACCTCTCTTGGGACATCAGGCCGAACTGAGCTGGGCAGCACCAGCTGTCCAAGGGTACCGCGGCGTTGGTGCAGCAGTACCCTCGACGGTTCCTCCTGAAGACGCAGAGGAGCCGACACGGGAAACACCTGCTCAGGTCCACCCACAGTACCCTGATCGGGGTGAGTTCTGGCTGGGTCGGCCTGCGACTGTTGGCATGCCTCCTGCCACACCCATGCCTCCTCCCGCACCCATTCCCGCTGCACCCATTCCCGCTGTCCCCATTCCTGCTGCCCCCATTCCCGCTCGCCCCCATTCCCGCTGCCCCCATTCCCGCTGCACCCATTCCTGCTGCACCCATTCCTGCTGCCCCCATTCCCGCTGCACCCATTCCTGCTGCTGACGCACCGCCAGTCAGAGTCAAACCTGCACTCAGGTGCTCCACCCGTGTGAACAAAGGGGTAAACCCCAATGCTGCCAACCTGCCTCGAAGAGCAATGTGGCGACCGTAATGTTGCGTTGTAGTACTGTGTATATTTATTTCATCACGATCGAACTTTGATGGCTTGACCGCTAATTTGGTATTACTTAATAGCATTATATATGTTCATTTGAGTAGTAACGGGACAGGGTCCACATCAGGGTCACTGAGCGTTGTGTTGTCTGTGAGTGAGAGTTATGTTTATTACGAGTATACGTGTTAACCTTTATATAAGGCCTTGTATTCTCGTGTGTGCATTTCTCTAGCGAAACGTTTTATCGTACCGCGGGGCCTTCACATAAGGCTTGGTATTGAAATCATGGTTTGAGATGGCAGACATCACTTGTGTGCCGTTCATGTGGTAAATGACATGCAACATGTAGTATTCGATTGTTGCAATGTGCGCTGTGTTGATGTTTTATTTTTTTCGAACATGTTGTTTTGAGGTCTTGTACAGCCAATTGTGGAACGTCCTCCATTTTTATGTCCCAGATGGCAGTAGGTTTTTGAAATGCAATAAGAACAAGTGTTTCTTTTGGAGTTTTCATAATTTACGTAAAGGAATCCTCTTTTTCATCATTTTGTCCTGTTTCAAACAATGCTTAAATGCGGTAATCATTTTGCCCTTTTACTGCAGTGCAGTCATGCTTGGAGATGTTTCACTTTTTTTTTAGTTAGCTAGGCTCTTATTAGTACGTTAGCAAACAGGGGTACAGTTTTAGTGCGTGGATGTACTGGGTACGACTGTGATGGTTTGTTAATTCAACTCTTAGTTGCCCTACACCCTTTAGTTTTGTTTATTGCTATGTGTTGAGTAGGGGGGGATGTAACCGAGTGTATTGTATACATGTTTCGGGCCATGACCCTTTAACCTTTTCTTTCCGGTCCTTTTCCTTTTTGATTGGGTGGGAGTTTTATGGCCCCAAATTATCTAAGGTGTTAAAACCTGTGCGCTGGGCCCGCGTGTGCATAGTTCAGGAGCTGCGTGAGAGTCGAGGTGGCCGTCCTGAGCTGTCCGTCCTAACGAGCCTCCTGGTTTCTGTGGACGTAAAGAATTATTGAACCGTGCTTCGGCATTGGTCACAACTTGTCCCTAATATGTCAACTGACATCTGAGGACATTAAGCAACACTTCACCACCATCACCGCGTGTGCATAGTTCAGGAGCTGTGTGAGAGTCGAGGTGGCCGTCCTGAGCTGTCCGTCCTAACGAGCCTTCTGGTTTCCGTGGACGTAAAGAATTATTGAACCGTGCTTCGGCATTGGTCACAACTTTTGTTTGTTTGCTGCTGCGGCCGGTGTTCATGTGTTTATCTCAGGGGAGAGCCTGTAAGTAGTTATTTTTCTATGGCTTGCTATTCTATTGTTTCTTATTGATGTAAATAATGTATGTTTATAATGTTACCATGTTCACAACGTGCCTTGATTTGGTTCTTGAACACGCGGGTAATTTCGGCATCAGATTGCAGCCGCCATGGCGTCAGTGTACATTGTTTGTGTGTTCAAATGTTAAGCCTTTATGCCACAGGATGACGGTGTTTCCAAAATGATATGTAGCTAGTATGTTATGCTGCCATTGTTGGATGTTCAGTTGGAGTGATGCTTTGCCGATGTAAACGGTTATCCCTCAGTAGGGTTAGTGGTTCCTTAGTGCGGCCGTACAGATCTCTGCGCGGCATAACTTATTTGTTTAGTTTCCTACCGATTTATGTTTCTACATGAAATCGGTGGTATATTATGGCTAACACTTTGAAGAAGTTGACTTCATAGTTGTTGAATGTTCATTTTACTCGAATGTTCATTTTACTAGTTGAATATGGTTTAGTGCATATGGGTGACTGTATAAACTGTGAGACATGTTATTTCTGTTTTGATCTGGCTTTTGTATGGCCGAGTCTTGGGCGCGCAGACTTTCACCCTGCTTAGCTTGTAAACCCTTTCCGGGTCTTTGTGCGTGTACCCGAACAGGCCGGCGATGCGCGTCAGTGGTGGCAATTAGGTCTCTGTCTCTGTTCACTAACCGAGCAGACAGGCGCAACCAGTTAAACAGTTTAGATTCTTGATGCGCTACCCGCGTCAGTAAGACGCTTGACGTTGTTCACAGATATGCTGTGCTAGTCAGTAACAGTAACATGCTGTAGCCCTTTTGTACACGCGTTGAGTAACGAGGCTGGAGCCGGTCAGTTTATGAACTGTCTTCCTCCCGCTCACGGCGTGGTCCCAGGTGCCACCCGTGTCACTGTCCGTCTCGTTGTGTGCTTAAGTGGAACAGTGCTGTAACAGTTATCTCACTCTTCCTGTTTGGTTAAGAATGATCTTGGTAATCCGTATTTTTCACTGTTACTTTATTGTATACTATTATATACTGGGAGTTCATCAGTTAATATACTGGCCGTTTCTTGTATACTCACCGCGACACTGTGAGATATAAGTGCAAGTCATGCACACAAGTCATGTGCTTGATAATTAATCATTTTGTTACCGTCATGTATTATAGTAACCTACAGGTAAACTACATGGTTACTGTATTTATTAGACAATTGCTGTCTTTAGACTTTACATTTGCTTTCATATTCTAAGTGTTTTGTTTGCTTGTGTCTTTTCCAACACAGACACTGTTTCCTGGTTGGTTGGTGTACAAATAAAAGTTATGTTATAGCAACCTCTGACTTGTGACTTCATCCATGCTTCCAACCTGCTTCCCTCAGTCACTCCCTTCCCCCACTCCCCTACATAACTAAAGCGCACTGGCGGTAACAGCGAGATAGATCCGCGTCTTCATGTTAGGGCAGCAAACGAGAACACCTTGAAAGGCTGCACGACGGAGAAATCTGTATAGTGATCGCGCAAGACATTTTTCAAACCGGCGCTACATCTACAAGGAAACCGGCGGTCAGACAATCACTGTTATCGGTCAGATACACTGCCATCCAGTATAGATACTACTCCTAGAACTCTAGCTACTTGTACTGTACTAGCAAACACCCTGTTCCCTTCCATGTCTAAAACACACAGACACGCATTTTCTCTCTCTGAGCTGCATTTTTTGTTGTTTCTGTTCGCTTTAAAGGGACTGGCCCACGCAGATTTGGCTAAAAAAAATAAAAATGCATGAATTTTTGTTGTTTTATGTGCGATTATTATGTAGCATTAATTTCTGCTTTGGTCCTGTTGAAATGCGGCAAGTTAGGAATAACTGTAAGTGGTCTAAAAATAGATTAGGGATCTCCCCCCGGGTGCAGCTATTTACGGAATGCGTATTACGTCATTACATTTTGTTGTTTTACACAAGTTTTTGTAGACTCGGCCTACACACAATTGACAATGGCGTTGTCTCAGGCACGTATTCTGCTCAGGCGTAATAATTTGTCGGGCGACTTAACTGATGATTGTGTGAATAATTTTATGTCTTTCTTTGAATAAATCTCCTAATCGTGCTACATGTGTACTTCACTATAGTGGATGAGACCTGTAGCTGCCGTTTACTAATAATGCTTGGCGATGGACCGAGGTGCAAAGTGTTGGGTGACAATTCTTTCTCAGCGTATTGATCTGATGCTACTACAGGAAATATTTTAGACTAATAATAATAATGAAAAGAAGCGAAAAAACCACCAGACGGTGGCACGCCAGAAACACACACTTACGCAAACAGGTGGTACTTAGTAGAATATTTAAACGTATGGTTCCCGTAGACTACTCCTATCAATCAAAAAAGAAGTATCAGGAACCTTTTCTTTTACTTGTCCTGTAACAGCTTTACTGCAGGCGTTAAGGGAGAACATCTGTTAGCTCTGGGTTCTCGACAGGACGAGAAAAACTCCGACGATTCTGTGATTTGAAATAACTCCTGTCGATGCCATCAAAAGTAATAGCAATATATACAGCGAATGAGTGAACAACTGCTGGTGAGGTTGACAAAATAGAACAGATCTAGGGAAACCTATACGACGAAACACAAGGAACAATGAAACACAAGCGCTTTCGACAGAAAGTCTTCGTCAGGTGTAAGAAGATAAATCTACGTATACATTCTTAATTTTTTTATATATTTTTTATATCAACTCCTTGTCTATCTTCTTCTTTACTTCCTTCTTCTTTGATTATTATCTTTCTATCTTCTTACATCTGACGAAGACGTTCTGTCGAAAACGCTTGTGTTTCATTTTTCCTTCTTGCCTTGCCGCCAGGTGATCGTGAGTACATTTCCCTAGATCTGTTCTACTAAATATAGCTATCATGTCTGACCATACAAATTCAAATATATACACAAAGTAACAAGAAGGCATGATTAAGTTGGCGCATAACTGTATTCTGTCAGTTGCTGATTTTTACTAAACACAGGTATTAATGGTGCTGCTACTGCCAGTATGCTGGCTGGAACAAAAGGCTTTAAACAACTGGCACCGGTGCTTCCTGTTGAACATGATTATAACACAGAGCTCAACAGAGGATATAATGATAAAAAATTAAAAAACCTCGGGCTGAAAAAGTGTACAAGAAAAATCAAAATCAAATGCTACGCTATAAGTCCAGGCACACACATGTAATACATGAACTGTCGTTTCCGATGCACGTTGCCACAGTCAATAAATATATTATTTATTTATAAAATACAAAACTGCTTGCATGTTACAACGCAATCACAGGTTCTGCTCCCTCTTATCTTTCTGAGCTGCTACACCTTTACAATCCTTCCCGCTCTCTCCGCTCTTCGTCAGACACACGCATGCTCAAAATCCAACGCTTCAACCGCAAAACACATGGCTTTTGCACTTTCTCACTCTTTGGCCCCCACATCTGGAACAATTTCCCCCAAGACATCAGGCACTCTGCCCCCTTCCTTCAAAAGCCAACTCAAGACATTTCTCTTCTCAGAATATTTCAGTTAAGCCACATTGTCCTTCACTCCTATGAGTCTATACAGTGTGTGTGTGCATAGTTATGCGTGAAACCTTGGCGATATCGTGTTGTTGTTTTTGGATAACATTTTCCATCTCGATGTACATTATGTGTGTATGCTTGTTTAGCGCTTTGAGCCGCAGGGTAGGCGCTTTACAAATTTCCATTATTATTATTATTAATAAGATTAAGAGTCTGATGTTGCTTTGACCTTGAAGTCACGTAAGTGGTATGTATTGCACGAGTCCTATCATCATCCAAAGTTTGACATTTATCACACAGTTCACACAGTATCAGAGAAAATTGGGACGTTAATTCTTTTCCCCCTCGTTTCCGACGTTTTTTAATGCCAGTTGAATCTTTGGTTGAGGAAAATGAACCTTTATGATTATTAGCGAAACTCTGTTACACGTTCCTTTTACTGGAGATTTTACATATATTAGGTTACATATATTTATCCCACCCCCCTTTTTTTGTTTGTTTTGTTTTTGTAGTTGTTGTTTAAAGTTAATAGCGACACAAAGAAATTTGGCCGAGGCCCAGACATTTTGTAACAGCGGAAGTTTTTTGTTTGGTATTGTTTAACTCCAGGTTCAGTTATAACTGATAATTGATATATGTCGACGCAGCGATTCTGTGTCTAGGTATCAACGCCGTAGCAATCGTACCTAGATTACAATATAGGCTAGCAAGGCCGGTATGTGTGTTCTAAATAATTTATCGGTTTTAATACAAGTCAGCTAGTCTCGCCTTTTGAGCATCGGTGAGCTACGCGCGATCTGTCGTTGTCAAAGTCAGTCACCCAACGCTTACCGTTGTCACGTCTGGCTGTGATTCGTTGCAACTTACAATGTCTCACACCACATCGCTTAGAACATGTTCTGTCCTTTCCACACGCGCTACCTGCGGCCTCTCCCCAGCCAAGCACGCTTTCTTTCTGTCTTTCCTCGTGCTTTACGTCCACAGAAACCATTAGACTTATTAGGGACGTGCCAATGGAGGTGGTAGGAAGAGGGAGATCAGATACCTATCGCTACGCTATCACCACAAGAATGACTCCTGCATTAAGATGACCAGCGATGAGAGCCATTTTAATGTTTCATTAATTGTGAGGGACAAAGTCACAAGACACTGTCCACAATCCGCAACCTTTCTGAAGAGAAGGGGGAGCCGGATCGAGCCGAGGCCCTTCTGCTGACCAGCCTAACGCCTTACCGCTAGGTCAAACCTTACAAGCCAAGCACTCGTTATTTGACGAGACTGAATCAAAGTTTGATCTCGCTCACGGAGCCACTGACTCCACAAACATCTTGACGCTTTGCTGTGGCGTGTAGTCTATGTCTGCGGCTGTCTTAATTGACATTTCGGCTGTGTCTTGATTTCCAGCCTTCAACGCTGTTTTCGCGCATAATGTCAAATTAATCAAATAATGAGGGTCATATGGCTATGAATTGTATGATGTAAAGATTCAATGTGATGGCAACATCAAGTTACTGTCAACATCTAACAGAACAACGTCCAAAAGCATCAGTCAGTCAGTCAGCGGTTCAGCTACTTTCGAACTCGTGAACATTTTGCACGATGACAGTAATTGGATTGTAATGTCCTCTTCACCGCACAGGCTTACTTTAGGTCGCACAAACGCCGTCGCAATTTAGTGCACGTGTCTGTTTAAAACATCTTCTCGTGTCTCAGTTACACATTCAAGTCAGATCGAAAGCCGCTCGATCGGTGTCTAAAATAAATGACTGCAGTATGACGTCCAATTCTGAATAACGTTGATTGGCTGATATCACCTATGCTGACAGTCTCCAGGATCGCATCTTACCTTGCTGACTCTCGGTATAGATCTAGTGACCATTTAGCACTCTGAACCAGTCTGGTTTCCCAGATTTCATTGTAGTAGAAACGGATGAAGCGGACGAAGACCGATGCACCACTCAGTTTACTACCTTTTGTCTGGTTTCCTGAGAAGAATACAGATTACAGTGTCGAAGCGGATGAAGCAGACGGAGAACGATGTCATCAGTTTTACTTGTGTTCGCGGTTTGACTTTAACTGTGATGTCGTTTTGACGTTCTGAAAGGCTGGTACAAGAGGTGGGCTAGGCTAGTGGCTGGGAGACACTGCAGTATCATCGGGACCGCATGCGTGTATATACGTTCTGATGATCCTTCTGAAGCCTGGCTGGCTGACAGCGTAGACGATGGGGTTAACTAGGGAGTTGAGGTGCGATAGGAAGACGGTAAAAAACAAGAGTTCCTTCCCCACAACAGTATCAGGATCCCAAAATATGATGCAGTTTATAATATCCAGAGGCAGCCAACACAAAGCGAATAACATGAAAATCAATGTCAGGGCAAAAAAAAGTTTCTTTTGAGATTTTATTCTTGCCTCACTGGGCATGCCCAGCGTCACCTCACGAAACATGGCTCCAGCTCTTCGCCTGTCCGCACTAACAACGGAATAAAATATTCTCGCATTTACGAAAAGCATGGTACATATTAGTGGGAGCTCCAGTGCTAAAAATCTAATATACACTGTATGCCTTAAGTCGATCACCCGCCTGTAGGAGCATTTTGTGAATCCCTCTCGATCCTTGTGCCAGCCCATGAGAGGCATTAGCCCGGTTGAAGTGCCCAGGATCCACAGGGCAGCCACATTTATAAAGGCACATCTTATTGACGCCACATTATAGCGGGAGACGGGGTGCAGAATTGACCAGTAGCGATCAAGGGTCAAGCAGGCGAGGCTGAGGATGGACGTGTTTAAGAAGACCCTCACGAAGCTGTGGATGAATACGCAGCTATAGAAATCCCGGGCCAGATCTAAATAGGCGACAACAATTAAGACCGGAGAGAAGAAACCCACCATAACGTCAGCCACGGCCAGACTGCCGATGTAACAGTTGGCCACGGTGTGTAAAGTGCGGAAACGCCACAGCGCCACGAGGACAAGAGTGTTGGTAATGATGGTACAGAGACCCAGTGTGGACTCTGCTGCGATGAAGACATAGACTCCGGCGCTCAACGACGAAGTATTGTCACCCGAAGAACGGACCATGACGGATGAACGGTCTATATTCATTGTTATAGATCTGAAAAATAAAAATAAAACACAAAGAAAGGCAAACAACAAAAATCAATAGAAACACAAAACAACAACAAAATCAGCATCAAACAAATAAAAAGGGGGGGGGGGGGGGGGGGAAAACAACAACAACAACAAAAACACTCAGTCGTTAGATCTTGATTAGTACGTTGACACTGTCAGAGACAGGGCCACTTCTGGCATATCATACGTCAACGTCAACGGGAATAATGGGAAGGGTGGGGGGGGGGGGGTTGGGGGGGAAGCGCATATGATCCCACCAGAATTTAAATGTTAAAAACAAACAAACAAACAACAACAACAAACACCAGCTAAAACTCTTTTTCCTTGTTCTCTCTTTAGTTTTAGTCGTGGGTCATACATAAGGATTTTGTACCTGTCCAATTTGTGCTCTTTCCAGAATTTAAAAGATGTAATCTGCATTTACTTCCTAGAGGAGCTGAGATCCGCTTCTCGTTTCGTGTAAACCTTCGCCATACAGCCAGCCGATCTACGTCATCAGACTAAAGCCGTTCATACCATTACTCCCAACACGTCTTCTAATAGTTTTGGCCAGCATATATCCTATGACTCTCATGGAACAACTTACAGGAAGCACCAAATCAACAAACAAGGCTCTCTGGGCCTCGTTCTGTTTTAGACTGTAACCGGAAGTGCATCTTTTAACAGCGTCATGAAAAAATTACATCATCTTCTGGCATCTTCTTCTTCTTCATAGTATTTCACACCAAACTTGTGCAACAACCGACATATAAGTATCCAGAGTACATTCATGGTATTGTTTGTTAGTGTCATCATTCTATATGTAGCTTGAAAAAGTTGTTTGCACTAAAAAGTTTGTGGCATACGTTTTGTATTATCCGATGAAAATAGCTTTCTTTTCAAAGGAAGTCTCCTTCGGAGGCTACACTTCTCGGGTGCTTAGAGGAGGTTAAAGGAACTCTCCTTCGGATGCTAAACCCTTCTCGTGTGCTTAGAGGAGGTTAAACAAACATGATCCGCATTAAAAGTTTTGTGACTGAACGTGCCGTTGAGTCTATGACGATTTTAGAAGAGGACTTTCCCAAACAGTGTTACTAACAGTTTTCACGAGCCCTTTCCCGCGTTTTAGTATGACATCACTGATAGGATACGGAGCTTCTCAGTTTTGTGTACATGTCACGTATAAATTATTTTTGTCAATGTTTATTTGTCAAATCTGGACAGTGTGTGTGAAATAATTCATGTTACTAACCTTTTTAGCATAACAGCATATAAAAAATAAACCAAAAAACGGAAATAAGTCAGTGATATTGTTTGAAATTGCCACGACGAACAATGAAATGATGTGCTAATAAACAGCGTTCTTTCGAACATTTTATGTGTTTGGATCAGTGAAATGATGGCAAAATCATTTTGACGTCATTACGATATTATGCTAATAATTTGACTATCTTGTCTATCTTCTTCTTTACTTCCTTCTTCTTTTATTATTTTCTATCTGTCTTCTTACACCCGACGAAGACTCTCTGTCGAAAGCACGTGTGTTTAATAGTTCCTTGTGTGTCGTTGTATAGGCGAGTACATTTCTCTAAAGCTGTTCTAATAATTTGACGTCGAAATTATAGAAAAGAGAAGGAAGAGTCTTAACTCTAGAAGTAGTTACTGATGGTAAGAATGACGAAACTGAAAAGAATGACAAAGAATATGTGCACAACAAGAGAACACAGGACGGGACATGTGTTCTGTTTTGTGTGCCGCCTTCTTTTGTATCAATTGATAATAAATGCATTCTTTCATGTGCTGTTATAAGGAGCACTGAATGAAAGCAACGAAGAACTCAAAATGAAACAGTGGTGTTTATATTTCCGTAGTTCTTTTCCGTTCTTTCAAGATTATGCAATCAAAACAGAGATATATTTGGAGTTACTATCATTTATCTTCTGAGGACAAAAATAAAAAGAACGTTTAGCTCGATTGGCAAGAGACCGACAACGCAGATACAGGTAAACCTGGGTGACCAGGTGGAGAAGTGGAGAGAGCTGTGCACAAGGTCACACGTCTGCGATAGGAAACTGGCAAAGCTGTTACTGAACAAGTAAAAGGAAATGTTCTTGATACTTTTTATTTTATTTTTTTATTGAGAGGGAGTAGCGTACCCGAACCATACCTTTAAATATTGTACAGCTACCTGTATACGTAACGTGTGTGTTCCTGGCGTGCCACAGGCCGGCAGGTTTTTCATTTCTTTTCTTTTTATTATTATTATTAGAAAATGGTGTCTGAAATATTTTCTGTAGTAGCATCGGATCAACACGCTGAGAAAAATTCGTCACCCATCACCTTACACCTACGGCAGCTACCGGTCTCTTCAGTCCACTATAGCGAGGTATACATTGCATGATTAGGAGATTTATTCAAAGAAAGACATCAAATTATTCACAAAATCATCAGTTAAGTCACCCGACAAATTATTAGGCCTGAGCAGATTACGTGCCTTAGACGACGCCATTGTCAACAGTTTGCAGATCGAGTTTAAAAACGTGTGTAAAACAACAAAATGTAATGACGTAATACGAGATCCCCAGTCTATTTTTAGACCACTACAGTTAGTCTTAAATTGGCGTATTTCAAAAGGGCCAAAGCAGAAATTAATGCTACCGAAAATTGTACATAAAACAATATAAAAAAGTCGTGCCAAAAATCTTCTTTTTTGCCAAATCTGCGTGGGCTGGTCCCTTTAAATATTCTACTACTACCTGTTTGCGTTACGTGTGTGTTTCTGGGGCCTTAACTATGAATCGGGACTACGGTAGGCCAGGCCTAAACCAAAGTCCCTGACTTTAGAGTCCGAGACTTTGAGTTAGGCAAAGTTCGTGTACATGGACGCGGACAATATTCGAGACAACAGTGTCACTGACTTCGCGCTGATAAGAAAGGTGTTATCACACGCGTCATCGCTTGTGCTAACTTTAGACGGGGCAATCCTATCTGGGCATGCGCACCGACACGCTTCGTTCACTTCCCTGCGACGTTTTCGCACGCGCAAACATCGGTAAACAGAAACATTAGGTGAAGGCATACCTGGCAGGCCCCGATTCTGGATGTGATTCGCCATGTTTTACTTCTGCAACACCCAAGCGATCTCGACGAGGTCATTATTCGTAAAAACGCTAAGACATCGGCATCTATTTGTAGCTTGAAAAAGTTGTTTACACTGAAAATGTATTGCCGCACGTGTTTGTATTGTCCGATGAAAATAGTGTTCTTTTTAATCTCTTGTGCATTTGACTATTTCCATTACACCTGACCCTACGACCTTTGAACTCTGTGAATAATAAGCAGCCGCTGACCTGCTCAGACTGGGATAGAGGCTACCATTGCCACGAGGCAGATTTCATATCTTGTGGTGAAATTAATTTGGAAAAAGTCGAGGAATATGCATATTTGAAATTTGATAAATTAATGAAATTAAAATTGAAGTACGTTTTATTTGGATATAATGAAACGGAGAACAGCAGTGACGTTCTAGCCATCAATCATGTTATTCTAATAGCAAAAATGTGTATTAGTAAATACAGATATGGTAAATACTTTGATCTATTGCATTTATTTGAAAGAGAATTAAGTTTGAAAAATATATAACAACGAATGAGTATAAACTGTGTCAATATGCAGCCTCTTAAAACAACAAAACAAAACAAAACAAAAACAAAACAAAACCGCTAAACTTAAAGGGACTGGCCCACGCAGATTTGGCCAAAAAACACACGATTTTTTGCATGAATTTTTATTGTTTTATGTGCGATTATTATGTAGCATTAATTTCTGCTTTGGTCCTGTTGAAATCCGACAATTTAAGAATAACTGTAATGGTCTAAAAATAGATTAGGGATTCGCCCCCCCACCCCCACCCCCCACCCCGTGCAGCTATTTACGGAATGCGTATTACGTCATTACATTTTGCACAAGGTTTTGTAGACTCGGCCTACAAACAATTGACAATGACGTTGTCTCAGGCACGTAATCTGCTCAGGCCTTATCATTTGTCGGGCGACTTAACTGATGATTGTGTGAATAATTTTTATGTCTTTCTCTGAATAAATCTCGTAATCGTGCTATATGTACTTCACTATAGTGGATGAGACCTGTAGCTGCCGTTTACTAATAATGCTCGGCGATGGATCGAGGTGCAGAGTGTTGGGTGACAATTCTTTCTCAGCGTATTGATCGGACACTACTACGGGAAATATTTTAGACACCATAATAATAATAATGAAAAGAAAAGAAAAACCTACCGGCGTGGCACACACACAGAAATACACACTTACGCAAACAGGTAGTACTTAGTAGAATATTTAAACGTATGGTTCCGGTAGACTACTCCTATCAGTCAAAAAGAAGTATCAGGAACCTTTTCTTTTACTTGTCCAGTAACAGCTTTGCCAGTTTCCTATCGCAGATGTCTGACCTTGTGCGCCGATCTCTCCACCTCTCCACCTGGTCACCCAGGTTTACCAGCCACGACCTGTATCTACGTTGTCGGTCTTTTGCCAGTCGAGCTAAACGTTCTTTTTATTTTGGTCCTCCGAAGATAAATGGTAGTAACTCCAAATTATCTCTGCTTTGATTGCATAATCTTGAAAAAATGGAAAAGAGCTATAAAGATATAAACACCACTGTTTCATTCTCAGTTCTCGTTGCTTTCGTTCAACGGGCTATTTGCTCCTTATAATAGCACATGAAAGAATGTATTTATTATCTATTAACACAAAGAAGGCGGCACACAAAACAAAACACATGTCCCGTCCCGTGTTCTCTTGTTGTATACATATTCCTAGTCATTCTGTTCAGTTTTGTAATTCTTGCCATCAGTAACTACTCCTAGAGCCATTGTTTCCTTCGACTCTTCCTTCTCTTTCTATAATCTTACGTCAAATTATTGATATCGTAATGACGTCAAAATGATTTTGCCATCATTTCATTGAGCCAAACACATAGGGTGGCATGGGGGAACTTCGGCCACCCAAACACCTTTCGAACTGTACTCAATACTACGCATCAACCCCTACATTTGAACTTTTCCAAACTGTAACATCAGCTTTATAATGGATCAGTCCACAAACAAAACAACAAACGAGTGATTGTTACAAGTAAACGTATGGGAAAACCTGTTCTACTTTGGGAGCCTTGCTATTCGCTTGGCAAAAGAAACATAGTGTGGGTTGTACGAAAAGCAAGGACCGACATACTGTTGGCAGATCTTGTTTGTTTTGAAGTTCAGCATTTGCCACGATCTGCCCACTTAAAAATCTTCCTAATCTCATTTTGATGACGTCGTTTTAAATCTGCGTATCCATTCTTAACAAAACAAAATTACACCAGCTTCTTCTTGTCTGTCTTCTTCTTTTCTTTTCTTTTCTTATTATTAATTTTTGTTGCACCTGACGAAGATTTTGTTGTCGAAAGCGCTTGTGTTTCGTCGTATAGGTGAATACATTTCCCTAGTTCTGTTCTATCAGTTTTGTCATCCTCACCAGTAGTTGTTCACTCATTCTCAGAAAAAGAACGTTTTCATTCACATTCATGAAATCACACGGGTAGTCGTGTTGTGTACTAATTTTTGATTTGTCGAAGATGTCCTCAAACCACAGCGAACTTGTGTTGGTTGAACCAGTGTGACAGAATCGTGTCTCGAAGCGTGCATGTGAATCAAACGTAGCTGTTTGGATGAATTTCCCCCGAGGCCAACTTAAAATGTTTGAAAGAACGCTAGACATCATTTCATTGTTCGTCCTGGCAATTTCAAACACTATCAATTTATTTCAGATTTTTTTGTGCTGTTCCCTACGAAAACGTTAGGAAAATGAAACTATTTTACACAGACTGTCCAGATATAAAAAATAAACATTGAAAAAATAATGTATACTGACATGTACACAAAACGGAGGAGTTCCGGTATCCTATCAATGATGTCATACTGAAACGTTGGAAAGAGCTCGTGAAAACAGTGTTAGTAACACTGTCTGGGAAAGTCCTCTTCTAAAACCATTACAAAATCAACGGCACGTTCAATCACAAAACTTTTAACGCTGATCATGTTCGTTTAACCTCCTCTAAGCACACGAGAAGTTTAGCCGCCGAAGGAGGAGTTCCTTTAAATACCAATGTCCATAAATGATTCACAGCAACTTTGAGCAACATGTTTTACATACATACATATGTTTGTGTAGAACTGTGCATTGGTAAGAGTTTGATCAAAAACACACACAAAAAGAAAGAACTGATGAAGAAGACCTATGAACCACAACGAAAGGGGGGGGGGGGGGGGGGGGGGGGGGGGGAAAAAAAGAAAAATGAACACAGGTCTGCATGCAACTGAGCTTAAAAATAAAATTTATTAGAAAGGTTAAAGATGTCTAGATAATTGTTGTTTAACGCTCAGCCATCCATGACATACGTATTTATTCAAAAATAATAAAATAAAGACTTGCTGCTAAAGCGCTTAAAGGAACTAGCCCACACAGGTTAAAAACGATTTTTGGCACGAGTTTTGTTTTACGTACGATTTTTCTATAGCGTTAATTTCTGTTTTGGCCCTTTTGAAACACGCCAACTTAAAACTGTACTGGTCTAAAAATAGATTGGAGATCTCCCGACGGGGTGCAGCTATATAGTTACGGAATGTGTATTACGTCAATACATTTTGTTGTTTTACACAGGTCTTTGTAGGCAGCGTCGTCTCAGGCACGTAATCTGCTCAGGCCTAATAATTTGTCGGGTGACTTAACCAATGTTTGTGTGAATAATTTTATATCTTTCTTTGATTAAATTTCGCCCTGATATAACCGCAATGGTTGACTGGGCGTAAAACACCAATTTACTTATTACTTTGATTAAAGCTCCTAATCGTGCATCGTGTACTTCACTATAGTGGATGAGACCGGTGGATGCCATTTGCTAATAATGCTCGGCGATGGACCGAGGTGCAAGGTGTTGGATGACGAATTTTTCCCAGCGTATTGATCCGATGTTACCACATGAAATATTTCAGACACCATTTTCTAACATTAATAATAATAAAATAATAAAAAATAAACTACCGGCGGGTGGCACGACAAAAACGCACACATTACGCAAACAGGTAGTAGCAGAATATTTAAAAGTATGGTTCGGGCTACTCCTATCAAAGAAAGAAAGGGGGAAAAATCAGGAAATTTCTCTTTTACAGTCCAGTAACAGCTTTGCCAGTTTACTATCGCAGACGTCTAAACTTGTGCAGAGCTCTCTCCACCTGGCCAACCAGGTTTACCAGCCGCGACTGACCTGTATTTGCATTGTCGGTCTCTTGCCTATTGTTTCTCCGAAGAAGAAGTAGTAACTGCAAATCTGTCTCTGCTTTGATTGTATACTCTTGAAAAAACGGAAAAGCACAAGTGTTTCATTCTCAGTTCTTCGTTGCTTTCGTTCAGTTGGCCATTTGTTTCCATAGGAGAAATAGCGGATGAAAGAATACATGTATTATCTGTTATCAGTTACGCAAAGAAGGCGCAACACAAATGCACCTTCTTTTTGTAACTGATAACAGATAATACATGCAATACAAGGTAAATAAATTCCACCCGAGGTACATCCTCAAACATACATTTTTTTCTTCTAGAGCCATTTCCCCTTCTCCTTTTTATAATCTTGACGTCAAATTAATAATATCGTAATGACGTCAAAATGATTTTGCCATTCTGTTCGGCTTGGCAATTTCAGACAGTATCAATTCATTCCGTGTATGTTACGCCTCTGGTGGAGTTTATGTATATTGTGTTTACTCGCATGCCAGGTAAGAGTTACTATAGGAGACTCAGTCAGATCTTTGTTGTAACGTTTATGTGACGCCTTTCGAGAGCTAATTCACTCCCTTGTTTGTTGATCGTTGAACTTCTATCCTTTTTCTTCTTCTTCTTTTTTCGTTTTTCTTCTTCCTTTTCTTCTCCTATTGATTTCAAGTATTTCCTTGCACACAGCATACTTATGGTCTGAGATCTGGCACACAGCGAGTCCTCTACATATCATTACACCGAAAACAAGACTGACAAACCCCTGTGCACAGTTAATGTCGGCCACTGGCAAATAAATATCCTTGTATCTTTGCAAATGTCAGTAGTTCTATATTTATGTTGGCTGAATAAAAATCAGTTCGAAGGGCTGAGGTGGGGTTACCAAGTTGACTCGTATGACTATGTGGCACGTCAGGTTGTCTAACCGCGAAAAACAGCACACCACGTCGTCAAAATTCATTACGTGACAATTTAACCTGAAGATTTTCATGAATGCCCCCTCAACACTCCCACTGCTGGCATACAAAGGAACTCACAACAGTAACAATAATTCCTGGTGGACACTAGCGAAGCTGGTTTGCTAGAGTGAATGCGCTTTGTAATCTTTCGCGCAAGATGTCGCCAAAACAAACAAACTGGGGGAGGGTGTGTGTCGGAAGGCAGTCGGAAGGACTGGGCGGAGAGAGAGAGCGAGAGAGAGAGAGAGAGAGAGAGAGAGAGAGAGAGAGAGATTGGATTGCGGATTGGATTGGGATTGGATGGTTTATTGTGTGAGCAACTGTATTGCTCCTTACAATGAGAAAGAAAAGAAAGAAGAAAAAACGCCAATAATGAACCGAAACGATCCATTAACAAAATGCAAACCGAAACGCGAAACACACACACACACAAAATAATAATGTCGCGGATTCCGTGACAGTTTCAATGGCCGGGTTTCCTCCCCTTTCTTTCGTATCAGCAACGGGGGCGGGGGGGGGGGGGGGGGGGGGGGGGGGCGGCGGCGCGGCGTGAAAAGACCACTTTGGGATTTTTGAGATTCGCTTCACCGAGGAAATGCCGCGGTGGCAAGCGAGTAAGTAAAGTAGTTTACCGAAACGCGAAACCGACACACACACAAAATAATAATGTCGCGGATTCCGTGACAGTTTCAATGGCCGGGTTTCCTCCCCCTTCTTTCGTATCAGCAACGGGGGGGGGGGGGGGGGGGGGGGGGGGGGGCGGGGCGGGGGCGGCGGGCTGGCGTGAAAAAACCACTTTGGGATTTTTGAGATTCGCTTCACCGAGGAAGTGGCACTCTGAAGTGCCGATTACCAGCGGCACACAGGAGTGTGAATAGCTCAGTCTTGGCCGTGTGGATTGTATATTGGCACGTTTAGGAAAGTCGCGGCAAGCGACGATGATGATGATGATGCGGGGCTTAATGTCCTCGGATGTCGGGCTTACATATTAGGGACAAACTGCAACATTCTTAAAACTAAAGATTAATATGGGGGGGGGGGGGGGGGGTCATTCAGTTTCAGTACGTGTAACCATGGCGGGGGACAGCAACGGAGCCTCAGTACATTGGTAAAAAAAAAAGACTTTGTCGTTGAGGTGTGCATTTTACTGCGGATAAAAACGACGACCACCTGCTCACAGCTGTAAGTGGGCCTGCAACGAAGGCATAATCCATCCAGCTTTCATTAAAAGATTACCTTTAATTGCTGGTTTTGGGTTATGCACTCTGCTCCCCAGCCGCGGTGGCAAGCGAGTAAGTAAAGTAAGTAAACGTGCTGCTTAACGTCCACAGAAACCATAAGGCTTATTAGGGACGGGGAGAGGGGGGGGGGGTATGGAGGTGGTGGGTGATGATGATGAAGTGATGCTTTATGTCCTCAGATGTCAGTTGACGTATTAGGGACAAGTTGTGACCAATGCCGAAGCACGGTGCAATAAATCTTTACGTCCACGGAAACCAGAAGGCTCGTTAGGACGGACAGTCCAGGACGTCCACCTCGACTCTCACACAGCTCCTGAACCATGAGGTGGTGGGAGAGGGAGATTAGGCTTTGGCTTCCCGTCCCTAATAGTCCGGCGTACGGTCTCTGCAGACGTAAAGCAACACAGACGTCACAGCTCAGGAGCTGTGTGAACAGGGAGGGGGGCCTGGGGCTCTTATTCAGTCCCTATCCCACTCTTCCCTCCGTCCCTAATAAGCCATGTGATTTCTGTGGACGTAAAGTACCATGAAAGAAAGAAAGAAGTAACTTGGTGTTTTACGCTCAGTCAACCATTACGGTTATATTAGGGCGAAGAAAAAAGCACCATGAAAGAAAGAAACTTGGTGTTTTTTGCTCAGTCAACCATTACGGTTATATTAGGGCGAAGAAAAAAGCACCATGAAAGAAAGAAACTTGGTGTTTTTCGCTCAGTCAGCCATTACGGTTATATCAGGGGGAAGAAAAAAAAAGAAGAAAAAAAGAAAGAAAGCGGACCTCAAAAAGTGGTTAACATCTGCAGCAGTGTCACAGGCCAGCAGCAACTTTTATCAAACGTTTATGAATGGACAAATTTCCAAATAAGCGAAGCGGAATTTTAATCGATCCCACTCGTTTTCTGTTTTGACCTAGTATGACCTACTACCATCCACGAAACGTTTTAGAACTGGAGTGTGTAAAGCTATCCCAGCGTCTATTCACCTCTATGCGATTCGGCTGATTAGGGCTTGCCATTTCCTATGGGGTGTGCGTGTCAGCGTGTGTGAGAGAGAGGGAGGGAGGGTGTATGTGTGAAAGAGAGAGGGAGGGAGTGTGTGTGTATGTGTGAGAGAGAGGGAGGGAAGGAGGGGGTGAGAGAGTATGCGTATACGCGTGTGTACGTCTGTGTGTGTATGTGTCTCCGTGTTGGCCACATATTTAATATTGACCAGATCACACATCACATGGCGTGCTGTGGAATAGTGTGGTGTGATGCGAAATGTTTTTCAATGCCAGGTGTGGGATGCCTAATTCATCCCAGTGTGGCTGTGATGTGCGATGCTACACGAGATGTCATGCAATGTCAGATGAGGTGTGAAGTGTGGTGATACGATGTGGAATGATGGTGTGGTACATGTAGAATATGGTTGTGTGCTGATGCAAAATGTGGTTGTGGAATACCGAGTGATGGCTGTGGAATGGTCTGACGCCGTATTAGACATGGCGGTGTGATGCGGAATGATGGTTGAAATGCAGTGTGGGATGTGTGGTGTGCTTTGGAAT
>JABMCL010001724.1:555000-557500 GCA_018857735.1 Alviniconcha marisindica | reverse complement strand
GGCATAAGCGACACAGTTTGAACATCACAGGACGCTGTTTCGAGGACCCTCGTGAGCTATCGGATGAAAAGGAATGCATTATCACCGAGGTTTTGAAGATTATCTACGGGTTTCTGGTTTGGAGTTATGCTTCTTTGTTTTTTTGTTTTTTTGTTTGTTTTTTGTTTGTTTTGTTTTTGTTTACCCCTTTAATTGTGTGTGTGTGTGTGTGTGTGTGTGTGTGTGTGTGTGTGTGTGTGTGTGTGTGTGTGTGTGTGTGTGTGTGTGTGTGTGTGTGTGTGTGTTAGTGTGTGCATTTTACTCTTCTTCTATTTTTTTCTCTTTTGTTTTTTTCTTTTCTTTTTCTTTTCTTCTTCTTTCTATACCTGGGGAATATATAACGTCAGAGTGTGAGTGTGCGCGTTGTTTGCTGGACTCCTACCCGCCGTTCGAAACTCGCGAAAACACGACCGTGACAGAGTGCTTCCATTTCGTCAACAACCAAGGGAGTTAATTAGCCCTCACTCACACAAACACAACAACAACAGGCACTCTGTGTGCGAGACCTGTACTCAAAAGTGAACAAGCGAGGCAGGAAGGACGGGAGAGAGGAAGCAAGGAATAAAGGATGGAAGAAAGGAAGAGAGGAAGAAATGACGGAAGAGAGGAAGGACGGGAGAGAGGAAGCAAGGAATAAAGGATGGAAGAAAGGAAGAAATGACGGAAGAGAGGAAGAGAGGCAAGGCAGAAAGGACGGGAGAGAGGAAGGACGGGAGAGAGGAAACAAGGAATAAAGGATGGAAGAAAGGAAGATATGACGGAAGAGAGGAAGAGAAGCAAGGCAGAAAGGACGGGAGAGAGGAAGCAAGGAATAAAGGATGGAAGAAAGGAAGAGAGGAAGAAATGACGGAAGAGAGGAAGAGAAGCAAGGCAGAAAGGACGGGAGAGAGGAAGCAAGGAATAAAGGATGGAAGAGAGGAAGAAATGACGGAAGAGAGGAAGAGAAGCAAGGCAGGAAGGACGGGAGAAAGGAAGCAAGGAATAAAGGATGGAAGAAAGGAAGAGAGGAAGAAATGACGGAAGAGAGGAAGAGAAGCAAGGCAGGAAGGACGGGAGAAAGGAAGCAAGGAATAAAGGATGGAAGAAAGGAAGAGAGGAAGAAATGACGGAAGAGAGGAAGAGAAGCAAGGCAGGAAGGACGGGAGAAAGGAAGCAAGCAATAAAGGATGGAAGAAAGGAAGAGAGGAAGAAATGACGGAAGAGAGGAAGAGAAGCAAGGCATAAAGGACGGGAGAGAGGAAGCAAGGAATAAAGGATGGAAGAAAGGAAGAGAGGAAGAAATGACGGAAGAGAGGAAGAGAAGCAAGGCAGGAAGGACGAGAGAAAGGAAGCAAGGAATAAAGGATGGAAGAAAGGAAGAGAGGAAGAAATGACGGAAGAGAGGAAGAGAAGCAAGGCAGAAAGGACGGAACAGAGGAAGAGAAGAAGCAAAGGAGAAAGGACGGAACAGAGGAAACAAGAGAGAAAGGACGGAAGAGAGGAAGAAAGGACAGAAGAAATAAAGGAAGGAAGCAAGGCAGAAAGGAAGGAAATAAAGAAAATAAGAAGGAAGGAAGGAGAAAGGACGGAAGAGAGGAAGAGAGGAAGCAAGATAGAAAGGACGGAAGAGAGGAAGAGAGGAAGCAAGACAAATAGGACGAAAGAGAGGAAGCTAGGCAGAAAGGACGGAAGAGAGGAAGGAAGACAGAAAGGACGGAAGAGAGGAAGAGAGGAAGCAAGACAGAAAGGACGGAAGAGAGGAAGAGAGGAAGCAAGATAGAAAGGATGGAAGAGAGGAAGAGAGGAAGCTAGGCAGAAAGGACGGAAGAGAGGAAACAAGACAGAAAAGACGGAAGAGACGAAGGAAGACAGAAAGGACGGAAGAGAGGAAAAGAGGAAGAGAGGAAGCAAGATAGAAAGGACGGAAGAGAGGAAGCTAGGCAGAAAGGACGGAAGAGAGGAAGAGAGGAAGCTAGGCAGAAAGGACGGAAGAGAGGAAGAGAGGAAGCTAGGCAGAAAGAACGGAAGAGAGGAAACAAGACAGAAAAGACGGAAGAGACGAAGGAAGACAGAAAGGACGGGAGAGACGAAGAGAAGAAGCAAAGGAGAAAGGACGGAACAGAGGAAGCAAGGCAAAAAAGGACGGAAGAGAGGAAGAAATAAAGGAAGGAAGCAAGGCAGAAAGGAAGGAAGTAAAGAAAATAAGGAAGGAAGAATGTTGTTTCTCCTTTGTGAACCTCAGCCCTGTCCGGCTGTCCACTTTGCCTGTTTCTCAAGGCGCTAACTGCAGTCTTTACAGATGTGGGTGAAAATGAGCACTGTTCAATACAGAAAGGTGAGGGCAGGTCCAGATTAACTCGGGGACATTTTCCGCTGCACTGCTGTAGTCGTGATGATTTGGGTTGATTCAGTTTACGTTCTCCGTCGTGTGTGTGTGTGTGTGTGTGTGTGTGTGTGTGTGTGTGTGTGTGTGTGTGTGTGT
>JABMCL010001724.1:545000-547500 GCA_018857735.1 Alviniconcha marisindica | reverse complement strand
TCAGGACAGATTCATCTCCACCGCCGAGCCAATCAAAGTACAGTGACGGGCGAAGACGTGCAAGCGACGTGTGAGGCCCTGCAAGTGTTTGATCAAAGGTGTCTCGGCGGAGAGGTTAATCATTTTCCGCTTATTGTTTCGTCATTGTTTCCCGCGGGTGATGACGAAGCCCCTCGCTGGAAGTGGAAGCCCGCTGCACGTGCACGGCAAGCTGTTCGTGACGCGGACTGACTGAAAGGGTGTGCACTGGGCTGTGCATGAAGATGTACTGTTTGAAAGACTGTGCGTTGAGCTGTGCGTGAAGATGTACTGACTGAAAGGGTGTGCACTGGGCTGTGCATGAAGATGTACTGTTTGAAAGACTGTGCGATGAGTTGTGCATGAAGATGTATTGACTGAAAGGGCGTGCACTGGGCTGTGCATGAAGATGTACTGTTTGAAAGACTGTGCGATGAGCTGTGCATGAAGATGTACTGACTGAAAGGGCGTGCACTGGGCTGTGCATGGAGATGTACTGTTTGAAAGACTGTGCGTTGAGCTGTGCATGACTGACAACTGACTGAAAGGGTGTGCACTGGGCTGTACATGAAGGTGTACTGTTTGAAAGACTGTGCCTTGAGCTGTGCATGAAGATGTACTCACTGAAAGGGTGTTCATTGAGCTGTGCATGAAAATGTACTGTTTGAAAGACTGTGCGTTGAGCTGTGCATGACTGACAACTGACTGAAAGGGTGTGCACTAGGCTGTGCATGAAGGTGTACTGTTTGAGAGACTGTGCATTGAGCTGTGCATGACTGACGACTGACTGAAAGGGTGTGCACTGAGCTGTGCATGGAGATGTACTGTTTGAGAGATTGTGCATTGAGCTGTGCATGACTGACGACTGACTGAAATGGTGTGCACTGAGCTGTGCATGGAGATGTACTGTTTGAGAGATTGTGCATTGAGCTGTGCATGACTAACGACTGACTGAAATGGTGTGCACTGGGCTGTGCATGAAGATGTACTGTTTGAGAGACTATGCATTGAGCTGTGCATGACTGACGACTCACTGAAAGGGTGTGCGTTGAGCTGTGCATGAAGATGTACTGACTGAAAGGATGTGCACTGAGCTGCGCATGAAGATGTGCTGTTTGAATGGTTGTACGTTGAGCTTGCATGATGATGTACTGTTTGAGAGATTGTGCTTTGAGATGTACCTGGAGATGTACTGTTTGAGAGACTGTGCGATGAGCCGTGCATGGAGATGTACTGTTTGAGAGATTGTGCTTTGAGCTGTGCATGGAAATATACTGTTTGAGAGATTGTGAAGATGTACTGTTTGAAAGACTGTGCGCTGAGCTGTGCGTGGAGACATGATGTACTGTTTGAAAGATTGTGAAGATGTGCTGTTTGAATGGTTGTACGTTGAGCTGTGCATGATGATGTGCTGTTTGAGAGATTGTGCTTTGAGCTGTGCATGGAGATGTACTGTTTGAAAGACTGTGCTTTGAGCTGTGCATGGAGATGTGCTGTTTGAGAGATTGTGCGTTGAGCTGTGCATGAAAATGTGTTGTTTGAATGGTTGTACGTTGAGCTGTGCATGAAGATGTACTGTTTGAAAGATTGTTCTTTGAGCTGTGCTTGAAGATGTACTGTTTGAAAGATTGTGCTTTTGAGTTGTGCATGACTGTGTGCTGTTTGAATGGTTGAACGTTGAGCTGTGCGCAAAGATGTATTGTTTCAATATTGTACGTTGAGTTGTGCATGAAGATGTGTCGCGTGAATGGTTGTATGTTGAGCTGTGCATGTAGAGATGTTGTTTGAATGGTTGTGCGTTGAGCTGTTCATGAAGATGTGTTGTTTGAATGGTTGTATGTTGAGCTGTTCATGAAGATGTGTTGTTTGAATGGTTGTACGTTGAGCTGTTCATGAAGATGATTGCGTTGTTTGAATGGTTGTATGTTGAGCTGTTCATGAAGATGATTGCGTTGTTTGAATGGTTGTAAGTTGAGCTGTTCGTGAAGATGTGTTGTTTGAACGACTGTACGTTGAGCTGTTCATGAAGATGTCCTGTTTGAAAAAGTGTGCATGAAGAAGTGTTGTTTGAATGGTTACACGTGTGCATACAGATTTGTTGTTTCAATGTTGTATTCAACATATAACATTGAAACAACAAATCTGTATGCACACGTATAACCATTCAAACAACACTCCTTCATGCACACTTTTTCAAACAGGACATCTTCATGAACATGAACTGTGCATAAAGATGTGTTGTTTGAATGGTTATACGTGTGCATACAGATTTGTTGTTTCAATGTTGTATGTTGAACTGTGCATAAAGATGTGTTGTTTGAATGGTTATACGTGTGCATACAGATTTGTTGTTTCAATGTTGTATGTTGAACTGTGCATGAAGATGTGTTGTTTGAATGGTTATACGTGTGCATACAGATTTGTTGTTTCAATGTTGTATGTTGAACTGTGCATAAAGATGTGTTGTTTGAATGGGTTGTAT
>JABMCL010001724.1:532500-537500 GCA_018857735.1 Alviniconcha marisindica | reverse complement strand
CACACACACACACACACACACACACACACACACACACACACACACACAGAAGAAGAAAAAAACCACGGGGGATACTGATGATATATCTCCCACACCATGCATGTCTGTCGACTTCGTTCAGTCGACCGATCATCACGAACGTCGTAAATAACCCACCCCTCTCTTGTACCAACTGAACAGTCTCCCGATCCACTCCAGCATCACAAAACACACCGCAAGGTTGCATTCTCTGAGCCCCCCGAGGGGGGCGGGCTGATATTAAACACAACACACGAGGGCTTTCATTAATTAGCCGCTCTACCTGTGTCTGCAGTTTTAGCCTGATTGCGCTTTGGAAATGCTGGCACGTGCAGCTCGCGATGTCCACGTGCTGAGTGCGATTGTGAGGAGTCGTGCACGAGGCTCTTCTGCTGTCATATTTTATTGCAGCGTGGACTTCGGCTGTGATAGGAAAGTGAGCCTGGTTTTGGGCCTAGCCTAGGGCAGTAGGCTGGTAAGCTGAAGAAAAAAAGAAAAAGAAAAAAAAAAAACAAAAGTGAAACAAAGCTGACTGCTAGCGTTTGAAATAAGATCCAAACACACGAAAGGTTAAAGAAAAAAAAAATGTTGATTGGGACAGGACAACAAAATCTGAAACAAGAATGACTACTGGTAGGGTTAAGCTGGTAAGCCGAAGAAACAAACAAACAAACAACAAATTGAAACAAAGGTGATCGCTTGCGTTCTAAAATACCCCCCCCCACACACACACACACACACACACGCACGCAGGCACGCACGCATACGCACACACACGCACGCACACGCACCCCCCCCCCACACCCACCACACACACACACACAGACGCACGCACTCACGTACGCACTCACACACACACACACACACACACACACACACGCACGCACGCACGCACGCACCACGCACGCACGCACGCACGCACGCACGCACGCACGCACGCCGCACGCACGCACCCAACACAGCCCCGACACACACACACACACACACACACACACACCACACACACACACACGAAAAGTTAAAGACAAAATGCTGATTGTAATAGGACAACAAAAAATCTGAAACAAGATTGACTGCCAAGCATCAAGCTGGCAAGCAGAAGAAAAGAAGAAAAAAAAGAAGAAAAAAATCTGAAACAAAGTTGACTGCTAACGTTCTAAAATAAAAACCCAAACACACAAAAGGTTAAACAATAAATGCTGATTGTAATAGAGGACAACAAAATTTGAAACAAGCATGACTGCTAGCGGTCCAAAACAAGATCCAAGCGCACAAAAGGTTTAAAAAGAACGCTATTTATTAGAAATACGCGCATGTGCCGTCGTATTAAAATCAGTATTCTTTTGAATCTTTCGTGTGTTTGGATATTTGGTAAGCAGAAGGATTTAAGTTCGATTCCGCTTCGGTTCTCCATTCTCCTCCAAAAATTGTGATTTTTGGACGCTTTCTTGTGGTCTTGTTCCTTAACTTAATGAAACGTTAAAATGGCTCTCATCGCTGCCCATCTTAATGCAGAATCATTCTGGTTGTGACGTGGTAGAATCAACAAACAAGGGAGCTAATTTTAGCGCTCGAGATACGTCACACAAACACAACAACAAACGGACCTGAGTCACCTACTGTAACTCTCACTGGTGTATGCGAGTAAATACATTATATATCAGTAAACTCTACCAGAGGTGTGTGTGTGTGTGTGTGTGTGTGTGTGTGTGTGTGTGTGTGTGTGTGTGTGTGTGTGTGTGTGTGGTGTGTGTGGGGTGTGTGTGTGTGTGGTGTGTTTGTGTGTTTTGGTGTTGGTGTGTGTGTGTTGGGGTTGGGGTTGGTGTGTGTGTGTGTGTGTGTGTGTGTGTGTGTGTGTGTGTGTGTGTGTGTGTGTGTGTGGTGTGTGTGTGTGTGCGTGTGTGTGGGGTGTGCGTGGTGAATTTAATTGTATTATTCAAGGTAAGTGATGATCACGCATGCACGAATTAAACTAAAACAGACACCTCAAAACTCGACGGATGGAGGAACATTACAACTTCTCCACTCCCCACTCCAACCCCCCCCCATCCCCTCACCCCACGCCCCCCACGCCGCGTGCACACACACACGACACACCCATCGCACACACACACACACACACACACACACACACACACACACACACACACACACACACACACACGCTCAGCACGCACCACGCACGCACACACACACACACCTACACCCACACCACACACCTACACACCTACACACACACACACACCTACACACCTACCACACACACACACACCAACACTCTCTTTTCCTTCTCTCTCTCTCTCTCTGTCTCTCTGTCTCTTCGTCTTTCTGTCTCTCTGTCTCCTCTGTCCCCTCTTTTGTCTCTTTTTCTCCCCCGTCTCTCTGTCTTCTTCTCTCTCTTCTCTCTCTCTCTCTCTCTCTGTCCTCTCTCTCTCCTCTCTCTCTCTCTCTCTCTCTCTCTCTCTCTCTCTTCTCTCTCTCTCTCTCTCTCCTCAGTATAAACCAATTCTGGTACACCTTTCAGGTCAATAAGACCATAATCCTGTAATGCTCATCCTATATTTGTCTCCCACGTCTGAAAGCACCGGTAAAAGCGTAACCCGAGAGCCGAAAGGAAAAAGTAATTACCGAGCGATTGAAATACAATTTCATAACTTAAGAGGAGGACTCTGCACTGACAGGGATTTTAATTAAAGTGGGTGGGTGTCTGTGGTGATGCGGGGCGACACCAGGCTGCAGCACCGTGAGCCGGTTTGGCCCAGCGGTAAGCGGAGGGACCTCGGTTCGAATCCGCTTCGGTTCTCCTTTCTCTTCTAAGGTTGTGGTCTGTGGACGCTGTCTGGCTTGTGACTTTGTCCCTCGCAGTTACTGAAACATTAAAATGGCTCTCGTCGCTGCCCATCTTAATGCAGGAGTTATTCTGGTGTTTACAGTGTAGCGATAGGTATATATATAATCTCCCTCTCCCCCCCACCTCCATACTCCCCTCCGCCCCCCCACTTCTCCCCTGTCCCTAATAAGCCTTGTGGTTTCTGTGGACGTTAAGCACCAAGTTTACTTACTTACTGTAGCGCCCTATTTCCGCCAAGCCAATGTGCGGCGGAAAAAGACTATAAGTATCAGTATTTCGAAGAATTTGAACAAATAAAACAACTGGCATTTATGCATGTGCTTTGAAGAACCGCAACAGATATAATGCGTATATTACTATTGATTTCAAGTTGGGGGGGGGGGGGGGGGGGGGTATTTTTGTTTTGTTTGTTAGTCTTTTCTTTTTCTTTTTCCTATCTTCTTTGTATCTTTCTTCTTTACGTTCTTCTACCTTTTATTTCTTCTGTCTATCCATCCTTGTTTGTCGGTTGTTGTTTTCTCTTTCATTTATCAATTGTTTCTAAGTGTCCTTAAAAGAAAAAGAAAAGAAAAAAAATAGCAAAGCAATTGAAAGTAGTCAGTCATAATTACACGTTGTAGGAATGCGTCGTTCAGCTGGAATTAGTACATCTCGCACCAACGCTTGACCGGGCAAAACTTGACACCCAATCACAGCAGTCGTAACAATCCACCACCCAATCAGTGCAATTGACACTTCATTCTCATCAGAGCAAGCGGCAGGAAAACCCCATTAATACAGGTGCAAAGGCCCGCAATTCAATTTGCAACCGGCCAGCAGCAGACGACAGTCCAGCCAGACGCTGCAGACGACTCGGCCTCAATCCAATTACTGCGAACGACGGATGTATTCAATATCGAAAACGACAGGTATTTCCATCACCGCCAGAGCTCGACAGGTACAGGGCAGACGAGAATCGCTGCGTTTAGGTAATAGAGTGATTGAAGACTCAGGTAATGAAACGAGAGCACGGAAACGGCGGAGTTGTTCATTTTCTCCTTACACGCACGTTGATCGGTCGTCACTGTAATTACCGGTTAGGATCAATCAGCGTGAAGCACTCGTAGTGTCTTCCCAGGTTTCTCCGTCTCTGTAGTACCTGCGTGTTTCTGGCGTGAATGTGGGTCACGCACTGAGCGCCATGCGGTTTTGGTTCTCTGTGGGGGGGGGGGGGGTGGTGGTGTGTGTGTGTGTGTGTGTGTGTGTGTGAGAGGGAGAGAGAGAGAGAGAGAGGAGTGTGTGTGTGAGAGAGAGAGAGAGAGAGAGAGAGAGAGAGAGAGAGAGAGAGAGACTGACAGACAGATAGATAGACAGACAGACAGACAGACAGACAGAGAGAAACAGAGACAGAAAGAGACAGAGACCGACCGACCGACAGACAGACAGACAGACAGAGAGAGACACCGACACACTCTGTATCTCTCTCTCTCTCTCTCTCTCTCTCTCTCTCTCTCTCTCTCTCTCTCTCTCTCTCTCTCTCTCTCCGTCTGTACCCGTCCGCGACAAAAGAACAACTGTAGTCTTGTTTTCATTTCTTTGTTGTCTTCACGGATCGAGAGTGACCAGAGAGCCGCTGAAGGAGGTGATCTCCACGTTGTAGTAGCAGTCCCCGTTGTTCATCAGCCACGCGGTCTGTCCCTTGCTGAGGTGGACGACAGCCTGCTCGGTGCCAGACTCGTAATGACTCTCCGTGTACGTCTCCACGTAGCCCACGGCCTCGTCGTCCACCATGAGGAAGGCTTGAGCGTAGTAGCCCTTGGTCCAGGACGAGATGGTGGCGATGAACAGGTAGGTGGCGCTGTGCGGCGCCGTGAAGTTGCCGGAAGTGGCGTTGTAGGCGTTGCCCCGGTTACTGACGACGCGGCTGAGGATGAGCGACTCTCCGGCTTTTGGCTGGGAGTCGTCGGATGGAGACATCAGCACGTGGAAGCTGACGTCGGAGGTTGAAAAACCTGAGGAAGTAGGTAAGTCATAACAACAACAACAACAACAACAACAACAACAACAATGATGGTGATGATGATGATGATGATGATGATGATGATGATAGCGGTCATTTCTATAGCGCCGTATTTCAACAACAAGGGTGCGC
>JABMCL010001724.1:487500-525000 GCA_018857735.1 Alviniconcha marisindica | reverse complement strand
ACAACCAGTAAGTAAGTAAGTAACTCTGCCTTTTACGCCCAGTCAACCAGTACGATTATAATTATCTCTAGAGCGAGCGTGGTTGGAGAGATAGACAGACTGACAGACTGATGACTCACAAACAACCAGAAAGACAGACAGACTGACAAAACAAAACAAAACGAACAAACCTATAACAACCAGTAAGTAAGTAAGTAACTCGGCCTTTTACGCCCAGTCAACCAGTACGATTATAATTATCTCTAGAGCGAGCGTGGCTGGAGAGATAGACAGACTGACTGACTGATGACTCACAAACAAACAGAAAGCCAGACAGACTGACAAAACAAAACAAAACAAACCAAAACCTGTAACAACCAGTAAGTAAGTAAGTAACTTGGCCGTTTACGCCCAGTCAACCAGTACGGTTATAATTATCAGAGCGAGCGTGGCTGGAGAGATAGACAGACTGACAGACTGATGACTCACAAACAAACAGACAGACTGACAAAACAAAACAAAACAAACCAACCTGTAACAACCAGTAAGTAAGTAAGTAAATCGCCGAGCCACTCAACCAGTACGGTTATAATTATCTCTAGAGCGAGCGTGGCTGGAGAGATAGACAGACTGACAGACTCAGTGATGACTCACAAACAAACAGACATACATACAGACTGACAAAAAGAAAAGAAAAGAAACCAACCTGTAACAACCAGCGTGGCTTCGTGCAAAAGCGAGAAGAAACCGAGCGAGTTACGTCCCATGATCTGCACGTAGTACCTCCCCGAGTCTGAGGGCGTCACGTGACTGACAGCGACACCCGCATTGGGCAAGTGTCGGATTCGGGCAGAAAAGGCGGGCATGGCCAGGAAGTTGCCGTGGGCGAACATGGCGATCATCTCGTCGGAGCGTCCCCGGAAGTACCACTGAATGTCCACGATCTCGTCTCCCTGGTCCAAGGTGACGGTCCACGGTAGCACAGCGGTACTTCCGGTGCAGACGTACTTGGTGGTGTTGTCCGGGAGAAGGGGGTCGAAGTGGGTGCACTGGCATCCTGGGATCGCGCACGCGCGGTCGCAGACACGCACGCGCGGGCGCAGACACACGCGCGGGCGCAGACGCACGCGCGCGCGCGCACACACACACACACATACACACGCGCGCGCGCACACACACACACACACACACACACACACACACACACACACACACACACACACGCAAGCACGCGCGCGCGCGCGCACACACACACGCACGCACGCACGCACGCACGCACACGCACACACACACACACACACACACACACACACACACACACGTGAGTGAGTGAGTGAGTGAGATGTTGGATAAAGGTCCTGTCCAGATGCTGATATTACGAAACATCTCTTAATCGTCTCAGACGTCAAGAGAAAGGTCATATGCGACCCTACCTTCCAAAATGAGTCACAATTGATGCTTTTTGTCGTTTTGAGATATTTATGTCACAGTAGAGAGCAAAAAATCCTTTTTTTAAATGATGCAGAAATTATCACAATCGGTTCACTGGTCTTGTTATTATAACAGTTTGAAGTCGCAACCACTGCAGCATCTCATTCTGACAAATCGGCGAACAAAGTTGACATCATACGTTGTAAAATGCCGCCACAGAGGGCAAAGTGAAAAACAGACAGTCTTTGTCTAGAGCTCCGTGTAGTTTCTTTGCCTGCCTAGGCAAAGAAACTACACGGAGCTCTAGACAAAGACACACGGCAAGAGATTTACATACCTGACAAATCGGCGAATAAAGTTGACATCATACGTTGTAAAATGCCGCCACAGAGGGCAAAGTGAAAAACAGACAGTCTTTGTCTAGAGCTCCGTGTAGTTTCTTTGCCTGCCTAGGCAAAGAAACTACACGGAGCTCTAGACAAAGACACACGGCAAGAGATTTACATACCTGACAAATCGGCGAACAAAGTTGACATCATACGTTGTAAGAATGCCGCCACAGAGGGCAAAGTGAAAAACAGACAGTCTTTGTCTAGAGCTCCGTGTAGTTTCTTTGCCTGCCTAGGCAAAGAAACTACACGGAGCTCTAGACAAAGACACACGGCAAGAGATTTACATACCTGACAAATCGGCGAACAAAGTTGACATCATACGTTGTAAAATGCCGTCACAGATGGCAAAGAGAAAAACAGAAATTCTCAAAGACTTAGAGGCAGGCGAAGAAACTACACGGAGCTCTATAGAAAGACACGCGGCAAGAGAGATAGATACATACCTGACATCAGCAGAGCTGCACTCATCACCAACGACCACAGAAATACCGTCATGGTGTCAGCTCAGACCAGAGAAACCGAAAGGTTCCAGCAAAGTATTGACTCACTTCGTCAACAAAGAGAAAGGTAATAATTTGGCCGGTGTTATACCTTACATAAACCTCGACTTCTATCGGGCCATCGATTTCGGCCTTGGCCTGTGAACTCTCAGTGAATGTGTGTCCTACGTTAAAGGAACTAGCCATCTCAGAGTCGACCCGAAAATAGCTTCTCCAGTGCTTTTAAAACAGGCGAGGAGAACATGTTCCGCCTTGGAGCCGGTTTGGCCTAGCGGTAAGGCGTTAGGCTGGTAAGCAGAGGGACCTCGGTTCGAATCCGCTTCGGCTCTCCTTTCTCTTCAAAAGTTGTGGTCTGTGGACATTGTCTTGTGACTTTGTCCCTCAAAATTAATGAAACATTAAAATGGCTCTCATCGCTGCCCATCTTATTGCAGGAATCATTCTTGTGGTGACAGTGTAGCGATATGTATATAATCTACTTCTTCCCCCACCTCCATACCCCCTTCCCCCTTTCTCCCCGTCCCTAATAAGCCTTTTGGTTTCTGTGGACGTTAAGCACCATGTTCACTCACTCATGTTCCGCAATAAATAACAACAACAACAACAATATACATATACATAAAGAAGTAAGTAACTTGGTGTTTTACGCCCAGTCAACAATTATGGTTATATCAAAACGAGGAATAATAAGTGGAGACACCGGGGAATGAACCAGGGGCCTTTTACAAATAATAATAAGAATAAAAACTGCGATTGAAAGTACAGTTTAATATAATTTCTATTTTAGAAGTTGTCGGTGTCACTGACGCTGTTTGTTTTTTTTTTTTTTTTTTTTTTTGACGCGCTCTTTCCTGTTTTAGTTTGACGTTGCATGTTTTAGTCTGACGTCACCTAGGTGTCTCTGACGTAACGAATAGAAGATCTTGCGGCTGCTGTGTCTTACCCAGGTTAGGCGACCCTAATTTCCCACGAGGGACAATGAGGTATTAACAACACACACACACACACACACACACACACACACACACGCACGCACGCACGCACGCACGCACGCACGCACGCACGCACGCACGCACGCACGCACGCACGCACGCACGCACGCAGCACGCACGCACGCACGCACGCCGCACGCACGCACACACGACACACACACACACACACACACACGCACACAACACACACACACACACACCACACAAACACACACACACACACACACCAACACCACACACACACACGTCACACACACACATACACACACACACACACATACACGCACGCACGCACGCGCACACGCACGCACGCACGCACGCAGCACCATCCCACCACCCCCACACCCAAATACACCACAACACACACACACACACACACACCCACACCCACACACACACACACACACACACATACACGCACACACACACACACGACCTGCACTAACGCACAGTAATTGGTAATTTATTCATAAAATTAGCCGGCAGTTAAAAATAAAAATAAAAGCAAAGAAAACAGCAACACCCCCAAAAAGGAAGTAAATAAATAATCATGCCAAAACTAAACAAAATTCTTTTTTCTTCAGGAACTGAAAAGGTTAGTTCGTTTAACAAAAACAAAAATAAACAAACAAGTCAACCAATCAAAATATAAACGAATGAATACCGAAAAGAGGAGCAATTGAAGCTGAATTCTGTTGTGCATGCAGCAACTGGTCCGTGTGTTTGGGTCCGAAAGGCGGTGTGACCCAGTCAGTTGTTTGTACGTCACACGTTTTTAGTCACGTGCAAACTACTCACACGATCGCACGGCGCTGGTAAGACATCGTCACGTGCACACTACTCGCGCGGTCACACTGCCCTTCAGTTAAAGGCACGCGGACTCAAGACAGGCAAATAACCAAACACTCAATTCCAATAATCAGTTTCTAAGTTTAATCGTACATTAATCGTATATTCTCTCCGCTCACTCAAACACCACCAACGATACTAGCTCGTAACTTCTTCCTTGTCATTAAACCCTTCCTCATTTACCCCACTATCTTCTGCTAAAACTATAATCATCTAATTAAATTAACCCATTTGCTTTTAATTCCCTCGGTTTACCCCGCTACCCCCTACTCGTAAAGTTGATCACTTAATTGAATTAATCCAATAGCTCACTCTAACTCCAGTGCCCCCAAATTCACTGATTTGCAAAAAAAAAAAAAAAAAAACTTATTCTTTTTGCCAGCAGCATAATTATGAATGAATGAATGAAAATTCATATACGGCGTATAAAAACTTCTACACAAAACCTTGCGCGTTCACAGCACCAATTATTATTGACAGCGCCTGTGCCGCAGGTTGATAAAAAGAACAAAGAGTGACCACGCGGGTGACAAGTACTTCTAATCACTTTGACCTGTCACCAAGCAGTCATCGAGTTCAACGTTCCTTTACGTCCACAGAGACCATAAGAACTATTAGGAACGGGGAGCCCAGGACGGCCACCTCGACTTTCACACAGCTCCTGAGCTCTGTGAACAAAGAAAAGTTCGATGTCGCTTTACGTCCACAGAGACCATAAGAACTATTAGGGACGGGGAGCCCAGGACGTCCACCTCGACTTTCACACAGCTCCTGACCTCTGATTATTATCATTATTGTTTTTTTGTTTGTTTTGTTTTGTTTTTGTATTCTGTTCACTGTTGCTTTACGTCCACAGAGACCGTACGTACGGACTGTTTGGGATGGGGAGCCCAGGACGGCCACCTCGACTTTCACACAGCTCCTGAGGTCTCTATTTTTATTTATTTTTATTTTTTTGTATTCAGTTTAGTGTTGCTTTACGTCCACAGAGACTATTTGGGACGGTGAGCCCAGGACGGCCACCTCGACTTCCACACAGCTCCTGAGGTCTATTTTTTTTCTTCTATTTTTGTGTGTGTGTGTGTGTGTGTGTGTGTGTGTGTGTGTGTGTGTGTGTGTGTGTGTGTGTGTGGTGTGTGTGTGTGTGTGTGTGTGTGTGTGTGTGTGTGTGTGTGTGTGTGTGTGTGTGTGTGTGTGTGTGTGTGTGTGTGTGTGTGTGTGTGTGTGTGTGTGTGTGTGTGTGTGTGTGTGTGTGTGTGTGTGTGTGTGTGTGTGTGTGTGTGTGTGTGTGTGTGTGTGTGTGTGTGTGTGTGTGGTGTGTGTGTGTGTGTGTGTGTGTGTGTGTGTGTGTGTGTGTGTGTGTGTGTGTGTGTGTGTGTGTTGTGTGTGTGTGTGTGTGTGTGTGTGTGTGTGTGTGTGTGTGTGTGTGTGTGTGTGTGTGTGTGTGTGTGTGTGTGTGTGTGTGTGTGTGTGTGTGTGTGTGTGTGTGTGTGTGTGTGTGTGTGTGTGTGTGTGTGTGTGTGTGTGTGTTGTGTGTGTGTGTGTGTGTGTGTGTGTGGTGTGTGTGTGTGTGTGTGTGTGTGTGTGTGTGGTGTGGTGTGGGGTGTGTGTGTGTGTGTGTGTGTGTGTGTGTGTGTGTGTGTGTGTGTGTGTGTGTGTGTGTGTGTGTGGTGTGTTTATGTTGTGTTGCTTACGTCCACAGAGACTATTTGGGACGGTGAGCCCGGACGGCCACCTCGACTTCCACACGCTCATGACTTGAAACCCTCGCGTTGTGACCAACTTTTCGTAATTATATAGCAGGCAAAGACACAGCTAGACGGCATCTCTCAGTCGCTGACCAAGCTACAAGCGTCATGACGTCAGCATTGCTGTGACATATGCGACACCTCACAGCCACAGGCCACGCCATGACGTCAGTGTTGCTGTGGCTTACCACAGCTCCATCGCACCCACAAGTGACAATGTTCAAGCGACAGGAGTTCGGCGATGTAAATGAACCGTGACCAATAACCTCACACTTATCCTGCCAGCGCTGTCTCATCGCTGTATTCATGGACCTATACATATATATATATATACATGTATACAAAGCATGCAACAGTTATAGTTCAGGAGCTGTGTGAGAGTCGAGGTGGCCGTCCTGAGCTGTCCGTCCTAACGAGCCTTCTGGCTTCCGTGGACGTAAAGATTTATTGAACCGTGCTTTGGCATTGGTCTCAGCTTGTCCCTAATATGTCAGCTGACATCTGAGGACATTAAGCAACACTTCATCATCATGCAACAGATCTCTCCCCTCCCTTCTTCACTCTCTTTAATAACGAGAGTTAGATTAACATCGATATATATGTGAGCAAGTGCTCTTTGTACGTTTTTACAATAATCCCGCCCCGGTTATCAGATCCATGCAATTTCATTACTGTACTGTTAGTAACCCGGGAACCGGAGCAGACGACGCTTTTGTTTTGAAGGGGCTGCGTGTTGCGTAACGCCACATGGCCTTCACACAGCCGACGGCGATAGCCGCTGGTGCGCGCCATTTTCAAATCTGTTTATCCCTTAATATTTTGACCGCTTGTTTGTTTACCTACCCTTGTTCACCTAGTCCTTTTATGCAGCAAGCCATGTTAATGTAATTGGCATCTTAGAATGTTATTTAGATCTTATTTAGACGCAGGGTCGAGCTTAATCAGTAGCCGATGCCTCTCTAGTCCATTCTTTTTATAGCCGTCGTCTGCATGGCGCATTTTCTGTGTATCTAGTGAATAGCAGTGATCGTTGATTTTGACTCGATGAAAGTAATTCTGTTCGATCAGTGCTTTGTCGTATAGTATTTTGCTTAGCTGACTTCAGTTTAGTGTTTATTTTGGGTTGAAATTAACTTATTGAGTATCGTGTACTGTAGAAGCTAAGTTATATTCATGACTACTTGATATCACTATCAGCGCTGTTGCGACTAAGATAACGCGCCCCAGGCGAAAGATCGCACCGATTGTTTAGTACTAGTCTTTGAGTGTGTCTTGCTTCTCTTATAGAGTGTTTGTATTGTAATTGTTATGTCCATTAACCGTGGGAGCGTGTTCTTTATTCTGATGTAAGTTTTATTGACAGTTATATTTTGTACATTGTGTTAGTTGTGATTTAGTTGTACGAATCTGCTTATAGATAGGTGCAAGCCACACTTCCCACTCTTGTTGTAAATAAAATAAGTCATGTGTGTACATTTTGTTTATACGATTTAAAAGGTTGTAATTGTAGCTTTCATTTGATGTTTTTCATGTTTTAATTAGTTTAGTTATTGTTGAGGAAACTGTATTTGTGCGGGCCAAGGAAACACAATAGTCAGCCATTTTGTGGTCCAGAGGGCTGATTTCATTGTAGCGATAGCGTGTGTTCTTTGCGGCCCGCGCAGTTCTCTTATCTATGTGTGGCGTGAGGATTTTGGGTGTGCTGAGAAAGTTGTCTGCTGCTGTAGAATAAAGCCTGTTTGCCGTCGCCGCCTGCTGTGGTCTCCATTTTGACCGCCTCCGCTGCCTGGGTCACTGTCCTGTCCTTCTACGCGGCTCTTCCACACCATTACATATAGACAGTAAAAACAAAAACAAAACATACATATAGGTCCATGTTGCTTTACGTCCACAGAGACTATATATAGGTCCATGGCCGTATCATTCGTCCCGATCGTAATGTACATGGGGATGTGTATTCTGTGTTTTCTCGGTTTTGATAAAAGTAAGGGAAATGGTGTTTAACGTCCAAAAAACCAAAGGCTTATTAGGACGGGGAGAAGGGGGGGGGGAGGGGAGGGGGGGGGGGGGGGGGGGGGGGGGAAAAGGGGGTATGGGGGGGGTGTAAAAAGTGGGGTTGATTGCTGAAGTGTCACGCCGAAATTAGGCTTATTAGGGACGGACCCCCGGGGAGGGCCCCTGACTTTCACACAGTCTCGGCCTTTTGTTGATGATGATGAGAGGAAGGGGGCTTATGCCTCAACCCGTTTTTTGGGAAATTGTACCATCCCGAAGCACGGTGAAAAAATTTTTACGTCCAGGGAAAACCCGGGAAGGCTCGTTAGGACGGAAGCCAGGAGGGCCCACCCGATCTCCACAGCCCAAACCCATGTGAGGTGGGGAGAGGGAGATTACTACCTATGCACCCGTCCCCCGGAAATTCCTGCATTAAAAAGGGCAGCTTTTAGAGCCTTTTGAATTTTTTCGGGCCCTGTCGCCCTGTCTGCTGCGGCCGTTAACAACCCGGGGAAATCGACGTAGGAAAAATCAACTGGGGAAACCCGGGTCTTTTCCACCCCCCCACCTCCCTTTTTCCCCTTTTTCCCTTTTCCCCCCCCAAATTTAAAAACAACCAACAAAAATTTACCACGTTCTAAAAAATTTTTTTTTTTTTTTTTTTTTTTTTTTTTTTTTTTTTTGTTTTGTTTGGTGTGTTTGGTGGTGTGTGTGTGTGTGTGTGTGTGTGTGTGGTGTGGTGTGTGTGTGGGTGGGTGTGTGGTGGTGGTGGTGGGGGGGTGTGTGTGTGTGTGGTGTGGGGGGGTTGGTGGTGTGGTGTGGGTGTGTGTGTGTGTGTGTGTGTGTGTGTGGGGTGTGTGTTTGGGTGTGTGTGTTGTGTGTGTGTGTGGGGGGTGTGTGTTTTGTGGTTTGTGTGTGTTTTTGTGTGTTCTAAAACAGATCCAAACACAAAAGGGCAAAAGAACGCTATTTTCCAAACCAACATTTTTTAAAGCATGGGAAAAACAAAAATAGGGGATTTAGCCGCCCTCCGATTTTTCAAAAGTCTTTTTCGTTTAATTGTTGTTTAGGTGTGTTTTTTAGCTTGATAAAGGGGGTTACTGGAAATTGCATGTTGTGTTTTATAATAAAAGCCGTTCTGTGAAACCTTTTATGGTCTGGATCCTAATAAAAACCCCAGTTTGAAATTTAAGTCGGAAGAAAAAAAAGGGTGCTGTTTTTTAGCGTTTTCCCGCTGACCCACTTGGGGTCACTCTGTATAAATCAATGGTACATATACACGGGGGGGATAGTGAGCCGGTTTCATAGTTCAGACGGGTTTGGGGCGAGGTGGCCGTCCTGGGCTGTCCGTCCTAACGAGCCTTCTGGTTTCCCGTGGACGTAAAAGCTATATTGAACCATGCTTCGGCATTGGTCACAGCTTGTCCCTAATATGTCAGCCGACATCTGAGGACATTAAGCATCGCTTCATCGTCATCATCATGAGCCGGTTTGGCCTAGCGGTAAGGCGTTAGGTTGGTAAGCGGAAGGACCTCGGTTCGATACCGCTTCGGCTCTCCTTTCTCTTCAAAAAAGGTTGTGGTTTGTGGACACTGTCCTGTGACTTTGTCCATCACTTCCTACTGAAACATTAAAATGGCTCTCATCGCTGCCCATCTTAATGCAGGAATCATTCTGGTGGTGACAGTGTAGCGACAGGTATATAATCTCCCTCCCCCCCTCCACCTCCATACCCCCTTCCCCCCATCTCCCCGTCCCTAATAAGCCTTATGGTTTCTGTGGACGTTAAGCACCATGTTTACTCACTTACTTTTTACACGGGGAGCGGGACTGAATAGTCCAGTGGTTAGAGTGCCGGTCTTGTGACTGAAAGGTCTCGGGTTCGAGTCCCGGCAGGAGCGACGAGAGAATTTTCTTCTCCAGTGCACCGCGTAGCAGTAGACTATTCCCTCATTCTGCCAGGGGGCAGTACACTCTCTGTGCTTTTTATTTTTCGGTTCCGTTCCTCCCCGCTTTGTGTTACCTAGATAAAGTAATCACGTAAAAGATCCCGGTCATTCTGCCAAAAGTGCGGGTGGCTGGTTACAGCTAAACAACATACATGCACCCTACGCATGTGGGTTCGAATGAAGTGACACTGTAAACTGGTGCATGGTTGTTTGGTGTACACAGAACTTGCGCCGAGACGGCAGCAGTTTCACGTGGCACCAGCCATGTAGCGACTAAACAGCGCTACAACAATTGTGGAGGATATTCAGACACGCTCAGAGTTCAGGAGCTGTGTGAAAGTCGAGGTGGCCGTCCTGGGCTTTCCGTCCTAATGAGCCTTACGGTTTCTGCGGACGTAAAGCAACACTGAACCGTGCTTCGGCATTGGTCACAGTTTGTCCCTAATATGTCAACCGACATCCGAGGACATGAAGCTCTACATCATCATCATCATCATCATCATATTCAGAACACGCTGTGTATTTCAGAGTCGCATACAACTGTTAACTATTGAAATGGCTCTCATCGCTGCCCACTATCTTGATGCAGAAATCACTCTGTCAGTTGGTGATGATGATGATGGATGATGATGATGATGATGATGAGATGATGGCTTAATGTCCTCGGATGTCGGCTGACATATTAGGGACAAGCTGAGACCGATGCCGAAGCACGGTTCAATAAATCTTTACGTCCACGGAAACCAGAAGGCTCGTTAGGACGGACAGCCCAGGACGGTACGGCCACCTCGACTCTCACACAGCTCCTGAACTATGAGTCTGTTTGTGACAGTGTAGCGTCAGTTATACAGTACGGGGAGGGGTGGGGGGAAAAAGAAAGAAAAAAAGAGTTTAAATGTAGGCTAACAACGAATACTGGCCTTAGGTCGGACTTCCTGAGACAATAAAGAAGAATCAATATTTAGCAAATAAATAAACAAAAGAATAAATTCCATAAAACGCATAAGATTTTTTAATTTTTTTTAAAGCATTTAATACCTCCTCCACCCCACCCTCTCTCTCTCTCTCTCTCTCTTATTTTATTGATGGATATCTTCGCTATATTGATGCTAGACTCTCTGTCTGTCTGTCTGTCTGTCTGTCTGTCTGTCTGTCTGTCTGTCTTGTCTGTCTGTCTGTCTGTGTCTGTCTGTCTGTCTGTCTGTCTGTCTGTCTGTCTGTCTGTCTGTCTCTCTCTCTCTCTCTCTCTCCTCCTCTCTCTCTCTCTCTCTTCTCTCTCCTCTCCTCTCTCTGTCTCTCGTCTCTGTCTCTCTCTCTCTCTCTCTGTCTGTCCGTCTGTCTCTGTCTCTGTCTCTCTGTGTGTCTCTGTGTGTCTCTGTGTCTGTGTGTGTGTGTGTGTGTGTGTCTCTCTCTCTCTCTCTCTCTCTCTCTCTCTCTCTCTCTCTCTCTCTCTCTCTCTCTCTCTCTCTCTCTCTCTCTCTCTCTCTCAAGTACCTCATATTTCCTGCTCCTCCTGCTTCCCCCCACACACCCCCACACCCCACCTCCCATTCCCTTATACCCCAACCCCCCTGCCCTTTCTCTTTTTTTTTCTCTCTTTTTTTCCAGGCAGAAAAAAAGCTAATCTATAATCTGACATTTTTGACACACACACACACACACACACAAGATTACAATGTCAGCCGAGCGGATACGGGAGGGGACGGGGACTGAAGTCCCCTTTTTTTTTAGTTTTTAGTAATCGCATCGACTGACTCCGCCTCGGGCAGCGAGCCGTGAAAAACAACGGTACCGTGACCGTTCACCGGCACGCTGCTTCTCATTAAACACTTCGCTGAACACGCGCACCCACTTATACCCGTCAACAAGACAAATAGCGACGCTGCCGAGACGTTTGACGAAGTAAAAATTGAAACAAAATCAAACTTCGGGGAGGGGTGGGGCGGGGCGGGACAACATTTTTTTTTTTTTTTTAAGTTGCGGGGTTGGGGGGTGGGGGTGGGGGTGGGGGTGGAGGCGAAGGGGAGAGAAAGGGAAGACGGGGTGTGGAGGGAGGTGGAGTGGATGGGGGGGGGAGTGGGGGGGGTTGCGTTCAAAGTTGGGAAAGGAGGATGGAGGAGGAGGTGTGTGGTGTGGGGGGGGGGGAGGGGGGGGAGGGGGGGGTGGGGGATGGGGGGGTTGCGATTGAGAGTTGGGAAAGGAGGATGGAGAGGAGGAGGTGGTGTGTGTGTGTGTGTGTGGTGGGGGGGGGGGGGTGTAGGGGGAGATTTGCGTAGGACTTTCAGGCACTGAGACGTCAGTTATAATGTCTATGGTTTCTTTTTGGTTAGTTTTTGTTCCAGAATTTAATATAGACTTATAATATATCCACACACACACACACAACACACACACACACACCACACACCACACACCACGCAACCACACACACACACACACACCACACACAAGCACCACACACACAAGGCACGCACGCACGCACGCACGACCAGCACGCACAGCACACACACACACACACACACACACACACCACAGCACACAACACACACACACACACACACACACACACACACAACACACACAACAAAAAAAAACACACACACACACACACACACACACACACACACACACACACACACACACACCACCCACACACACCACCACACACACACACACACACACACACACACACACCACCACACCACACACACCACACACACACACACACAACAACAACACACAAACACAAACAAAACCAATTGAATAGATCTTACGCAGCCACAAATCATTGGCTTGTCTTGAAAAAAGAAAAGAAGAATGAATTATCTACTTATTTACTTACAATTAATCTTTTTTTTTCACCTCTTTTTTCTAGGGTTGTTAAAGACAGAAACACATACTGAAAGGATGTGAGATCCATCAAAACAGTCGTGCCAGCGAGACCATAGTCCTCCCCCTTCCCCACCCCCCTACACAACCCCAACCCCCTACCCCTACAACAACAAAAAAACTGTCGGCATCGAAACCGGCGTACGCAATAATATACAGTCGTTTTACGGTTCAGCAATTCATCAGAAAAGTCCTTCCTGCTACTGACTGGAACTTCAATGAAAATGGCCTTGAGCAGCATGTTGCAAACAAAAGCAACTTTTTAAAAATAAAAATAAAAAGGGGGGGGGAGGGGAGGAGAAAGAGAAAGAGAAAGAGAAAGAGAGAAAGCTCAAAGATGAGCGAGCCGTAACGCAATAAACCACCTTAAAGCTGCAGTCGCGGTGATTGATGAACCCTCTGTTGTCACCAAACAATGTCGACCCCCAAACGCGAAGCGTTTCTTTTCGCCGCTCTAATTATTCGCCAAATAAAAAGGGGGAATCACTCTTAACGAGACTGGAGCGCCGAACCTCATTGTGACGCCATTGCTAATTTCAAAACAGATTTACACATTGAGACGGCTCTTTGGACTGTTAAATGAAGCTTTTCAGTGAGGATTTGACAGAGAACGTTAGTTCTGGACACCCACCAGCGACAGCACAGGTGTCTAATGGAGGAGATAGGAGAGGAAGAGAAAACGGGGGTGGAAGAAAGGACTTAGGATCCCAGCAAGGTCAAGATATCCCGCTGCTTCTGCGTTGGGGAGCGTGCACGTGTGTCACCCGAAGTTGTCTGTTAATATTATGATGATGATTTTTACTATTATCTGGAAGTTGCACAACTTTTAGGCAGGCAAGGAACAGAGACTGTTACTTCATTATGTGGCATGTGTTCCGAAAACTCTCATCCTTAACTCTCCCTCCGAATAGATTCTTTATCAAAGGAGTCGGATTTTCAGTATTTTCTCTCGCTCTAGGGTTGTTGTTGTTTTTTCTTTGTTTTTCTGTCTCTGATCTTACTCTGTTTTGAGGTATGAAATATAATGTAGCGAACAATCAGTTACATGCGACTGTCTTCTTTTTTTCCTTCTTTCTCGTGCTTTTGTTGTTGTTTTTGGTTTTGGTTTTGGTTTTACTGTCGATGTTAATCTAATTCTTTAATTCTTATCACAGAGAGAGGAGAGAGAGAGAGAGAGAGAGAGAGAGAGAGAGAGAGAGAGTTGTGTTGTTGCTTTTTTTACTGTGCTCTTTTTTGTTTTGCTTTGTGTTTTTTGTTGTTGTTATTTTTTGGTTTTATTTTTTGGTTTTGTTCTGGTTTTGTTTGTTTGTTTGTTTGTTTTTGTTTGTTTTTTAGTGTCTATAGTTCGATGTTAATCTAACTGTTGTTATTAAAGAGAGTGAGGGAGGGAGGAGAGAGATCGGTTACATGCTTTGTGTGTGTGTGCGTGCGTGCGTGTGCGTGTGTGTGTGTGTGTGTGTGTGTGTGTGTGTTGTGTGTGTGTGTGTGTGTGTGTGTGTGTGTGTGTGTGTGTGTGTTTATATTTTTAATGTAACACACACCATTGTCAATCCAGTTTTTACTTTAAAAGATAATTATATTTCCAACAATAATATTCTGATTGTAGAAGATTGGCTCTGCGACCAGCTTTAAAAAAAAATTCTACATGTATTTGTTGACCAAACTCTATATAAGCCTTAAATACGTGACTCTAAAACTTATTAACCTCATGTTCCTTAAAATGAAGGTTTGTTCCTAATTGTTCAAACCACGCCACTTTAGGATAAGTTGATTTAATTACTCTTTTCCACTTGTGCTTACTTGTCTTTAATTTTCGAATCCAAATTAACTTCAGAGTATTAATATAAGTTTTTATGTTCGGTATCCCAAGCCCTCCTTTCACGATGGATCTGACGGCTATTTTCCTGCTTATCCTGTCCTGTTTTCTATTCCACACAAACTGAAACACTGTCTTCTGCAATTCGTTAACAAAGTTGTCTGGTGGGTTTGGCAATAACTTCCATAGGTGAATAATCTTAGATAGAATCAACGATTTCATGACTGCTTCTTCATTATACAGTACAAAAATAATTTTAGAGAGAGACAGACAGACAGACAACAGACAGAAATTAACATATAAACATTTATGTATACGGAGTTAAATAGATGATTGGTAAAAGCAATGTTTGTGTGCATATTGTGCAGTTTTGATGTGTAATTAACAAATTAAAAAAATTAAAAATCAGTAGGCCTACTGCTCTACTAGAGGGAAATCAGTCTATACACTGACTGCGATGGCTTGGCTTCAGTAGGCAATCGATATTCAATAATAATAATGTACATTTATCATGCGCTCATCAACGCCCTGAGCGCCCAGATGATACATATTAACCTAAATATGATTTTCTATACACATGCAGAGCATAGTTCTACCAAAACAATTTACATAAAGTATTATAAAAAATTATAAAAAACGCACACACACACACACACACACACACACACACACACACACACACACACACACACACACACACACACACACACACACACACACACACACACACACACACCACACACACACACACACTCACACTGACTGTAGCAGAAACTGGGTACTGATATTAGTTAGGATGGAAATACTGTGAGAAGAGGAGGTTTTCAGTTTGGCTTTAAAAGATGACAGGGTTGAGCAGTGTCTAAGGTCTTGTGGGAGTGAATTCCAAATGTGGGATCCAAAGCAAGAGAAGGCGCGGAAGCCATGAGTCTTGCGTTTGTATTGTTGGATTTCCAGCATGCGGGTGTTAGAAGAAGAGCGTAGTGTACGAGATGGAGTGTAGACATGCAATGATCTGCGTGTGTCCAAAATCACAAAGTAAGTAAACATGGTGCTTAACGTCCATACAAACCACAAGGCTTATTAGGGACGGGGAGTAGGGGGGAAGGGGGGGGGGGGGGGGGGAAGGGGTATGGAGGTGAGGGGAGAGGGAGATTATATACCTATCGCTACACTTACACTGCCACCACTGACCTGAACGACTTCTGCAGCGATGAGAACCATTTTAATGTTTCGTACCTGTGAGGGACAAAGTCACAAGCACAGGCGGTGTCCACAGACCACAACCTTTTTGAAGAGAAAGGAGAGCCGAAGCAGATTCGAACCGAGGTTCCGCCTTGCTTCAGCCGCACCAGCCTAACTAACGCCTTACCGCTAGGCCAAACCGGCCCACGTGGCTTCCTGCAGTAGCACGCCGAGACTGACGACTCTCGGTGTCCAATCAGAGACGGTGTGACAAACTCTTCAGTGGCGTCCGTTCATTATCCAATCAATCACTGTGTCACGGATGCGTGTGGAAGTCGAATAATGAGGCCACTGTAGTTTCACTCTGTGGGTTGTTGGCCGAAACAAGAGAAACGTTTACACTTGACGCAACTGACACTTCCCGTGTCGCGACTGGAGGGAGGGTTAGGTAAGAGAGTGGTCATGTAGTCAATTCCTTGCGATGATCATAATAATCATAATAATCATCGTGTCAGACTTGCTTAATAGCGGGTTGTCTCCTGGGATAGGGGTCGAGGGGCGAACTTTACCGTACTAATTACTAAATTAGTCTTGGTTCTTTTCCGATGCAGAATTTTGGGCCGAAAAATTGTGTTAGATTTACAGTGTGAACAGAATGAGGCCTTTCAGTAAAGAGCTTGTGTAGAAGAATCAGCACAAAAAAAAAAAGAAGAACAAAACAACAACAACAACACACACACGGACAACACACACACACACACAACGCACGCAACACACACACACACACAACACACACACACACACACACACACACACACACACACCACCACCACACACCACAACACACACACACACACACACACACATACCACACACACACACACACAACACACACACACACACACACACACAACACACACACACACACACACACACACACACACACACACACACACACACACACACACACACACACACACACACACACACACACACACACACCACCCTACATAAAAGAGCATTATAAAAGAAGTGATCATAAGTTATATTATGATGATGATAATAACAACAAAATTTAAGAGAGAAAGCTCCTCTTCTTCATCACCTGCATCAAACAGCATTATAAATATGACTGAAAATGCGACAGAGAATAATCGGAGAAGAATGTCCTAATCACGGGTGCTATCAACGCTACACTACAACCAGTTTGCAAAATACGCGAAATCAACCGTCTGGAATTGACAATTTAATTTATCTGACGAGGTATTCCGCTACAATAACTAGCTGTTACTCGTGGCCGTAACACTCAAACAAACAGATTAGATTTTCCGTCCCTGAAAATGGTAGTCTTCACGCGAAATCCCGATAAATCGTCACATGATCGGCACCTCAATTACGGCTCAACACCTGAAGGACAATGCAGGTGCAATTTTCTCGTTTCATAAATTTGATTCTCGTTTACTGAAGCATCATGTTCTTGCGTGGCCGGTGAGAATGCTGGGAGCTTGCTCGCGCAGTCGCAGTCGGTGTATGTTTCAGGTGTTATTTCCGGGTCTGAGAGTACAGACCTTGGGTACATTAAGCTGGTATTGTTTAATCGTGACATCATCGTCATTATCATAATAACACTGATAAATATTTGCCAAAGACTGCCAGCGATTAATGTTTATTGGCTGAAAGGGGCAGACTAAAGAGATTTTAGTGATCTGGTAAAAGGTGTGTAGCCTGTTTGTCTGTCTGTCTCTCCGTCTATTTGTCTCTCTGTCGGTCTGTCGGTCTGTCTGTCTGTATCTGTCAGTGTGTGTGTGTTTGGTGTGTGTGTTTGGGGTGTGTGTGTGTGTGTGTGTGTGTGTGTGTGTGTGTGTGTGTGTGTGTGTGTGTGTGGCGGTGTGTGTGTGTGTGTGTGTGTGTGTGTGTGTGTGTGTGTGTGTGTGTACGTACGTACGTACGTGTATGTCCAGTGTGTGCATCTGTCTGTCTGTAAGTGTCAGTGTGTGTGTGTGTGTCTGTCTGACCGTCTGTCCGTCCGTCCCTCTGTCTGTCCCTCTGTCTGTCTGTCTGTGTCTCTCTGTGTCTCTCTGTCTCTGTCTCTGTCTCTGTCTCTGTCTCTGTCTCTGTTCTCTCGTCTCTCTTCTCTCCTTCTCTTTCTCTCTCTCATCTCTCTGTCTCTCTGTCTCTGTCTCTCTCATCTCTCTCTCTCTCTGTCTCTCTCTCTCTCTCTCTCTTCTCAGTGTCAGTAGTGTGTGTGTGTGTGTGTGTGTGTGTGTATGTGTGTGTGTGTGTGTGTGTGTGTGTGTGTGTGTGTGTGCACTTCGAACGGAAAAAACAAAACAAAAAACACAAAACAAAAACACAATACGAAAACAAAAACTGTGACAAACAAAGGCAAATTTTAACCATCTTCCGTACTCTTGCCCTAATCTAACTTGAGACACTACACTATGAGTAGCCTATCCCTGATCTAACAGACTGGCACACTACACTATGAGTAGCCTATCCCTGATCTAACCAGAGACACTACACTATGAGTAGCCTATCCCTGATCTAACAGACTGGCGCACTACACTATGAGTAGCCTATCCCTGATCTAACCAGAGACACTATCTATGAGTAGCCTATCCCTGATCTAACCAGAGACACTACACTATGAGTAGCCTATCCCTGATCTAACAGACTGGCCACTACACTATGAGTAGCCTATCCCTGATCTAACCAGAGACACTACACTATGAGTAGCCTATCCCTGATCTACGCTGGCCACTACACTATGAGTAGCCTATCCCTGATCTAACAGACTGGCGCACTACACTATGAGTAGCCTATCCCTGATCTAACCAGAGACACTACACTATGAGTAGCCTATCCCTGATCTAACAGACTGACACTCAGCTATGAGTAGCCTATCCCTGATCTAACCAGAGACACTACACTATGAGTAGCCTATCCCTGATTTAACAGACTGACACAAAAAACACATGAGTAGTCTATCCCTGATCTAACCAGAGACACTACACTACGAGTACCTATCCCTAATCTAGCCGAGACACTACACTATGAGCAGCCTATCCCTGATCTAACCAGAGACACTACACTATGAGTAGCCTATCCCTGTTCTAACCAGAGACACTACACTATAAGTAGCCTATCCCTGTTCTAACCAGAGACACTACACTATAAGTAGCCTATCCCTGATCTAACCAGAGACACTACACTATGAGTAGCCTATCCCTGATATAACAGACTGACACACTACACTATGAGTAGCCTATCCCTGATATAACAGACTGGCACACTACACTATGAGTAGCCTATCCCTGATCTAACCAGAGACACTACACTATGAGTAGCCTATCCCTGATCTAACAGACTGACACACTACACTATGAGTAGCCTATCCCTGATCTAACCAGAGACACTACACTATGAGTAGCCTATCCCTGATCTAACAGACTGGCGCACTACACTATGAGTAGCCTATCCCTGATCTAACAGACTGACACACTATACTATGAGTAGCCTATCCCTGATCTAACCAGAGACACTACACTATGAGTAGCCTATCCCTGATCTAACAGACTGACACACAACACTATGAGTAGTCTATCCCTGATCTAACCAGAGACACTACACTACGAGTAGCCTATCCCTGATCTAACCAGAGACACTATACTATGAGCAGCCTATCCCTGATCTAACCAGAGACACTACACTATGAGTAGCCTATCCCTGATCTAACAGACTGACACACAACACTATGAGTAGCCTATCCCTGATCTAACAGACTGACACACAACACTATGAGTAGCCTATCCCTGATCTAACCAGAGACACTATACTATGAGCAGCCTATCCCTGTTCTAACCAGAGACACTACACTATGAATAGTCTATCCCTGATCTAACCAGAGACACTACACTATGAGTAGCCTATCCCTGATCTAACCAGAGACACTACACTACGAGTAGCCTATCCCTGATCTAACCAGAGACACTACACTATGAGTAGCCTATCCCTGATCTAACCAGAGACACTACACTATGTGTTGTAGTAGCCTATCCCTGATCTAACCAGAGACACTACACTATGAGTAGCCTATCCCTGATCTAACCAGAGACACTACACTATGAGCAGCCTATCCCTGATCTAACAGACTGACACACTACACTATGAGTAGCCTATCCCTGATCTAACCAGAGACACTACACTATGAGTAGCCTATCCCTGTTCTAACCAGAGACACTACACTATGTGTTGTAGTAGCCTATCCCTGATCTAACCAGAGACACTACACTATGAGTAGCCTATCCCTGATCTAACAGACTGACACACTACACTATGAGTAGCCTATCCCTGATCTAACCAGAGACACTACACAATGAATAGTCTATCCCTGATCTAACCAGAGACACTATACTATGAGTAGCCTATCCCTGATTTAACAGACTGACACACAACACTATGAGTAGTCTATCCCTGATCTAACCAGAGACACTACACTATGAGTAGCCTATCCCTGATCTAACCAGAGACACTACACTATGAGTAGTCTATCCCTGATCTAACCAGAGACACTACACTACGAGTAGCCTATCCCTGATCTAACCAGAGACACTACACTATGAGTAGCCTATCCCTGATCTAACCAGAGACACTACACTATGTGTTGTAGTAGCCTATCCCTGATCTAACCAGAGACACTACACTATGAGTAGCCTATCCCTGATCTAACCAGAGACACTACACTATGAGTAGCCTATCCCTGATCTAACAGACTGACACACTACACTATGAGTAGCCTATCCCTGATCTAACCAGAGACACTATACTAAGAGCAGCCTATCCCTGTTCTAACCAGAGACACTACACTATGTGTTGTAGTAGCCTATCCCTGATCTAACCAGAGACACTACACTATGAGTAGCCTATCCCTGATCTAACCAGAGACACTACACTATGAGTAGCCTATCCCTGATCTAACAGACTGACACACTACACTATGAGTAGCCTATCCCTGATCTAACCAGAGACACTACACTATGAGTAGCCTATCCCTGATCTAACAGACTGACACACTACACTATGAGTAGCCTATCCCTGATCTAACCAGAGACACTACACAATGAATAGTCTATCCCTGATCTAACCAGAGACACTATACTATGAGTAGCCTATCCCTGATCTAACAGACTGACACACTACACTATGAGTAGTCTATTCCTGATCTGACCAGAGACACTACACAAATGAATAGCCTATCCCTGATCTAACCAGAGACACTATACTATGAGTAGCCTATCCCTGATCTAACAGACTGACACACAACACTATGAGTAGTCTATTCCTGATCTGACCAGAGACACTACACAAATGAATAGCCTATCCCTGATCTAACCAGAGACACTACACGATGAGTAGCCTATCCCTGATCTAGCCAGAGACACTAACTGCAATACAGTGTTGTCACGAGTAGCCTATCCCTGATCTAGCTACACTGACACACTGTCCCTGATCTAGCTACACTGACACACTGTCCCTGATCTAGCTACACTTGTGACACACTGTCCCTGATCTAACTACACTGACACACTGTCCCTGATCTAGCTACACTGACACACTGTCCCTGATCTAGCTACACTGACACACTGTCCCTGATCTAGCTACACTGACACACTGTCCCTGATCTAGCTACACTGACACACTGTCCCTGATCTAACTACACTGACACACTGTCCCTGATCTAGCTACACTGACACACTGTCCCTTCACCCATCTGAACTGGCTTGGTCTAGCGGTAAGGCCGCTAGGCCGAAGCGGCAGAACGGAATATCGGCCGGGTTCGACTGATTCCGCTTCAGCTCTTTTGTCTCACTTAGTGAGTGTGATAGTTTTAACAATAAAAGTTAATTTGAAACTTGGTGGAGGGCGGGGGGGGGGGGGGGGGGGGAGCGGGGGGGGGGGGGGGGGCGGACAAAACAAAAAACACAACAACAAAAAACAGCAAATAAATATATATTAAAAACTAAAATAAAATAAAAAGTAGCGTGATGAACGTTACTGAGGCTGAATGGTATCAGTTTCAGCCAGTGGCTGTATCTACCCCGCAGTGGACGCAAAGTAGACGTAAAATAATAGCAGTAAGTTAGGACACCAAAACAGACAAATATCCAACGCTGGGAAACAGCTCATGACACTGGAAGTAAAGTTGATTTAATCAAAAATTATAATTGTAGATAATGCGACGAACGTTAAAATGCCTCCCCAGAACATGAATTTTTAGTGGAATAGGGGAAGTAGTCTGTGGAGGGGGAAAAAGTTGTTGTTCAACATTATGTCCCTTTGTAGGAGGTAAAGAGCAGTACTGAACAACCCCAGGTTCCCGAAAGTCTGAACAAAATATAAAAGAAGAAACGCAACAACAAAAATCCTTTTCAATTTTTTATATTTTTTATTTTTAAGACACCACAAAAGTGCTGAAAAGACAGCCGCAAGGACAGCTGCCGATTCACGGTCAGTCTAACCAGTCGGCCTAACACTGAAGCTTTCTCCTGATTGTCAGTTTCATTGTATTACATTTTATTTCACTTCATTCTCCTAGTACATCCTCTTATGTCATCAGTGTAAAGATATACAAAGAAGCTGGTCGCACACAGAGAAGAGGAATAAGAAGACGATATGTCATCAACAACTTGAATAAGCCTAGTGTCTGAAATGTTTATGTTTATTTGAAGGGAGGTAATCCCTTTGTATACTTCCGTCCAGTGTCAAAATGGCGGAGGAAGGCGGGTCGGTCCCGACCAGCGAAGACAAAATACAAGAGAAACGAGAAGAAATCAAAGTCGAAAAGATAGAAAGACCTCGTCCGGTTTGATTCATGTTTCCTTTCTCATATGAAATTCTCAATAAGCATTCTTATTCTCATTATGTGTAGCTTTTGCTCTATGTAAACGTCTTTGCAGAGTTCCACTTGTCAACACTCGGCCACACGCCCCTCTAATTCTGTTCCCACACGCCCCTCTAATTCTGTTCCCAGTTGTGTAGTGAGGCAGTTTGATAAGTTTCTCATTGCCGTATAAAATGATACAATGCAGACTGTTCTGCGATTCTTCAAAACAATATATAGTTTTGTAGTAATAAGAAAAGACACGATCTCTAGACTGCGTAACAATACTAGTTCTACTAACACTTTAAAAAAAGCTGTATCAGCTGTTGCAACCAAATCCAGATCAATTCTGGATGATGAAAGCTTCAGTGGTAATGTCCAAGGATGGGGTCGGAAATTTCTGGGACAATTTAAACGTCATTTTGGGTCCCAGATACCATAAGATAATGGACTCGAACAGGTTCATAATATACAGTACAGATCCAGCGAATGACTCCTAAATTAGTTTGATTAGAGTGTAAAAGATGAGTCATCGGTACACGATGGATTGTTTGGCACATACACACACCGAAAGACACAAAGTGGTATAAAACTCACTTTTGGTTGCAAATTTGGTCGTTATTTGCACCATTTGATGTGACTGGATGATTCTGATATTTGTGACCCAAAATGGCATCGGCCTTGGCTATTAGTATTACATTACACTGTTTACAGGTTCTGCTTCTCCTTGTTTGACAAAAAGGTTCTTTCGGTCCATTTGGATGAAACTGCCATTCTGTTACTCTATTGACATTTTCATCAACTGTGAAACAGTGAAGTAAAAAGAAACAGAAATGCTTAGTGTAATAGTACTATGAATATGTAGTAAATAAGACCTCTACTTCTAATATAAATGACGATTTGCAAATAACATAATAGTTTACAGCCATGGTCACATCTGACACCTGTATTAACTATTATGGTTAATTATATACACTGATGTTTCATTTTCAGACCCATCTTTTACAATGGATGGAAATCACTGTTTCGGAGCCAGAGAAGCGCACTCTTGCCTCCATGAAAATGCAGGACACCTTCATTGTCTACCTTGTGGAGACAAGGTAAGACTAAAGAGTGGGATGTGGGGTATTTTCTGTGAAGGTATGACTAAAGAGTGGGATGCAGGTATTTTTTGTGAAGGTAAGACTAAAGAGTGGGATGCAGGGTATTTTCTGTGAAGGTAAGACTAAAGAGTGGGATGCAGGGTATTTTTTGGTGAAAATAAGACTAAAGAGGAATTTTTTTGTGACATTTGTACTCATTAAAATGTATTAGCTATGAGTATGAGTAACTGTAAACTTTATATATATATATATATATATATATATATAATTTATAAAGAAAAAATCCGTTTTAAAACTGATAATTAAGGCAAGATCAGGACACCTTCGTTGTTTACCTTGTGGAGGCAAGTTAAGAGTATAAGACTAAAGAGTGGGATGTAGGATATTCTTCATGACATACAGATCTGTACACATTAAAGTGTATTAGCTATGAGTATGAGTAATTGTAAACTGAAATAATTTATGTGAAAAATTCCATTTCAAACCTGATAATTGAGGCAAGATCAGGACACCTTCACTGTTTACCTTTTGGAGGCAAGTTAAGGCTAAAGAGTGGGATGTATGGTATTTTTCGTGACATACAGATCTGTATACATTAAAATGTTTAAGCTATGACTGTATGACTACAGTAAACATGTGTAATTTATATAGAAGAATTTGTAAACTTATATAATTTATAAACTATAGAAGAATTCCATTTCAAAACTGATCATTCAGGCAAGATCATACTCGTGATTTAAGGTTCATGGTTTACGGTGATAGTATTAGCAATGGTTAGCAGCTTGCATCATAAATTAATATGCATCTTCTTCTTCATGATAATGTGGCTCTGTACCTTGATCATTGAGGAACTGACTGTACTGTTTAGTGTCTACAGTAACAATGCTAACCAGTAACACTAACAATACTGTTACTGACATCTGCATGGTTGAACCTGCGAATTCAAGCAGGAGAAGACATACAAAAAGGAAAACCAGTGTGATAACTTGCACCCCAAGATGTTTTATACAAAAAGGAAAACCAGTGTGATAACTTGCACCCCAAGATGTTTTGAATGAGTGCTTTTGTAATAGTTCTGATACTATTGGTATTACCAATAGCACTGATACATTTTATTACTTTGTTTTATTCCTGCTTGATACATTTTATTACTTTGTTTTATTCCTGCTTCTGTGTACAACAGGGTTACGGACCCCAACATGCGGGGTTATGGGGAGGGGGCAACATCAGTATGGCGACGCTACAGCGAGTTTGAACTGCTCAGAAATTATCTGGATGCCACTTTCCCTGCTGTGGTGGTCCCCCCTCTACCAGAGAAAAAGGTGGGTCTTTTATTCTGGGTGGTGGAACCAGTGCAGTTTTGATTTCAGTGGATTCGGTTGTGAAGAATGTGGGTGTGTGTGTGTGTGTGTGTGTGTGTGTATGTGTGTGCCTGTGAGAGAGAGAGCCATTTTAAACATGCACTTATCATGCTTACAAATGCCTTTTTGATTTAGTCTGATTTCACAGTCGTTTTGCATTTGACACATGCACCTATACATACACACATGCTTGCAGTTGCACACACGCACACACACACACACATGTGCTGATCAAGTAATTTTGTCCCTGTTGTTTACCCTTTTGCCAGGCCAGCTACACATGGCAGAACGCCTCCACAGACAAGTTCGATCCTGACTTTGTTGAGAGAAGGCGGGCAGCGCTGGAGGTCAGTCCTACATAGACTCTGAGCACATAGACTCTGAGCACATAGACACTGAGACTCTGAGCACATAGACACTGAGACTCTGAGCACATTAGACTCTGAGCACATAGACACTGAGACTCTGAGCACATAGACACTGAGACTCTGAGCACATAGACACTGAGACTCGGAGCACATAGACTACTGAGACTCTGAGCACATAGACACTGAGACTCTGAGCACATAGACACTGAGACTCTGAGCACATAGACTCTGAGCATATAGACACTGAGACTCTGAGCACATAGACACTGAGACTCTGAGCACATAGACTCTGAGCACATAGACACTGAGACTCTGAGCACACAGACACTGAGACTCTGAGCACACAGACACTGAGACTCGGAGCACATAGACACTGAGACTCTGAGCACAAGACACTGAGACTCTGAGCAATAGACTCTGAGCAATAGACACTGAGACTCTGAGCACGGAGCAAGACACTGAGACTCTGAGCACAAGACACTGAGACTCGAGCACATAGACTCGAGCAATAGACACTGAGACTCTGAGCACAAGACACTGAGACTCGAGCACATAGACTCGGAGCACATAGACACTGAGCCTCTGAGCACACAGACACTGAGACTCTGAGCACATAGACACTGAGACTCTGAGCACATAGACTCTGAGACTCGGAGCACCTAGACACTGAGCCTCTGAGCACACAGACACTGAGACTCGGAGCACACAGACACTGAGCACACACTGCAGCACCGACCCTACTGAGGTGTGCCGTTAGACGGCAGTGTCCTGCTTCTGAAGCAAAAGCTGGCTGGCTGCTTTGCGCCGCCAGGATGGTGGATGGGGTCCTGCAAAGGCTGGTAGTGTAAAGTTCACTTCACTTCAAGTCCAGTTCAGTTTCAGTGAAGTCAAATGTGCCTGACAGCAATGAAGCAGTTGTTATTGTTACAGCACTTGCAACGCGTCATTTCCCCGGATGTGATAATTTACCTTACTTGCGTCTTGTTTCAGATATTTTTGTTGCGCGTGGCTGCTCATCCCAAGCTGTGTCAGGACAAGATTTTCAGTGGGTTCCTGAAAGAGGTAAGTGACGCAGAGGTGTTATCAGATTATTCAGGTGTGGCTGCTGTAGACTTGAGCTCTTTCACTACTGTGGACTTGAGCTCATGTACTTGCTTGCATGTAACTGAATGTGTTTACTGGTCTGGAGCTCATGTACTTGTATGCATTTAACTGAATGCGTTTACTGGTCTGGAGCTCATGTACTTGTATGCATTTAACTGAATGCGTTTACTGGTCTGGAGCTCATGTACTTGTATGCATTTAACTGAATGCGTTTACTGGTCTGGAGCTCATGTACTTGTATGCATTTAACTGAATGCGTTTACTGGTCTGGAGCTCATGTACTTGTATGCATTTAACTGAATGCGTTTACTGGTCTGGAGCTCATGTACTTGCATGCATTTAACTGAATGCGTTTACTGGTCTGGAGCTCATGTACTTGCATGCATTTAACTGAATGCGTTTACTGGTCTGGAGCTCATGTACTTGCATGCATTTAACTGAATGCGTTTACTGGTCTGGAGCTCATGTACTTGTATGCATTTAACTGAATGCGTTTACTGGTCTGGAGCTCATGTACTTGTATGCATTTAACTGAATGCATTTACTGGTCATGTACTTGTATGCATTTAACTGAATGCGTTTACTGGTCTGGAGCTCATGTACTTGTATGCATTTAACTGAATGCGTTTACTGGTCTGGAGCTCATGTACTTGTATGCATTTAACTGAATGCGTTTACTGGTCTGGAGCTCATGTACTTGTATGCATTTAACTGAATGCGTTTACTGGTCTGGAGCTCATGTACTTGTATGCATTTAACTGAATGCGTTTACTGGTCTGGAGCTCATGTACTTGTTTGCATTTAACTGAATGTGCTTACCGGTCTGCAGTGGGGGTTTTGTTGTTGCTGTTTTATGTCATAATTTATGAGCAATGTTAGCTGTGCAGTTATAAAGTAAAAATGGTCAGCAACAAAATGAAACATGGACATAATTTGAGTCTACAAGCTTGGGGAAAAAGAGAGAGAGAGAGAGAGGTGGTAGTGTCATGTACATGACAGACTGCTTTAAATTCTGGGTGTGTATGGTACAAGATGTGTGCAGAACAGATTGATAGAAAGTTCCCATTTCAGTTCACGCTCAATTAATAAACAGCCCAGATTTCTGGCATGTCAGCTCTTGTATTGATTGACAAGTTGAAATTGAAAATAATCCAGCTGGCGCTAAAAGTGTCAAGAGCCTTGAAACTGCTGAAATTGGACATTGCATGGAAGAAGGTTATACCATCTGTTGCATGTCTTCTGCTTCTTGAAGTGACTTGACCAATCCTGATTCTTCTTTCTCATGGTTTTGTCTTCAGGAAAATGGATGGAAAGAATCGGTGTACGCCACAGACTTCCAGAGCAAGGTATGTATGTATGTATATGTTTGCATGGTAGTTAAAGACTTTACAACTGCGGTGACTGAATGACCACCCATGGATGCCAAGTCTTTAGACATGTGGGTAGTATTTGTGAAGAAAATGGCTGTAAAGTATTTATCAGCTAAAACAGTCCAAACTGTCGCTGACCCCCTCCCTCCCTCCTTCATACACACACACACACGCGCACATGTGCGTGCGTAAGTGCACACACTCGCATGCACACACAGTACTGTCATATGCACACACTCACACACACACACATGCACACGCATGCACGCACACACACACACACACACACATGCACACACGTGCACCCCCCTCCACACACACACACATACTCACACACACCACACACACACACTTACACTCACACACACACACACTCACACTCACACACACACACACACACACACACACACACACACACACATTCTGGAACTAGTGCTGTATTCTTGCCGTCATCATTACAAAGTAAGGCTAAGGTACTGATTTGGTGGCTTTCCTGATTTGATTTGATTTAAAAAAAAAGTCTTTTCTATTTTTCTCCTCAGGCCGAGTCCCGCCTGAGATCACTAAATGCTGCATTCCGACTGAAGAAGCCCGATCGCCGCTTTGAAGAATTGAAGAACTACAGCAATGAACTGCAAAATAACATTGCAAACATTCTGAAGATTCGCATGGTTAGTGTCAAATGTTTTGATGTTGGTGTATAAATGTGCTGGCATTTTTGCGGACTTACAAAAGTGGTTGGGGTTTCGAGGGGCACAGGGAAGGTGTGTTGTATACAAGTACAACAGTATGTGCAGGTGTAGGGAAAAGTTTGCACGTGCAACCATCTCACTCAAGATTGGGTGAACCTCAGGGTTGTAGCTGAGGAACGCTAACAAAGTCAAGGAACAGCTGCACTTGTATACATGTAGGACAGTATGTACAGATGTAGGGAAATGGTTGCACACACAACCATCTCACCCTACATTACATGAACTTCAGGGTTGTAGTTGAGAAACACTTGACAGACAACAGCTACACTTGTGTATATGTCGGACAGTATGTACAGGTGTAGGGAAATGGTTGCACACACAATCGTCTCCCCAAACATTAGGTGAACCTCAGGGGCTGGAAAGGGGGGGGTGGTGGTGGTCAGCTGAGGGATGCTAATGTAATTTGTACAGGAGTCTCATGGTCCTTGTGATTTGTCAACCAGCACCTGTAATTTGTACAGGAATTTCATGGTCCTTGTGATTTGTGTGTTTGTCAACTAGTGCCTGTAATTTGTATAGGAATCGCATGGTCCTTGTGATTTGTGTGTTTGTCAACTAGCGCCTGTAATTTGTACAGGAATCTCCTGATCCTTGTGTTTTGTGTGTTTGTCAACTAGCGCCTGTCATTTGTATAGGAATCTCAATGTCCTTGAGATTTATGTGTTTGTCAACCAGTGCCTGTAATTTGTACAGGAATCTCAGGGTCCTTGGGATTTGTGCGTTTGTCAACCAGCGCCTGTAATTTGTACAGGAATCTCACGGTCCTTGTGATTTGTGTGTTTGTCAACCAGCGCCTGTGCGACAAGCTTTACGGCATCCACAAGGTGCATGCCAACTACGCGCGGGTCTTTCACGAGTGGAGTCTGATAGAGAAGGACATTTCCCAACCTCTGCAAAGTGCTGGTCATTACATGGATGTGTGAGTGTCTGGGACTCAGTGTGTGTATGTGTGTGTGTGTGCGTGCATGCGTGCATATGTGCATGCATGTGTGGTGTGAGTGTGGCTGTGTGTGTGTGTTTGTGTTTTGAGTGCATGGTGTGTGTTTGAGTGTGTGTGTGTGCATGTGTGTGTGTGAATGTGTGCGTCTCTCTCTCTCTCTCTCTCTCTCTCTCTCTCTCTCTCTCTCTCTCTCTCTCTCTCTCTCTCTCTCCTCTCCCTCTCCCTCCCTCCCTCTCTCTCTCTGCATGTTAAATGTGTGTGTCATTTAACACTGGTGTGGCAGTGTGTGCATGTGTGTGTGTGTGGATATGTATGCATGTTAAATACGTGTTACTTGTCGCCAACATGGGCGTAGGTGTGCAGGTGTGTTTAGAGTTTTCACAACTTGGCCTTTTTTATATGTCTGATGACATGATATATATGATTAATGCTAGTACGTTCAGGTATTTGATGAGATGATACACATGCTGACTGATTAAACGTTCAGGTATTTGACGAGATGATGTATATGATGGATGCTGGTATGTTCAGGTATGCATCATCTGTGGACGCTGCCTTGGAGGAGGAAGAACAATACGCTGATCAGCTGAAAGAATACTATGCTTTTGGCGACTCTCTCAGGTAAGAGCTGAGTGCAGTGTGGCAGCCAGCATTACAATGTACTGAAGTTGCTTAGCAACAGTATGTGTTGAGGGCCGGTATTCTGACTGCGTGGGCATTAGTTACTTGCTGTGCATTATATTATGCAGTTTTTTTAGAAACCACGTTCATGAAGTGACAAATCCATGTCCTTGAAATTGAGAAGTTAAAGATGTTACTGAAGTTAAGCAGTGTTCACAGGGTTAGAAACAGTAAATTAATGTTGAGGTGACAAATCTGTCCTTGAAGTTGAGAACTTAAAGGAGTTGCTGAAGTGAAGTAGTTTTCACAAGGTTGGAAACAGTAATCTTGAGGTGACCAATCTCTGTCCTTGAAGTTGAGAATTTAAAGGTGTTGAAGTTAAACAGTTTTCACAGAGTTGGAAACAGTAATCTTGAGGTGGCCAATCTCTGTTCTTGAAGTTGAGAACTTAAAGGTGTTGCTGAAGTTAAACAGTTTTCACTGAGCTGGATACAGTAATCTTGAGGTGACCAATCTCTGTCCTTAAGGTTGAGAACTTAAAGGTGTTGCTGAATTGAAGTAATTTTGACAAGGTTGGAAACAGTAATCTTGAGGTGACCAGTCTCTGTCCTTGAAGTTGAGAACTTAAAAGTGTTGCTGAATTTAAGCAGTGTTCACAAGGCTGGAAACAGTAATCTTGAGGTGACAAACATCTATCCTTAAAAGCTGAGAACTTAAAAGTGTTGCTGAATTTAAGCAGTGTTCACAAGGTTGGAAACAGTAATCTTGAGGTGACAAACATCTATCCTTAAAAGTTGAGAACTTAAAAGTGTTGCTGAATTTAAGCAGTGTTCACAAGGTTGGAAACAGTAATCTTGAGGTGACAAACATCTATCCTTAAAAGTTGCGAACTTAAAAGTTTTGCTGAATTTAAGCAGTGTTCACAAGGTTGGAAACAGTAATCTTGAGGTGACAAACATCTATCCTTGAAGTTGAGAACTTAAAGGTGTTGCTGAATTTAAGCAGTGTTCACAAGGTTGGAAACAGTAATCTTGAGGTGACAAACATCTATCCTTGAAGTTGAGAACTTAAAGGTGTTGCTGAATTTAAGCAGTGTTCACAAGGTTGGAAACAGTAATCTTGAGGTGACAAACATCTATCCTTAAAAGTTGCGAACTTAAAAGTGTTGCTGAATTTAAGCAGTGTTCACAAGGTTGGAAACAGTAATCTTGAGGTGACAAACATCTATCCTTGAAGTTGAGAACTTAAAGGTGTTGCTGAATTTAAGCAGTGTTCACAAGGTTGGAAACAGTAATCTTGAGGTGACAAACATCTATCCTTGAAGTTGAGAACTTAAAGGTGTTGCTGAATTTAAGCAGTGTTCACAAGGTTGGAAACAGTAATCTTGAGGTGACAAACATCTATCCTTAAAAGTTGAGAACTTAAAAGTGTTGCTGAATTTAAGCAGTGTTCACAAGGTTGGAAACAGTAATCTTGAGGTGACAAACATCTATCCTTGAAGTTGAGAACTTAAAGGTGTTGCTGAATTTAAGCAGTGTTCACAAGGTTGGAAACAGTAATCTTGAGGTGACAAACATCTATCCTTGAAGTTGAGAACTTAAAGGTGTTGCTGAATTTAAGCAGTGTTCACAAGGTTGGAAACAGTAATCTTGAGGTGACAAACATCTATCCTTAAAAGTTGAGAACTTAAAAGTGTTGCTGAATTTAAGCAGTGTTCACAAGGTTGGAAACAGTAATCTTGAGGTGACAAACATCTATCCTTGAAGTTGAGAACTGAGGGAGGCGGACCCAGCGTCTAGTCCTTTGGATGTGAAGAAGAACTGAGGTCTTTGAGTGCTGCTGCAGGCGTCCCCATGCATGAAGACCCCCCAGCAGCAGGAGCAGGTTGCCCTGGCAAAATTCTGCAGCAGTTTGCATTGGTTTTAGTTATTAACCCCTGAACTGCCCCGGCCTGTGAAAGTGCCAGGCAAAAAAAGCGCATGCCAATGCATGCAAACAGAATGTTTTCTGGTCCTATAACAAATCTACTTTCGGTGCTGTGTGTTTTGGTGAAAACACTAAACATTTTAGTGCAGCCCCAGTGTTTTCACTGGTGTCAGCGTGTTGTGACACACACTGTTCTCACTGGTGTCAGTGTGATGTGACACATGGTGTTCTCACTTGGTGTCAATGTGTTGTGACACATGGTGTTCTCACTGGTGTCAGTGTGTTGTGACACAGCCCAAGCCAAGGCAGCCTTGATTTGTTTACCTTGATCTAGAGTCTGCTGTACAATGGTTTAGGCAGAGCATCCCTGTAGGGATGTCTCACATATTTGACGACATTCATTTAACTGCACTGCATGTTTATAATCGCAGGGCGGTCTGTCGTCGATACGAGTGTGCGCAATATGACCTTGAAAGAGCAGAGGACACACTCTCGTCCAAAGCCAGAGAGCGTGAAATTCTGGTAAGTTTCCTATGTGTTTTCTGAGGTTCTCATTCTTCTTCTTTTTTCTGTTCTCTTTTTTTAACTTTCATCTCTGTTTGTTTCTCTTGACTGGGTGTTTCTGTTTGGTTTTGGGTTTTGTCTGAGGTTTTTTTCTTTTCATTTTGGTTTGTTTGTTTGTTTGTTGTTGCAAGAGCTTGCTACGGCTATGACAGAAAAAAGCTGACCGAAACGCTTGGCAGTGGTGTGAAGTATGACTCAGGTGTGACCAGAAGTTCGCTGGCCCTGCAACGTTATGATAGTGCTTAACGCATGCAATTCCTCTCTGACTCATGTTGCTGCTTGGCGAGTCAGGAAATTTTGTCAGCTCTTTTAGTGGTGCTGCCAAAGAGCTGGGTCTGCTGTGCTGAGATTTCTGTGTGTTGTGTGTTCTACTGAGATTTCTGCGTGTTGTGCTGTGCTGAGATTTCTGTGTGTTGTGTGTTCTACTGAGATTTCTGCGTGTTGTGCTGTGCTGAGATTTCTGTGTGTTGTGTGTTACTGAGATTTCTGTGTGTTGTGCTGTGCTGAGATTTCTGTGTGTTGTGTGTTCTACTGAGATTTCTGTGTGTTGTGTGCTGTACTGAGATTTCTGTGTGTTGTGTGTTCTACTGAGATTTCTGTGTGTTGTGTGCTGTACTGAGATTTCTGTGTGTTGTGCTGTGCTGAGATTTCTGTGTGTCATGTGCCATTTCTGAGATTTTTGTGTGTTGTGTGCGTCCTGAGATTTCTGTGTGTTGTGTGCCGTCTGAGATTTCTGTGTGTTGTGTGTGCTGAGATTTTTGTGTTTGCTGTCTGAGATTTCTGTGTGTTGTGTGTCGTGCTGAGATTTCTGTGTGTTGTGTGTGTCTGAGATTTTTGTATGTTGTGTGCTCTACTGAGATTTTTGTGTGTTGTGTGCCGTACTGAGATTTCTGTGTGTTGTGTGCCGTGCTGAGATTTCTGTGTGTTGTGTGTCGTGCTGAGATTTCTGTGTGTTGTGTGCTGTACTGAGATTTCTGTGTGTTGTGTGCTGTACTGAGATTTTTGTGTGTTGTGTGCCGTCTGAGATTTCTGTGTGTTGTGTGCCGTGCTGAGATTTCTGGTTGTGTGTTTGTTCTGTGCTGAGATTTCTAGTTGTGTGTTTGTTCTGTGCTGAGATTTCTAGTTGTGTGTTGTGTTCTGTGCTGAGATTTCTGTGTGTTTGTTCTGTGCTGAGATTTCTAGTTGTGTGTTTGTTCTGTGCTGAGATTTCTAGTTGCGTGCTGTTTCTGTGTGTTGTGTGCCGTGCTGACATTTCTGTGTGTTGGCTGATTCTGTATGCTTGTTCCTGTTCTCAGATTTGTCTTAGAGATGTGCCTGATGAAACTGGCTTGCAGAGTGGTAGGGGAGATGGGGTAAAAGTGGTTCTGTGTGTGTGTTTGGATCTGTTCTCAGTCAGTCTCAGAGACATGTCTAATGAAACTGGCCGGAGGTCAGGGATGGGGTGGAGGGGGATGATGAAAAGTGCTTGTGTGTGTGTTTCTGTTCTGTATCTTAGAAACACATCTAAAGAACTTGGCATGGGTGATAGTATTTCTCTGTGCATTTGTTTTTGTTCTCCGCCTTACCTTAAAAACATACCTAATGAAACAGGCATGGGGTAAAAGTGCTTCTATGTGTTTCTATCTGCTCTTTTAGAAACATGCAGGGCCGGGGGGGGGGGGGGGGGGAGAGAGAAAATAAAAGTGGTTCTTGTGAGACCTGTACGTCTAATGAAACTGACAGGGGTGATAAAAGGATGAAAGTGATTTTGCGTGCAGATGAACCAACCGAAGGCTAAATCATGTCATTTTCTTCATGATTTGTTTTGTAAATTAGCTGTTTGTTGCTTGAAAAAGGGGTCTCCCCTGAACAAGTTTGCATGGTTTGTAATTGTACTCTTAAAATAAGCATTCTTTTTTTTTAACCTTCTGTGTGTTTGGAGATCTCTGCCGTGCTTCTTGGTTTTGATAATCAAACGATACATCTTTGATACATCACTATCCCCGCCCCCCCCCCCTTCCTACCCCCACCTCCGTACTTGAAAAAGGGGTCTATCCTGAACATGTTTGCATGGTTTGTAATTGTACTGTTAAAGTAAGCATTCTTTTTTTTACATTCTGTGTGTCTTGAGATCTCTGCCATGCTTCTTGGTTTTGATAATCAAACGATACGTCTTTGCTCCATCACTCCTCCCCCCCCCCCCCCCCCCCCACCCCACCCCCATACCCTATATGATGGGAGATAATGCACATTAACCCCTATTATTCTGTTGACTGTACACAAAGCGGGCACTCATTAATGGGACAGAAATACCTGTGGTGAGTTGGTTAACTGTTGTGCTCTTTGTTTTTTTGTGACTTGCATAATTTTACACACAGATGCATGCTTTGATGTCAGACTTAGTCTACACCTGTTTCTTGATTTTTTTTTTATTTTTTTTTTTTAAGTTGATCTTTTGCATACTTGGCTGACCCAGAGGGAGTTTTTACTCTCGGGAAGTTTTTGCAGCAGCTTCTCCTGAAAAAATCTGGCATAGTGACGGTCATGCTACACGGCTTCATATTCATAGGGGCAGTTTTCCTGTTATGATGATTACTTCAGGGACCATTTGTATTGGTGGTGGGTTGGGAGGGGTGGGGGAGAGGGGTGTCTTAGCGGAGCAGCTTTGGGGGTGGGGGAAAGGGGGGGTGCATTTTCTTTTAGTAGAACAACTTGGGGGGGGGGAGGGGGGGAGGCAATTTTCCTGATACCTGTACAAGGTATATATATATATAAATATATATATTAATATATAAAATTATAATATATATAATATATATATATATATAACAGTCTTCCACTCAGAGAGGATGGAGAGGGTGCACCATGCCCCCCTCCATGATAGTACTGTATACTTTTGTCTTGTACCTGGAACCTAGATGTGGTGGATGTAAACAGCCTCCTTCTTTTCAGTGCCAGGTTAATTCAAGCCTCGAGAACATATTGCGCCATAGGTACTTAGCGTTTTGCGTATTTGTGATGCCCATCATTCATCAGTCGCAGTTCGTTCAGAAAGGTCTGAAGAAAACCAGATTTTTTTTAACACAGTGTGTTGTTGCTGTTTTCTTTCAATTTGCTCTAGATAGTGTTTTGTTGAATGCATTTTACTTGCATTTGTTTATGTGTGTGCACATTTTTTGTTTGTTTGTGTGTTTGTTTGTTTACACTTGATCATGGCAAGCTAATGCTGTGCTTGATAGAGTGCATGATTTTGTTTGCCAATGAGTCTGTTTTGTGTGACCCCCTTAATGCACCCTCTGTTTTGTGTGACCCCCTTAATACACCCCCCCCCCCCCCACACACCACACACACACACACATGCACGAATGGTCACATATGCTACTGCACACACACACACACACACACACACACACACACACACACACACATGAATGGTCACAGATGCTAATGCATACACACACACACATACACACACTCACACATGAAATAAATAAAGAAAATTCCACTGAAATGGTGCCTGTCTTGTGATTCTTTTGTTGTTGTTTGTTCACAACAAATGCAATTTTGTGTATCCTTTTTTTCCTTGCAAATGTGACAACACAGGCGTTTACCATTCACATTATTTTGTCTCATAATTATAATTATGCTACCCAGGGTTTTTATTTTTTTTGGGGGGTGGGAGGGTCTCTCTTTTTTAATTGAAAATACCTGTATGCAGCCAGTAATGCTGTTATGTCCACAAGTATAACCATTCACAAACTTGGCTGTGATTTTAGCTGTAAGAATAATGCATTGTTGTCTTACTGATGAATATTTGCATGGGAAACAAACAAACAAACAAACAAACAGAATTTGTGTATACCCTGCGATGTTTGTCATGCATGGGAAACAAACAAACAGACAGAATTTGTGTATACCCTGCGATGTTTGTCATGGCTGTGTGGCAAATTTTGATGATGTGTACCCAGTGTGGGCTTTCTTCTGAATCCAGTTTGATGTAGAGTACCCAGGCTGCATTCCAGCAGTAGTGGTTTGATGTTCCAACAGTAATGGTTTGATGTTTGAGCAGTAGTGGTTTGATGTTCCAGCGGCAGTGGTTTGATGTTCCAGTGGTAGTGGTTTGATGTTCCAGAAGTAGTGGTTTGATGTTCCAGCATTAATGGTTTGATGTTCCATCAGTAATGTTTTGATGTTCCAGCAGTAGTGGTTTGATGTTCCAGCAAGTTGTGAAGGACAGAACTCTTGTTTTTGGTTTCCCCTTCAATTAAGTTTTCTCTTTGAGACTGAGAATGTGTGTACGGAGTTCTAAGACCAGATTGAGACTATGTGTATCACTATGGAGTTCTAAGACCAGATTGAGAGTGTGTGTACAGATTTCTAAGACCAGATATAGGTTGAGAATGTGTGTACAGACTTCTAAGATCAGATTGAGAATGTGTGTACAGATTTCTAAGATCAGATTGAGAATGTGTGTACAGATTTCTAAAACCAGACTGAGAATGTGTATACAGAATTCTAAGACCAGGTTGAGAATGTCTGTACAGATTTCTAAGATCAGATCGAGAATCTGAATGTGACAACAAATTTCTAATATCAGATTGAGATTGTGTTGCAAAAATCCTGCATACCAGGTGGAGAGAGTGTTTAAAAAATTCTAAGGCCCACTTTCACAGTCTTATCAGTGTATTGGTGATGGCACCTCTTGTGGCCCTGGACAAGTGTCGCTTGTTGGAAATCATTTATGCTTGGGGCGTTTATTTTTCCCATTGCAAATATTGAATGTTACAAACTTTCTGCCATTTGAGCA
>JABMCL010001724.1:465000-485000 GCA_018857735.1 Alviniconcha marisindica | reverse complement strand
TTGTAGTTAAGAAAGACTGTTGCTCAGACTGCTACAGATCTTGCAGTTAGAAAAGACTAGTCACTCACCGATATTCTCGTAGATCTCGCAGTTAAAAAAGACAAATCACTCACTGATATTCCCACAGATCTTGCTGTTCAAAATGACTAGGGCAGTGTCCACTTTTAGCCCCGTCGGTTCGCTGTTCTCAAATTGTATGAGAATGTGTGTGTGTGTGGATGGAATGAACCTGAAGTATGTACTACGATGGCATATCCACATATCAGTTCATTCCATACTATGCCAGTGCTAAACACACGCACACACGCATCTTCAAACCATTTGAGGATACTGAACCGACAGGGCTAAAAGTGGATACTGCTCTCTCACTCACTGAGATTCCCATTGATCTTGTTAAAAAAAAGACTGCCACTCAGACAGTCGCTCAAAAAAAAAATCATCTCACAAATCAGTCCTTAACTATGTGACTTGCATTCTCAGAGCCAGATTCATTTCAGATGTGACGTTCACGCAGAGAAGATGCTTGTTGGTGCTCTGCAGTAGGCGACCTAGGCAGCCTGTGAAGAGAGTGTTTTGTTTTGCTGTCTCCAGGGCATTGCTATCTGGACCAGCGCAAAGGATTGCTTCAGCAAGATGTAGGACAGCAGCTGCCCACATACGTCAGATTGGCTTCCTCGCATCGGCCGCATCTGAACTGACACAGAGCAAGCGCGTCTTTGCAATCTGTGTCTGCCTGCCTGCCTCCGACAGGTTACATCTCAAGGTCAACAGGTCGGAAGACTGGCGGCAGGGGGAGGGTGCGACATTGTTCGGCAAGCACGCTGACTGCCATTCCAGCGCTGCGTGCTGAAGACAAGACGCCTGTGTTGGTGTGCCGGGTGTGTAAGCTCACACAAACACAACAACAAAGACCAGACACAGTATCTCCCACCTGGCATGCGTGTGAATACAAGGTACATAAACTCCACCAGAGGTGCCTCTTCTGAGTAAATACATGGTACATAAACTCCACCGGAGGTACCTCTTCTCAGTAAATACAAGGTACATAAACTCCACCAGAGGTACCTCTTCTGAGTAAACACAAGGTACATAAACTCCACCAGAGGTACCTCTTCTCAGTAAATACAAGGTACATAAACTCCACCAGAGGTACCTCTTCTGAGTAAACACAAGGTACATAAACTCCACCAGAGGTACCTCTTCTCAGTAAATCAAGGTACTAATCAAACTTTTCCACCAGAGGTACCTCTTCTGAGTAAACACAAGGTACATAAACTACCCAGAGGTACCTCTTCTCAGTAAATACAAGGGTACATAAACTCATCACTCCACAGAGGTACCTCTTCTCAGTAAACGTCTAAACAAGGTCCATAAACCACAAGGTACCTACACCACCAGAGTCAGTAAACACAAGGTACATAAACTCCACCAGAGGTACCTCTTCTCAGTAAATACAAGGTACTTAAACGCCACCAGAGGTACCTCTTCTCAGTAAATACAAGGTCCATAAACGCCACCAGAGGTACCTCTTCTCAGTAAATACAAGGTACTTAAACTCCACCAGAGGTACATCCTCACCTTTACTCAGATCTTTGCTGTTGTGTTTGTGTGACGTCTCTTGAGCGCTAACTAACTCCCTTGCTTGTTGATTCTACAGGAGCGCCCTGGGATTGTATAAAATCGCTGTTTAAATTATGTGGTAGGTGGCTCACTAAAGTCACTGTTTCAGTTATGTTTTTGTATGGTGAATGCTAGAGTCACCCTTTAAGTCATTTTGCATGCTGGAATCTAGTCACCCCTTATTTCATCTGTGGATTGATTAAAGGGGACCCGGGGGAAGAAACCTCATGGGTCCGGTTTATGGAAATTGAATTATTATTTTTTAAATACACTCGCTGCAGATTTTCATATTTTTGGATCATTCATGGTCTGGTTTGTCAAGCATAAAAAGTATGACAGTGAGTGCAGACATTCTGAGTAAAGGTATGATGTCATGAGCGCAGCCAGTGTGTGTGGCAGAAGTGTAGAAGTGTGCATTATGTCATGAGCCATCCTTTTTCTGCCCATCATTTGATGAGAGTGAACCAACATGGCTGCACCACGAGAAGAACAAACCCAAAGCAAAAAAGCACGTCAGTGTTGCAAATCGCATCGATCAAAGCACCATGACAGCAGTATTTGCACAGTTCTATCAGTTTCAGCTTGTCTTCACTTCGGGATCGCCCTGATATAACTGTACCGATTGACTGGGCGTAAAACACCAACTTACTTACTTGCTTACTTCACTTCGGGTCCCCTTTAATTTAGCCATTTTATTTTTATTTTTATTTTTTCATTTCATTCTCATCGAAACCACCATATGTGGGTGACAGGATGTTAAAATCCAGTGACTGACTCATCAAAACCGCCACTCATGAACCAAGACGTGGAACAACATCAGTTTCTCTGATCATCAGTGAACAAACAGATCCCCATCCCGGCGAGAACTCAGTGTGGGCCGACGTGCCTGCCTACCTTGCTGGCCAGGAGTTTTGGACAATGGCAAAGCGTTGGCAAGAACGAGGTGGAGACAGAGTGTGTGTAATGTGATACAGGAGTGCTGTGAAAGAAGTATTTCAAATACTCACAGGGGTATGTGCAATCTGTGAAGATTTAAGCCTCGTTTTTTGTTTTTTTAAGGTGAGAACAGCACTCAGTCGAAACCCACTTTATACTGAGGTGATCCTGTGCGGTTGTCAGGACGTTAACATTCAGGAATTAACTAACTAACTAACTTAAAACCAGCGTAACGGACCAGCTGTGGGCTGAGCAACAACAACAACTACTAAAAGAAGGTGGTGGTGCAACGGGTTAGTTGCCTTTTACTGGGGTGTTACTGTGTGGGGGGTCGACCCTGGAGATCAGACTTCACACAGTTCACAGAGCAGGCTTTGCAGTTTTTAGCTGCATCAGGTGAAATCAGTACTCTCTTTGTCCAAAGACTGGAAAGAAGAACAGTTTTTAGCTGCATTGTATGTGTGCGTCAGGTGAAATCAGTACTCTTTCTGTCCGAAGACTGGAAAGAAGACAGTTTTTAGCTGCATTGTATGTGTGCATCAGGTGAAATCAGTACTCTTTCTGTCCGAAGACCGGAAAGAAGACAGTTTTTAGCTGCATTGTATGTGTGCATCAGGTGAAATCAGTACTCTTTCTGTCCGAAGACTGGAAAGAAGAGCAGCTTTTAGCTGCATTGTATGTGTGCGTCAGGTGAAATCAGTACTGTCTCTGTCCGAAGACTGGAAAGAAGAGCAGTTTTTAACCACATCATGTGTGCAACAGCAGCAGCGGCAGTCCCAAGTCTGGTGACTGAACACATCTGAATGCCAGCTCAGCAGTGATTCAAATAGAAAGAAGTCCTCAGTGGTCTCAGCACTGACTTGAAAGACAAGACAAAAAGTTCGGGACTGGAAAACAGGTGCCCCTCAGGTAAAGTTGACTGCAGTACAAATGCCTGCATTGGTGGGGTTTTTTTTAACAAGCATAAAATAGAAGGAAACATTTGGGACCGAGGCAAATGACCATAATTAGGGGTTGGCCATTCAAGCCTGGTTGGTCATTGTGCAGATTTCGGCTGTACCTGTACCCCCACATTGTGTTACCTGCTATATTCTTCGCCAATCAGTCATGAATCTTATGTCTGATCAGGATGCAGTAGTTTCTTCGTTGATATGTGTTCCTGTGCAGCGTCATTGCGTTAGTGTATCACAAGATGTTTTTTGTTTCTTCCCTCGTGTAAGCTCTGCTTTTGCGCAGCACAGTGTCAGTAGATTAGGTTGGATGCATGAGATGACACACAGGTGGTGACCTAGTTTGCTCTGGGATTGAGAGAGTGAGCACCAGCACAGAAATGAACATTCCCCTCGTCGAGGTTAGGGCGCTGTCAGAGGTTTCCTTTTTTTCTCTGCAGAGACTGGAGTAAGAGTGAGATTCTTCACCAGGTCTTGTTTGCCGCTTTGACCTGGCGAAAAGTCTCTCTCTTACTCCAGGCACCGCGAAGAGAAAAGCCTGGAGTAAGAGTGAGATTCTTCACCAGGTCTTGTTTGCCGCTTTGACCTGGCGAAAAGTCTCTCTCTTACTCCAGGCACCGCGAAGAGAAAAGCCTGGAGTAAGAGTGAGATTCTTCACCAGGTCTTGTTTGCCGCTTTGACCTGGCGAAAAGTCTCACTCTTACTCCAGGCACCGCGAAGAGAAAAGCCTGGAGTAAGAGTGAGATTCTTCACCAGGTCTTGTTTGCCGCTTTGACCTGGCAAAAAGTCTCACTCTTGCACCAGGCTCCGTGAAGAGAAAAGAAAAGCCTGGAGTAAATGGTGAGATTTTTTTTTGCCAGGTCTTGTTTGCTGCTTTGACCTGGCGAAAAGTCTCACTTTTGCTCCAGGCTCTGCACATAGAAAAGGAGAGCCTGGAGTAGGAGTGAGATTTTTTTGCCAGGTCTTGTTTGTCACTTTGACCTGGCAAAAACTTCTCCACTTGGGGGCCGGAAGAGTCAGTCATTTTCCTCTATTCTCCAGGCGCTGTGAAGAAAAAAGGAGAGCCTGGAGTAAGAGTGAGATTTTTTTGCCAGGTCTTGTTTGCCACTTTGACCTGGAAAAAAGCCTCACTTGGCGAAGTCTCACTCTTTTCTCCAGGCTCTGTGAAGAAAAAAGGAGAGCCTGGAGTAAGAGTGAGATTTTCCGCCAGGTCTCGACTTCTTTACCTCTTTGCTCTCGCTTCAGACTTCTCTGAGGGCTTGCTCTGGTTTTTAAGCGTGTGCAATATTTGTTGAATATTAGACATGTTGCGTTCTGTGAAGTTCTGAGTGTGAAGCATTGAAAATGAGAGCAGAGGACTGGGGATGGATGTAAGCTGTAGCATGTCCAAGTTTCAGTCCATGGAGCGGTCTTGCAAGGTCACGGCGGGTCACAAAATTGAAAGGCAAGATTGGGCGCCGCGCTGACCCGGGGACGTAGGTCACAGCAGGTCACGAGGTCAAAGGGAAGGTTGGGCTACAGGTCTGCATTGTGGCTGACAAAAATGGCTGAGCAACAAATAAATCACGTGTGTTCGACCGTAACCGTTTTGTACCACTTTGTGTTTTTTTACCCTTCAAATTCCAGGCACAAAACAAAATACCGTTTCACACATTTTTTTTTTGTTGGATGAGAGGAAAAGGGAATCAAGATCTGACGAGACAAAGGACCACAGTTCAAAGTCTGAAGGGAACAGACTCGACCTCATACCTGCTGTGACACAGTTCAAAGTGTGAAGGGAACAGACTCAACCTCTTACCTGCTGTGACTTAGTTCAAAGTGTGAAGGGAACAGACTCAACCTCTACCTGCTGTGACTAGTTCAAAGTGTGAAGGGAACAGACTCGACCTCTTACCTGCTGTGACATAGTTCAAAGTGTGAAGGGAACAGACTCGACCTCTTACCTGCTGTGACATTAGCTTCAAAGTGTGAAGGGAACAGACTCGACCTCATACCTGCTGTGACATAGTTCAAAGTGTGAAGGGAACAGACTCGACCTCTTACCTGCTGTGACATAGTTCAAAGTGTGAAGGGAACAGACTCGAACCTCTTACCTGCTGTGACATAGTTCAAAGTGTGAAGGGAACAGACTCGACCTCTTACCTGCTGTGACATAGTTCAAAGTGTGAAGGGAACAGACTCGACCTCTTACCTGCTGTGACATAGTTCAAAGTGTGAAGGGAACAGACTCGACCTCTTACCTGCTGTGACATAGTTCAAAGTGTGAAGGGAACAGACTCGACCTCTTACCTGCTGTGACATAGTTCAAAGTGTGAAGGGAACAGACTCGACCTCTTACCTGCTGTGACATAGTTCAAAGTGTGAAGGGAACAGACTCGACCTCTTACCTGCTGTGACATAGTTCAAAGTGTGAAGGGAACAGACTCGACCTCTTACCTGCTGTGACATAGTTCAAAGTGTGAAGGGAACAGACTCGACCTCTTACCTGCTGTGACATAGTTCAAAGTGTGAAGGGAACAGACTCGACCTCTTACCTGCTGTGACATAGTTCAAAGTGTGAAGGGAACAGACTCGACCTCTTACCTGCTGTGACATAGTTCAAAGTGTGAAGGGAACAGACTCGACCTCTTACCTGCTGTGACATAGTTCAAAGTGTGAAGGGAACAGACTCGACCTCTTACCTGCTGTGACATAGTTCAAAGTGTGAAGGGAACAGACTCGACCTCTTACCTGCTGTGACATAGTTCAAAGTGTGAAGGGAACAGACTCGACCTCTTACCTGCTGTGACTTAGTTCAAAGTGTGAAGGGAACAGACTCGACCTCTTACCTGCTGTGACTTAGTTCAAAGTGTGAAGGGAACAGACTCGACCTCTTACCGCTGTGACTAGTTCAAAGTGTGAAGGGAACAGACTCGACCTCTTACCAGCTGTGACTTAGTTCAAGTGTGAAGGGAACAGACTCGACCTCTTACCAGCTGTGACTTAGTTCAAAGTGTGAAGGGAACAGACTCGACCTCTTACCTGCTGTGACTTAGTTCAAAGTGTGAAGGGAACAGACTCGACCTCTTACCTGCTGTGACATAGTTCAAAGTGTGAAGGGAACAGACTCGACCTCTTACCTGCTGTGACACAGTTCAAAGTGTGAAGGGAACAGACTCGACCTCTTACCTGCTGTGACTTAGTTCAAAGTGTGAAGGGAACAGACTCGACCTCTTACCAGCTGTGACATAGTTCAAAGTGTGAAGGGAACAGACTCGACCTCTTACCTGCTGTGACTTAGTTCAAAGTGTCAAGGGAACAGACTTGACCTCTTACCTGCTGTGACCTCTTACCAGCTGTGACATAGTTCAAAGTGTGAAGGGAACAGACTCGACCTCATACCTGCTGTGACACAGTTCAAAGTGTGAAGGGAAGAGACTCAACCTCTTACCTGCTGTTACCTCTTACCAGCTGTGACATAGTTCAAAGTGTGAAGGGAACAGACTCGACCTCTTACCTGCTGTGACACAGTTCATAAGAATGACCCCAGGTCAATACTCTGCCCCGTCTCGCTTTTGATTTCGTTTACCTTCCACGTGAATATTGTTAAAGAGTGCTCCATGCTTTCATATGGTCGGCATCATAAACATAATCCCACCCCCTTGTATGTTATGTGATGTGCTCCCCCCCACCCCCATGGTATTTTATGTGGTAGATTTTGATTGTACAAAATTACATGTCACATAATCAAACTGTTAAGTGTTTTGCATCCGCTTTGTCTCTCTTTTGATATGTCAGAAGAAAGAAAATGTTTGAATAAAGTTATGTCACAAAAAACCCTGTGTTTCAGCTTTTGTTTCATCTCCTGTGGATATGGAGGAGTTTGGGTGGGGTGGGGGGGAGGTGGGGGGGGGGGGGGGAGGAAGTGGCATAAACAATGCAAATGCAAACCCAGTTTTTTACTGTTTCAGAAGCTTTGTTCTTCTACCAATCAAGATATTTTACACGCACAACTGTAGAGCAGTGCTTTTGATGTCTACATGGCTCGAGGGCATGCTGGGTACACGACCCCTGTCCGAAGATCTCCACCAATGAGAGGGTGGTGGGTTTTTTCCTCATGTGTAAAGATTATGGGAAAGGTTTGAAAACTCTAATAAGGTTCGCATTACCCAGCAGTTTCCATTATTTTATTGCTTGAAATCAGCATATATATATATATATATATAGACCAGAAAATAAATCAGTAGCTGGTCAGGTGTACTGGATGTTATTTTGCATGACCTGTTCTAAAAGCAAAACGACAAAAATGCAGCAGAGAGAGAGAGAGTGGAAATGTGTGTGCGTGTTCTAGACAGGGAAGGGAGCAGGGTGTTTGCTATTAGAGCTCTAGCAGTAGTGGAGACCACTATGTATCTAGACGGTGATTGTCTACCAGTTTGTGTGAACCACTTTCGCCGTCTTATAAATGTCACGCCGGTTCGAAAATCGTCTAGCACCATCACTGTCTAAATTTTCTTCTCCCTGAAGTTGGATGCAGGAATCCAACTCACCTCAGTTTGTTGATTTTTTTTTCTTCTTCTTTTTTCTTTTCTCGCACGCCTGCATGAAGGAACAAGCTTTCTCAATGACAATGCCTGCTCTAACAGGGAGAACCAGAGGAGATCAAGATCCAAACGCATAAAAGGTTCAAAAGAATGCCGTTTATTAGGACAAAACGTGCGAATTTGGGGGGTAATCCTGCGTCTTGAGTTTGTCCTAATAAATAGCGTTCTCTTGAACCTTTTATGTGTTTGGATTTTAGAACGCTAGCACTAGCGGTCATTTTTTCTTTCAGTTTTTTTTTTTTTTTTTTTTTTAGAGGGTATCAGACTGAAACTTCAATTTGAGGATTTTGTTTGATAATAATAATTCAAAGCATTTCAACAGCGTAAAATCGTGCCTGGAGAGACGATTCTAAGTGCATACATGCACTCACAAGCCACGTGCACAGGCATAATTATTATTCAAATTATACACTATACACAGTTTGCAACCAACTTAAAAACAGACAGTAAAGAGGGGTTTGTGGCAGAAAACATGGCAGGCCTATTGGGATGTTGATGTTGATCACTTTATATAGCGCTATTCTCTGTTCTTGAGCACACTCCCTGTGCTCTTGTCGCATGCGACTCTAAATGAGCAACTGTTGCTTTTTACAGTGCGCTTTGAATAGCCACCCCAGTGGTGTAGTTGAGGCGCTGTTTGGTTCTTACATGGCTGGTGCCACTCGAAACTGCTGCCATCTTGGCACGTTCTGTGTACACCATCCAACCATACCATGTCAAATCACTTCATGCAAAGCTACATACATAGGGTGCATGCGTATTTAGCTGTAACCAGCCACCTGCATTTTTGGCAGAATAACCAGGACCTTGTACATGCTACTGTGGTAACACGGGGGGTGGAACGGATACTGAAACAAGAGTCGGCACAGAAAGTTTACCCTGGAGATAGAGAAGAAAATTCTCCCACCTTCCAGCAGGGACTCGAACCAGGGACCTTTCAATTGTGAGTCAAACGCTCTAACCACTGAGCTATCCCCGCTGCAGTTTAATTTTGAGAACCTGGCTACCGTTCACACACTGACACATCACTTCAAAATGATAATAGCTTTATTCTGGGGCGACTCTCCTACACATAATTATCGCCTTCATCAACACATAACAATGGGGAAGCAGGGATTCCTCAGTGGTAGAGTGCTGGACTCGTGAACAAAAGATCGCAGGTTTGTGTCCTGGCAGGGTCAACTCTCAAGGCTGAATCATTTCGGTATCCGTTCCACTCCATGTTACTGAAGTAGCACGTAAAACATCCGGGTCATTCTGCCAAAAGCGCAGGTGGCAGGTTACAGCTAACCTCACATGCACCCTACCGTACATATGCATGTATGTGGCTTTGCATGAAGCGACACCGTAAACTGGTACATGGTTACATGGTGTACGGCAGAACGTGTGCCAAGACAACAGCAGCTTCGCGTGACACCAACCATGCAACAACCAAATAGCGCTGTAAGTACACCACTTTGATAGATATTTAAAAAAGCACTATAAAAGGCCGAGTCACTCGTTCAGAATCACATGCGACAAGAGCTCAGTGAGTCTGCTCAAAAAAAGCAGAGAACCGGACCATAGAAAAGCGATCAACAAGAAGAAGAAAATCAGAGCTCAGCAGCTGTGTGAAAGTTGAGGTGGCCGTCCTGGGCTTCCCATCCCTAATAATCCCTACAGTCTCTGTGGATGTACAGCAATGTTGAACTTGGACAAAAGAAAAAGCTAAATGTTCCCACCCACACTGAAATTCACACAAAACTCTCCCTGGCTGCCATTCAGTGACGATTCACACACACACACACACACACACACCAGTACTATGACACATCACTTTTGAAAGAAAGAAAAACTTTTTTTATTCTCTTGTGCACATACCACCAACATCAACACAGAACAAGTGAAAATCAAAATCAAAATAAAATGTGCCCACCCACACTAAAATTCACACACAAGTTCCTGCCCCCCCCCCCCCCCCCCCCTCCCCCCTCATAATACACATTTTCATCATTTCAGCCTCTTAATTTTTTTCTGTTGCTGTGACCTCAACTTTATGACCTTGGGCGTCATGGAGAGTCGGGATGACTTGATGGCGCCCGGCGGTGTTTTGAAGGTCACCTCTGCATCAGCGGCATCTTCCTTCAGCACCTGGAATTTTCCTTTCGGGGTCCTCACCATATCTGGAATCGGGGACTGCTCTGCCTGCTGCAACAGAGATCAGAACTGTTGATGGTGATACTCAAATAAAGATTAGAGTACACTTAAAAAAAATAACTGTACGTTTTTTAATACTAATAATAGAAAAGTTAAAGTATTTTCATTTCTTTTCTGTTTCATTTTGTTCTCAGCGAAAATAATCAATACGGCTTCCAGAAAAATGGTGAGCGCTCGTACTTTACAGCAATTTTTCTTACGCAAACCTTGCTTTAAATTGTCAAAGAATTCACTGCCAAGACGACACAAAGCACAATACAGAAACCGACACGAGGGCAGCAAGAAGTAGTGAGATTTACACATGTGCCATCAAAAACCCAAAACTGGGCATATTTCAGACTGGAAAACAAACGAACCACAAAATGACTAGCAATATTTATGATCAGGGACGGTGGAGGTGACCCTATGTTGTGGACAGGACATCAGAATCCTCGAGCATTCTTAACTAGTATCCTTTGAATACACTGGACCTGTAATCTGGAACTCTCTTCCTCTCTTTGTTAGGCCTTTTTCGTCACTCTCCTGTTTTAAGTCACACCAGAAAACCCACCTCTTCTACATACTGAGTTTTCATTTTCTTTCTTCTCATTCTACCAACCAATCACCAATGGGTGTGTGTGTCTTTGTGTGTGTGTGTGTGTGTGTGTGCGTGCGCTAAAATGAGTAAATCCTTTGCGAGCGCTCCGGCCTCTTACGAGATGGGGCGCCACAAATAACCTATTTATTATGACATCATTTTAACCAACCAACTAACCTCTGTCTGCTGGTCTTCCTCCAGGGAATACTGGATTCCCAGCTCGGCCAGCTTTTGCAGGGTCTTCTTGGACTTCCTCCGCTGCTTTGACTGTCTCTGTTTCTGCTGCTCCTTTGTCTTTTCACTGTTGTGGCGGGCTGCTGCCACCGCCGCTGCTTTAGGTACGGCAAACTTCTTCTGGCACCCATCGAATAACTTGGGGTGCACCTTCTCCGCAGGCATGAACTCACCTGCGAAGAAAATAGTTACGAAAAAGTAAATGGCAAGTGAAACAGCGTACAGTTTGCCAATACAAAGACACCAATAAAGAGACGCAATGAAAAGGTAATCTGCAACCAGTGCACGTGCAGCGCTGCAGAAGCGAGTCAGAAACTGTGAAAAGATGGAAAAATGTAACATACTCAAGAATACCTTACAGTTACACACACACATTTGAAAACAATTATTTTTTCCAGTCTGTTCAGATGAAGGAGAATCTCAAAACAAATAGCCCCCCCCCCCCAAAAAACACACACACACACACACACACACACACACACACATACTACCAACAAAACAACCCCAAAACCAGCAAGAACCAACCAACAAACAAAAACCTGCCAGACTCACATTTCAAAAGCCTCATAAACATGAGGTAGTTGTTCATTGTGGCCGCCACCACCTCAGCCACCTCCTTGTGCTTGAATTCGATGAAGGCAAAGCCTTTAGAACGTCCCGTCTGCAACAACAATCAGTGCCCTTGTCTTCATTATCATGACTTTACTGAATTTGATCTCTTTCAAGCATTGACCGGGCAATTAACAATGTTACAAATTTATGTAGCTTTGTGGGGAAGTTGGTTTATGTTTGTACGTGTTTGTGTGTGTGTGTGTGTGTTTGGTCACAGACACACTTGTAAATTGTGTAACCAACATTTCCAATAAAAAAATAAATATAAAAAAATCATTCTCCAGTGAGGGCAGACAAAACATCCAGTCTACTTAGTACTTTTATCACACTTTCTACCCTTCAAAATCCATTTGACAAATGTATCGCCTATTTTATTCAAAATGGTTGAGTTTAAGAATCCGGCATGGGCAACTATTTTTGGCACTTGGGCAAGTAGAAATTTCATCTGCTTGCCCTAAACAAGTGAGAAAAAAAAACAGTTATTGTCATACCCTGCAACCACAGGTATCTTCAAGTTACCATAAAATATACACACACACACAAAAAAAAACCCCACAGAGGCAGGAACTGGCAAAGGCAAAAGTGCTGTCAGCGTTACCTAGCACAGTGTTAGCCTTATCTGACAGAACAGTTACTATGTTAGGGATGCCTAACAGTAACACTAACCAGTAATGTTCACAATATAAATATATATAACTTTACTTTATTGCCAAGTGTCAATACACCGACTGCACGAGGAATGTTTTGTTCACTCACTAACACGATAACGCTACAGTACACCAGGCGTAAGATTTATCTGCCGTTTGGTAGTTTCCCAGTGCCTTTCCTTCAGATTCCAGTATTCCACTGAGACTGAGAGAAGGTCATTTTTTTATTTCAGCAATGAAGAACAACAGCAACAACAACAACTACGCCAAAAACAGAAGAAATAAATTATGCAAGAAGACTGCAAACCAAAGCTGCTCTTAGTCTTACTCTAACTAGTCTTAGTCTACTCTTATCAGTTATCTTAACCACAACCTGAACCTGCAGCAAACTCCCACCATCCCATGGTCATGAACCCAGCTCTTTGTAAATCCTAAATATGTTTACTCCTTTCATAGTTTTAATCCTTTGTTGTTGTTTTAAAATGGCACCCAAGCCACAACAAAGCAAAGACCATCAACACCAGAGCCAGTTATGCCCAAGGTCAAGGAGGTCCGTCCCGCTCTTATATAAAAGAAAAAGAACAACTAAATGTAAAATGAGGAGGGGAAAAGAAAAGAAAAAAACTGTTGCTTCTCCTGTTCTCACCTATTCATATCAATTATCATTATCAGGGAGAGATGGAGTTGAGGGTGGGTGGTGATATGGTGGTTCATTTTCTTTGTGTATTGCTGTTTCTCGTGTGGCGCATGTGTTTGTGTGTTGTACATTGTTGGTTGTTGTGGTTAAATGTGTTGTGTTTGTGGGGCTTGGGGGATGTTGGAGAGTGTAAAGCGCAGTGAGTTTGGGTACACCAGAGAATAGTGCTATACAAAAGTTATCTATTATTATTATTATTATCAATTATCATACCCAACCCCTTCCACACCCACCTACCATCAATTGATTCCCTGCCATCAACATGATTACAGACATATAATACTGTACCTTTTTGCTCCGGCTCATTCGCACTCTTGTGACATGACCAAACTGGCCGAAGAACTTCTTCATTTGCGGCTCATAGAAACCGGGTGGGATGTGCCCCAAATATACAACACCCCTGGGGGACTCCGGCACTCTTCTCTTCTGAAAAAAGTACACATAATACTTTAAATAGCAATAATAATTCATCAATAAAATGAAATGTAACGTAAGTAAGCAACTTGGTGTTTTACACCCAGTCAGCCATTACATTTAGTCATAAAAACTCATACCAAGGCAAGTGAAATGTAACAACAATTAACATAAATGAAAAAGAAACATGGTTGATTGAGGAAAGCATCAGTAGATTTTCTGTCAACAACCGATGTAAGCCCCACGCAACACCATTACCAATGCACATTTATTTTATTTATTTATTTTTATTTTTATTTTTTACTTCAGAAGGTAATTTACTAACTTCCTTTCACATAATGGTCTTTCAATTATTATTTTTTTAAGAAAAAAAGAAAGAAAGTACAGTTTGAAAAAATACTTCTAAAGCTTGCCCTACTATCAACAAAATAGCACTTCAGCGTCGAACACTAACCGTAATACTGCAGTAAACTACTGTTAACTGTAAGGAGCATGGGAGCACGTTGGAAATGGCCTGCCATGTGTCAGCGTACTGTGTCTGTAATTACATTATCTGGGCCCACACTTTGGCTTTAAAACACATGAAGTATACAAAATCAACATACCTTTCTGATTTTCTTGATTTTCTTCACATCTGCTTGAAACTTCACCTTGTCTTTCTCTTCAAGCTCCATTGTTTGGGGCACGTAAACTTCTTCCACGATTTCACTCGCCATGATTTCTATCAGTGTAACTAGAGTTAACTCCCTTGAATTTCAGACCCTGAGAGTTATTTTTCCATAGTTGGGTATCTTTTAACTTCACTGAGAAAAAACAAACAAACAACAACAACAACAAAATTAAAGTAAAGTAACAATGTTGAATGTGTGTGTCCATGAACTTACATGTACGTCCATGTATGTGTCAACACAGAGCAGTGCGGCATGCGGCATTTCGTGTCAGCTCGTCATTTGATTTTTTTTGTTTTTGTTTTGTTTTTTTGTTCCCCCTCTCTAATTACATAACATTTATTTCAGGAGTTACTTGTTTTGTTGTTGTTTCTCTTCTTCTTTTTTCCCCTTCTCGATATACTGTAAGTGTGCAACCAAACTAACGGCGGCCATTGTCACGTCCATCGGATCGGGCGAAACATGACTCGTCACGTCAGTCATTGTTTTGTTCGGCCAAGAGGGCGCTCTAGTCAGGTCTTAAAACAGGATTTAGTTATAACACACACACACACACACACACTGCACACGCACGCACTGACGCGGCAGGCGGCAACGCACAACTGAAACTGACTGAGGAGTGACTGAAACCACGTCAGTGACTCAGTCACCGTCCAGTGTTGTGAAGTCGGTCTTTGCAGGACTCAGTGAAAGAGGGTTTGGGTACTTTGCGACAAAAGCCATTTTCTTCTATTTTATTCGCAAAAACACTTTTCAACATATCAGTTTCAAACAGCAAATGCATGCAATCACTTGTTTGTAAGGGTTTTTCAAGTGTTGTTGCCGTTGCCGGTGTCAAGTTGTTTTGTCAGTTTCAGTTTAATCCGAGTGTGTGTGTGTGTGCGTGCGCGCGCGCGCGTGTCAGTGTGTGTGTGTGTGTGTGTGTGTGTGTGTGTGTGTGTGTGTGTGTGTGTTTGTGGTGTGTGTGTGTGTGTGTGTGTGTGTGTGTGTGTGTGTGTGTTGTGGTGTGTTGTGTGTGTGTGTGTGTGTGTGTGTGTGTGTGTGTGTGTGTGTGTGTGTGTGTGTGTGTGTGTGTGTGTGTGTGTGTGTGTGTGTGTTGTGTGTGCGTGTGTGTGTTGTGTGAGTGAGTGTGTGTGTGTGTGTGTGTGTGTGTGTGTGTGTGTGTGTGTGTGTGTGTGTGTGTGTGTGTGTGTGTGTGTGTGTGTGTGTGTGTGTGTGTAATGTGTTGTTCGTGTGTGTGTGTGTGTGTGTGTGTGTGTGTGTGTGTGTGTGTGTGTGTGTGTGTGTGTGTGTGTGTGTGTGTGTGTGTGTCAGTGCGCGCGCATAACATGCGTGTTTGTGTGACCCTTGCAGTACACAGTTCAGTCGAGTTCAATGTTGCTTCAACGTCCACAAAGACTCATATTACATAAGGCATATTAGGGACGGGGAACCCAGAACGGTCACCTTGACTTTCACACAGCAAGTAAATACTAGTAAAACATGATGCTTAACGTCCACAGAAAACATAAGGCTTATTAGGGACGGGGAGAATGGGGGGACGGGTTACGGAGGTGGGGGAGAGGGACTAGATGGGAGGTAGGGAGATGATATACCTATCGCTACACTGTCACCACCAGAATGACTCCTGCATTAAGATGGGCAGCGATGAGAGCCATTTTAATGTCCCATTAATTGTGATGGACAAAATCACAAGACAGTGTCCACAAACCACAACCTTTTTGAGGAGAAAGGATAGCCGAAGCGGTATCGAACCGAGGTCCTTCCGCTTACCAGCCTAACGCCTTACCGCTAGGCCAAACCGGCTCACTCACACAGCACCTGAGCTCTGACTGAAGTATAAGTTACTTCCCTTTACATATAGTCAGTTGCGGGAAATCGTGGCAGGTACACGAAGAAAACAACAACTCACAAACTCAAACAGAAACTAAAAAGGCCGCTGATTGGGGGCACTTGCCGTACCACCAGTGAGTCGGTAGGTTTCATTGGTTCGTTTAGTGATGTAAACTCAGTTACTGACAGCAGAAAATTCAGTGAGCACTGTTCATATTTTCAGTGTACCCGCATTTTCAGCTGCAGTTTTCACGGGGAGCGGACGCGGTGCGGGCGGTTTACAGCAACTTTAGTGAGTAGTGCAGGTTTTGACTTGCTTTCATTCTGAGTTCCCCAGTTCACTTGCGGTCGGTGCTAGATTGATGGAGTTACTTCAGTGGAAAAGATACACGCGATAAAACAAAAGAAAACGAACAGTAGAAGAGATTTTTTTTGATTTTTTTTTTATTTAAAAAAAAATTGAGACCCACTCAGAGTTTTACTGGCCTCCTCTGCGAGACAGAAGCTTCCGAGAGAGCTTCGATTCTTCGCCCAGCGTGTTCGTCACAATGGTAACAGCCATTGGTGGTGAGTATTGCTTCAGTTCTTTGTTTTCATCTCTCTCTCTCTCTCTCTCTCTCTCTCTCTCTCTCTCTCTCTCTCTCTCTCTCTCTCTCTCTCTCTCTTCCTCTCTCTCTCTCTCTCTCTCTCTCTCTCTCTCTCTCTCTCATTCTTCCTTCTTCCTTCCTTTTCTTCTTCTCTTCTCCCTTCTTTCATTCTTTCATTCCTTTCATTCTTTCTTTCTTCTTCTTCTTCTTCTTCTTCTGGTTGACTGGGCGTTGAATGCTATTCAAGAAATTATCCAACTGCTAAAAAAAAAAATGTTTTCATTCCCTTATGTCTTCGGTTCTGATTCTCTTCCTTTCCCTCCAAAAAAAAAAAGAAAAAAAAGAAAAGAAAAGGAAAAACAAAGAAAAAACTCACCTTATAATCGGTATTTTCGTGCGCACATACTTTTATTGTAAGTCAGTGAGTCACAGAAGACAGACAGATACAGCCTGATTTTTAACGCCTAGTCAACCGCGTCAGTTGATATATTCTGAGGACGGAGAAAAAAAAGACGATGACGAAGACGACAAAGATGATGATCAAGATGTAGAAGATGACGAAGAGGGAGAAGATGATGACGGTCTAAAAGAAAAAGTAGAGGAGGAAAGAAGAAGACTGTATTAACATTATTATTATTATTATTCATAGCTTTTATATAGCGCTATTCTCTGCTCTCAAGCAGACTCACTGCACACATGTCGTTTGTGATTCTGAATGTGTGTGAGTGTGAGTGTGTGTGTGTGTGTGTGTGTGTGTGTGTGTGTGTGTGTGGTGTGTGTGTGTGTGTGTGTGTGTGTGTGTGTGTGTGTGTGTGTTGTGTTGTGTGTGTGTGTGTGTGTGTGTGTGTGTGTGTGTGTGTGTGTGTGTGTGTGTGTGTGTGTGTGTGTGTGTGTGTGTGTGTGTGTGTGTGTGTGTGTGTGTGTGTGTGTGTGTGTGTGTGTGTGTGTGTGTGTGTGTGTGTGTGTGTGTGTGTTGTGGTGTGTGTGTGTGTGTGTGTGTGTGTGTGATTACGTGATCATATTACATGGTTTGGGCGGTGCATGCGCGTACCGTGTGTGTTGGTGTGTGTGTGTGTTGTGTGGCTTTTGGGACGGCGTGGGGGGCGGGTTGGAGGTGGTGGAGGGACTAGATGGGTGGTGGGGTGTTCTTCGTCATGTCCCGAATGCTCCCGTGCATTGTGTGTGCGCGTGGGCTTGTGTGTCGTATTGTGTGTGATGTCGTGTGTTTGTGGAGAGTGTGCCGAAGCGGTATGGCGGGTCTTCCGTTACAGCTAACGCTTACCGTAGGCCGTGTGTGTGTGCTGTGTGAGTTGTTTTCTTGTTGTAGTTGGTGTGTGGCAGGTGGTCACTGTGGGTGTTGGGGTGCGTGTGTGGTGTTCATGGTGTGTGTGAAATGTTATGACAAATAAACATTGAGCACTGTTCATGTTCGTGTACCGTTTGTGAGAAGCAGTGTGGTTTAGTAAATTTGTTAAATCTTACTGCTTTTATCGAGCACACCATCACTTCGTCGAATTTATTCGTGGAAAAATATCAGGCATAAAACATTACGAAACAAAGAATTTTTTAAATTATTTTATGTAAAAAAATAACCACTCATACTGCCCCCAAAAACTCAGAGCTTCGATTCTTCGCCATTTGTTGAATTTGTTATTTTACTGTTTCCCATCTCTTAACTTCTTTCTTTGTTCTCTTACTCTCCCACACCTACACACCTCCTCTCACCACACTCCTCCACCCTTCTTCCCTCCCTCACTCACACACATACTCCTTCACTCTTCTCTTTACTTTCCTCTCTCTCTCTTCTCCCTTCTCTCCTCTTCTTCCTCTCTCACTGTACGGCTGAAGCACAAACAACACCAACCAACAAGTTATCACAGCGCACCGTCGCGGCACGGGACGTCACGCGCGGCGTCTGCGACGCCCAAGGTGTGTGTGCTGAAATGTGTGTGGTGTGGGTGGGTGGGGTGTGTGTCAGTGTGTGCGTGGTGTGTGCCGTGGTGTGTGGGTGTGGGGGTGGGGGGGGGTTGGTGGAGGTGGGATGTGGTGGTGTGTGTAGGGTGGTGTGTGTGTGTACGTGTGTGTGTGTGGTTGTGGGTGTGTGTGGTTGTGTGTGTGCGGGTGGCGATTGAACGGGTGACTGGGGTGGCCGGGGACACACACACACACACACCACCACACACACACACAACACACCACACACACACACACACACACACACATTCACTGACACACCTTAAACACAAGTCTGTTGCTACGTTTATTGACTGTTTTTGCTCACTGGTTGATTTATCATGGTGGGAATGTTTTTCTCCAAACTCTATCACAACTGTTTTTCTTTACTTTTTCGTGCTCCGAAACTATTTCTGTAATCAGTCAGTCTCCAACGTCACGGGTTGACCCGGAAGTGACGCGGGTGCTGTGCGCACGTGCAGCTGGACTAGCCCACTGGGTCGAGCGGTGGGGGTGTCAGTGGGTGAAAGCTGAAAACAAACAGGCCTGTGTGTAAGTAAGTATATGGGATCAAGACCACAGAGTCAGGCGTGATGCCAGAGGTAGGCTGCACTGTGACGATTGTCCCCACACCACAGAACCACACTGTTCGTCCGTTTGTCTGTCTGTCTGTCTGTCTGTCTTTCCCTCTCTGTGTGTCTCTGTCTCAGTCAGTCTGTCTGTCTGTTTCTCAAGTCTCTGTCTCAGATACGCATAAACACACACAGACGCGTATACACGTTACATAACACATTTTACGTGTATAAACAGACACATACACACATACATGCGGCACGAACGTATACACACACACACACACACACACACACACACACACACACACACACACACACACACACACACACACACACACACACACACACACACAGAGGCAAAACACACATACTGACAACACAAAACAACACAACACAACAACAACACAACACAACACAACACACACACACAACACAACACAACACAACACACACAACACACACACACAACACACACACAACACACACACACACACACAACAACACACACAACACACACACAACACACACACACACACACACACACACACACACAGGCATACAACACACAACACACAACACAACACACACAACAAAACACAACACCACAACACACACACACAACACACACACCACACAACACACACACACACACACACACACACACACACACAACACGACACACCACACCCCACACACCACAACACACACCACACACACACACCACACACACACACACACGACACACACACGCACACACACACACACACTGACACACACACACACACACCTCACAACACACACACGCACACGTCGCTCTACACCACCACCACCCGTTGTCGACAGACGGACTCACGGTCTTTCACAAATGTGGTAGTTGAGCTCGTCGCAGTAGTCGTCGTTCCAGTGGTTGTTGAACTC
>JABMCL010001724.1:420000-455000 GCA_018857735.1 Alviniconcha marisindica | reverse complement strand
CTGACTGTGCGAAGAAGGCAACCCTAAAACTATCTCAACGACCCGACACTGACACCTAGGAAATAAAAGTGAAAACAATCGATAATTGAGTGCCTGTGGTTAAATATCACTCTAATCGCCAGAGTAATGTCCCTTACTTAGATGGAGTTATCCACTCAAGATGGCAGCTTCCATCAAGATACTGAGAAGCTCAGACGACGAAGAGGAAAGCGTAGTAATGGAAGAGAAAAAAGACATATGTAGCGTGTAAGTTTTTTGGGTTACCGTTTTGTTGATATGATCATCTTGATTTCAGTCAAATGGGTAAATGGCCAGAAACGGCCAGCACTTCACGAAAGTTCAGTTTGCTGCTTGAGATTTCGGTCAGCTTCAGAACGTTATCTGTCTGTTTCTGTCTGTCGCTCTCTGTCTGTCTGTCTGTCTGTCTGTCTGTCTCGTCTGTCTGTCTCTCTCTCTCTCTCTCTCTCTCTCACACACACACACACAACACACACACACACACACACACACACACACACACACACACACACACACGTGCCTGCATGCATATAACATGTGATAACACACACACACACACGCACACGCACACTCATAAACGTATACATACTGACAGATGCAGACGCCCTCCCGCCCCTCCCTCCCTTCCCCCCACTCCCAATACCATTTACACTTACAGTGACACACAGAACCTTTCTGTAGGTGTAATCCAGTTTGATTTATCACACTGCATCAAAACGCAAAGAAACAGTAATTACGATTTCTGTGGCATTTGTATGGACAGGTGTGTGGAGAGTGAGGCTCGTTACACATGCCCACGATGCAACATCCGATATTGCTCGCTGCCCTGCTACAAGCACAAAAAGCATGAAGGCTGCTCAGAGTCATTTTATCGAGACTGTGTCATGGATGAAATGAAGGAACGATCTGTTAGGTGAGTGTGTTTTGCATGCATGATTATGTGTGAAATTTAGCATTTTGTTAATTTGTAACCTGTGGGGCTAGGACTATGAGTGTAGGTTGAATAACCTATTTATTTCATGAAGTACACAAGTGTGTTTAAGGGTTGGGGTGGTGGTGGTGGGGTGGGGGGCAAGTTCTAATGCCTTTGTATGGGGACAGTGCACATGCCACACAGCAACTACTTGTCTACTTGCCTACAGGTTAAAAAAAGTGTTATTCTTTGGCTTCTGCCCAAGTTGGTTGCAACATACTTCAGTCTAAAATTGACAGGCCATGTACACCATTCACTTTTTTTCTCAGTGTATGAAAGGAAGGGTAACTGAGATTGGCTAAATCAAATGTGTTACAAGCAACTGTGGCAGACATAAAAGTGTGTGTGTGTGTGTGTGTGTGTGTGTGTGTGTGTGTGTGTGTGTGTGTGTGTGAGGGCAGGAGTTAGTGATCAAGGAGTCCAGCACTCTGTGATTTTGTTGTTTTCATAATACACTGTACAGCCTGTATTGTTTTCATGTAATTAATCCTCTTTTCTTTTAACGCTGTAGACCTGAGGACCGACAGAAGATTCTGGAAATGTTGGCACGAGAACATGAGCAGTTAGCGGAGGATTCAGATGATGGTATGGTTTGCCTGCTTGATGGTTTTTAGACTTGGACTTTACGTCATTAATTACCATACTGAACATCACTTTGTCCACAAGCCATTACATTTGTCAGTCACAACTGTTGATTCTTATTTACACATTATAAATATATATAAGATAAGTATTTTATAAATATGTTGTTGTTATTATTATTATTATTATACATTTGACATAGTCACAACTGTCAATTCTTATACTGCAAATATTCTTATTTATAAATATTTTAGTATTGTTGTTATTATTATTATTATTTTCTGATGTTTGTATTGTTGACAGATGATGACAACCCCAGTTTGACCGAGAGGCTAGAAGGACTGGATCTTGGTAAGTAACTGCAGTCATGGCCACAAGAAAGGTGACTTTGGTTCGAGGATTATCTTTTCATTCACTTACTACATCAACAAATGAACAATTATCTTTTCTTTTTCTTTAATTTTTTGTTTGTTTGTTCATTATTGTAAAATCTAAAAGTGTTGTGGTTGTTGTTTCTGTGTCTTGGCGTTTTTAACTATCGCTGCTGTATTACTTTATATATCTTTAACTCATTCAGACTTAGCCTTACTTTCAAACTGTTTGAATACAGTCAGAGTCAGTTCGGTCACCATACTTTGACAAGGGTAGATGATTATACTATAGTCACTGCAAAGAGCAACAGTACACTGTTTAAACTTTAATGCAACCACCTTTTACAATGTCTTTGTGTTAACCTGTCATGATGAGAATATCAATGTATTTACCAAAGCACAGGAAAAACATGTCTAATTTGACTCTGATTCCCAACTGTATAGGGATATTCTACATGTATGTGAGCTTAAAAGCTCATTAGTTACTAACTAGCTTTTCTCATGTGAGGGGCTAGACACTCAGTCCGATTTTCCCACCAGGCTGGAAAACAAAGTACTGTCTTCATGTATTTATATATGAATGACCTTTTACCTGGCTGTTTAATGTTTGTTGTTGTTGTAATTTATTGATGTTTTATGATTGGCGTGAATGTGTGATGAGTGTACTTAGCACCATAAAACATTCCTAGGGCAACTGTATTGAAACTTGACAATACAGTTGTATTGTATTGCTGTGTGAAATTCACTGATGCTTGTCAGACTAAAAGCTCCTCAGCACCTCACCTTACATTACAGTGGTGTTGACCTGTATGTGTCACAGACAGAGATGCGGCGGAGGTGTGGAAGAGGCTGACGGCACAGGAGCGTGAAGAGTTTGCCCACATGCTGAAGGACGGACGCCTGGCCAATCTGGTCACCATCTGGACCCCCTGGTGGATGGCTGAGGTAGGTGTGTCTGTCTCTGTGTTCTCCCTACCATGTAAAAAAAGTTCTGCGAAGACCTGAAAATGCTTAGCATGTTTATGTGTGTGTGTGTGTGCATGCGTGTGTATGTGTGTGTGCATGAGCACATGCGTGAGTATATGTGTTTGTGTGTGTGCATGCGTGCACGCATGCATGCATACATGTGTTTGTGTGTGTGAATGTGTGCGTGTGTGTATTTGTGCGTGTGTGTGTGTGTGTGTGTGTGTGTGTGTGCTTGCATGTGCTTGCATGTATGTGCTTGCATGTGTGTATGTGTGGGTATATAAACTCCAGCCAGCATCAGGTTACCCCAGACCTATGGAACTGTGTGAAGGTCGAGGTGGCCGTCCTGGGCTCCCCATCCCCAACAAGCCTTATGGCTTCTGGGGACGTAAAGCACCAGAGTCTGCACTGGAAGTTAACTCTAGGAGAAACGTCTGTTGGCGCACCCGGGGACTTGAACCCGCATCAGTATTGCACCTGGCTTTTCAGCCACATGCTGTACCAGCTAAGCTATTCCTGCCCCTCAATACGCAATGCATTTCAGTGGGAAGAAGAGTGAGGGTATCATTTGGTTGCAGGTGCCATCCACTGTAGTGCAGGAAGTGACGGGAGGTGGTGTACCTGATGGGTTTCCACCTCACCTGACGGACATACCTGACATCAATCACCTGATGAAGGTAAATAGTCATGCCACTGGAGCACAGCACATGGTGTGTGTGTGTGTGTGTGTGTGTGTAAGTGTTTGTGTGTTTGCATTGTGATGTGTGTGTGTGTGTGTGTGTTTTGTGATGTGTGTGTGTGTGTGTGTTTGCATTGTGATGTGTGTGTGTGTGTGTGTGTGGTGTTTTGACAAGTGTGTGTGTGTGTGGTTTATGATGTGTGTGTAAGTGTGTATGTGTTTGCATTGTGATGTGTGTGTGTGTGTGTGTGTATGGTGTTTTGACACGTGTGTGTATGTGTATGTGTGAGTGTGTGGACATTGCAGATGCATATTTGATTTGTTGACCATGATGACTATATTTTTTGTTACAATGTTACTTTTGTTCCCCTTTTTTATTTTTTTGATGATCAGTGAAGATCACGTGCTGGTATTTTGCATGAACATAATTATAAGTACTTCGGATTTTGCATGAACAAATGAGGCAAGTGTATTTGTTTTTCGGTGAATAAAAATAGCTCATACATGTATCAATTTTGATTCCTTTTTCTTTTTGCACTTTGCCACCAGACCAAGCCATCAGCAGACATCAAGTACAATGTGGTCAACGTCATCAGTGCCTACACCTTTGTGACACGACTGCACAATGGTGACCACCATGACTGCTCACTGGAGTGTTCAGAGGTCAGTGTCGCCGTCCATGTCACATGCAAGGAAGGGTGACAACTGACCACTGAGATTCAGATGCCAGTGTCTTTGCTTGTGGGTGGCAGTGACATGTGCATCTTTACAACAGTGAATAACTTCTAGTGTCTAAATGGCAGTCACTATGGTTTTGCTTTTTGAAAACATTTCAAAACTTGGAATCTATAATCACATTGTGTGATGTGGAAAAAAAAGGAAAGAAAAGTACTACAATGATCTCTCTAGTAAAAATAAAAATACATGCATGCATAAGTGAATTCAAACTGCATCCTGTTTTCCGTGAATGCAAAATCCGACATAACAGCCTCCAGACTTACAGAATTCCAACTTTACACGACTAAAAATGCTCACTTGGGAATTCTGTTCTTTGGCGGTTGTACTGTTCAAACATATTTTACGCAAAAGCAGTAAGTCCATTGCGCAGTTACATAATTTACTTTGGCCTGATTTGTTTGTGCCTCTTGTTGTTATTTCCAGCTCAATGTGGACGTCACTGAAACAACAAACTAAATCTCTCTATTCAGTTTCAGCAGTAATTGGTCGGTCAGCAATATTTTGACGCTGCTCTCTCTTCCAGGAACTGCTCCAAGTGTGTGGTGTTCTGGGGCAGAACGGAAATTACCCGGGATCAAGGGAGGCTGTCCATGCCGTCATTCAAGAGATACAAAAGGTACAGCTCAGAGTCAACAAGCGTTGAAATGGCAGAAAGTGGCAGAACTGCTGCCTGCCTGAATGCAAAACATTTCGTTGGTGACAGCGTCGCGTTAGGTGCAGTAGTTTCCCCTTTTCTCTGTCTAGTCAAGTCAAGTCAAGTCAAGAAATTCTTTATTCCTTCAAAGGAAAATGTGGGTGCCACACATATAAAGAACAAAAACAGTGTACAGATGTAAAAGATTAAGACTTAAAAAGTGTGCACCAACATGTAGTATTGCATGCATCACAATATACAATAAACACAAGCATAACTATGACTATGCTCATCCTGTCCCTTCACCCCTGCCCTCCCTCCCAACACACACACACACACACACACACACACACACACACACACACACACACACACACACACACACTTACAAAGATTCTAAAATATTAAAAACAATACATTTCATACATGTATATACATCCATATGTGCCGCCACATGCGCAAGCCTCACACACACACACACATTCACACACACACACACACACACACACACACACACACACACACACACACACACACACACACACACACACACACACACACACACACACACATACACACACACACTCACTCACTCACTCACTCACTCACTCACACACACACACACACACACACACACACACACACACACACACACACACACACACACACACACGCACACACTCTCTGCCCCCCTGGGATTTCACACCCTGCTTCTACCTCTGGAGACGATGTGCTGTTGACCAAGTCTAGCGGTGTCCTACCTCTGGAGACGCTGCGCTGTTGACCAAGTCTAGCGGTGTCCTACCTCTGGAGACGATGCGCTGTTGACCAAGTCTAGCGGTGTCCTACCTCTGGAGACGATGGGCTGTTGACCAAGTCTAGCGGTGTCCTACCTCTGGAGACGATGCGCTGTTGACCAAGTCTAGCGGTGTCCTACCTCTGGAGACGACGCGCTGTTGACCAAGTCTAGCGGTGTCCTACCTCTGGAGACGACGTGCTGTTGACCAAGTCTAGCGGTGTCCCACCTCTGGAGACGACGTGCTGTTGACCAAGTCTAGCGGTGTCCCACCTCTGGAGACGACGTGCTGTTGACCAAGTCTAGCGGTGTCCTACCTCTGGAGACAACGTGCTGTTGACCAAGTCTAGCGGTGTCCTACCTCTGGAGACGACATGCTGTTGACCAAGTCTAGCGGTGTCCTACCTCTGGAGACGATGTGCTGTTGACCAAGTCTAGCGGTGTCCTACCTCTGCGAAAGAAGAATGTAGAAGAAGTCTAGCAAGCAAGACGAATCCGGAGGTTGTTGACTTGTTTAGTTGTTACATAGATGTACCATTCCTTGTTGTGAAATGATGGCTTAACCAGGCCTGGGATTTTAAGGGGAAACATTGGTCAGGTGTTGTGTGCAGTATTGTGAGTATTGTGTATACACCATTGCTTTGTTGCACTGAGGAATTTTCCCCAGGGAATTTGGCTTGCATTCCCTGCCGAAAGCCAGCGGTGGCAGAATGACCACACAGCTTACTTAGCGCCCTCCTGTTCGGATTTGAACTTGCAGCTTCTTGATCCCAATGCAACTGCCATTTTCACTTAGCCATCAGTTTTGGGTGTTAACATCAATTTATGGATTTTTTTTAATAGATTTTATGCATAAAGTTTTGTTGATTTGGTAAAGTGTGGTGTGCTCGCGCATGTTGGTGAGATACCACGCGATAGAAATGATTGCTATGATTAATATTTCGTTCCTTTTCTTTGATTGTTTTCGAGCTGTTTTCCTTTGTTAAGTGTTGGATTTCTGGCCCTTGTTTAGGCAGGGTCAGGGTTCGTGGTGCCTGCATCGTTCCCCATCGTGCTGGTGGGCGACGTGGTTCGAATCCTGCATGGAAACAAGTTGTCACCCTTGTGTGCTGTCCTCTCGGCGCTGTCCGACACTCTGGCTTTGTTTAAAGAGGCCAGCAGAGAACTGAAGAAAGGTACTGACTGTATTGTGTGCATGTGTAGGGTATCAGTGGCATAGTGTGTGTGTGTGGGGGGGGGTGGGGGGGGGGGGGTGTGTGTGGGTAGGAGGGGGTATGTGTCTGTGCATGGGGTGAGGGTATATGTTTGTGTGTGTGTGTATGTGAGAGAGAACTCAGAATGCATGTGTGAGAGAGAGAGAGAGGAATGGAAACTGTTTTTTAACACCCAGTGATCTGTGACAGTTTTATCAGGGAGGGAGGGAGAGAGAGTCACAGTGTGTTCTTTGGCATTTCAGAGTCAGTGTGTGTGTGTATGTGTGCATACATGTGTGTGTGTGTGTTCATACATGTGTGTGCATGGATTTGTGTATACATGCATGCATGCGTGTGTGTGCATACATGCATGCATGGATCTGCATGCATGCAATGATACACAAATGTGGAGGGTGGAGGTTTTGTGCTGGTATCTCAGTGTAACTCGGTCATTGTGTTTCTAATTTCACTAGACAGGAAACAAGGCAAAAAGAGAAAGGCCAAGCCTTCCACTGACAGCGCAGAGAGTGACATGAACCTGGATCGCCAGTTGTTCCTGGGGAAGAAGAAGCTGACGTTTCTTTTGAGCTGGGCTCAGCGCTATGGGATGTGTCTGGCTTCACTGTGTGCTGAACTGTCGCTGGAGCTTGGTGAGTTCTAGTTGAATTGGGTCATGTGCATGCGCACATGTGGCACACACACCTACACATCACTACCACCACCATCACACACACACACACATGTACGCATGCACACACACACATTCACACACACACACACATGTACACGCACACATGCACACCAATACACACACACACACACACACACACACACAATACACAGACACACATACACACACACGCATACATGCACACTCGCACACTCGCACACCAATACACACACACACACACACAGACACACTGGCAGAGATAGACACACAGAGACAATTAGTTTTTGGAATTACACAGTCAGAAGAATCCACTGTATGACAAAAAAAAGAAGAAAAAAAGCCACAAAGCTATAAAACAGCTAGTCACTCATCTAGAATCACATGCAACAAGAGTGCAGTGAGTCTGCTTGAGAGCAGAGATTAGCCTTGTATAAAAGTGATCAACAACAACAACAACAAAACTCCAGGTGTGAGGGCATGAAAAATACACCCATTGACTATGCGTGTTGTTTTCTGTATCGGAAACCCTGAAATGTGAGGACTTTCACACATATGTTTGTGGACTTACAGACGTATGTGTGCGTTGTTTTCCGTGTCAGACTGCCTGAACGGTAAGGACGTTCAGAGATGTTTGCATTGTTCTCTGTAGCAGACTGCCAGACCTGTGAGGACTTACAGCCGTTTGATAACATGCATGTTGTTTTCTGAATCAGAGTGCCTGAAGTGCGAGGACTTACAGCCATTTAATAACATGCATGTTGTTTTCTGATTCAGAGTGCCTGAAGTGCGAAGACTTACAGCCGTTTAATAACACACATTTTTTTTTTTAAATCAGAGTGCCTGAAGTGCGAGGCAGCGGAGACCAAGACCTTGCAGAAAGCTGTGGAGAAAGGCCTTCAGTCGGGGAAACTCCAGCCGCAGGGAACCGTCAAAGTGGAAGAACTCAAATGACATTCTTCACGTGGGTTGTTCTGCCATTCACATGGCTATGCGGGTGTCTGGCCAGAACAAACAAGAAGAAAAAAAGTGATTATCAGATTATAACTGGAGGGGGTAATATCACAAGGGGCGAGGGGGAGGCTGTGAGAGAGTTTGTGCGTGTGTGCGTGCGCGTGCGTGCGTGCGTGCATGTGCGTGTCCATCATTAAAGCTCAGACTGTGAGGAAGGCCAATCTGGTCAAAATGTTGGGAACAAATACGGCTTGTTGTTTCTCTTTCTGTTTGTTTGATTGATGTGGGTGTGTGGGTGTGCATGTGTGTGTGAGAGAGAGAGAGGGAAGGGGGGTGACGGTGAGTCTAAAGCTGTCGACAGATCTTGCTTGCACTGTCATAGCTGAGTGACTCGCCACCATGAGAAATATGACAGTCTGATCCAACCACTGTGTGTAAATGAAACTGAAGACTGCTTGTTCCACTTACTGTGCTGCTCGCCGTTAATGTGGAAAACCGAAGAATGAAAGCAAAATAATTTAAAGTCCTTGTGTATTTGTGTGTGTGTATTTATGTGTGTGTGCGTGTATGTGTATAATAATAATAATGAATACAAATACATATTTGTCAAAATTCAATGCATACAAAATGAATGCACGCACACACACGCAGATTAACGCATGCGCGCACATGCACACACACACACACACACACACTCACACACACACACACACACACACACACACACACACACTCACACACACACACACACACACACACACACACACACACACACACACACCAGTCGCATATCAGGGCAATCAGGGCAGTGAGACTGAAGAAAAGGTTTTTAAAAAGAGAAAGGTTTTCAAGGAAGATTTAAAAGAGCTGACAGAGGTAGAATGGTGGACAGAAACAGGGAGTTGGTTCCAGATAACGGGAGCCTGGTAAGAGAAAGAGCGCTGACCACAGGACTTTGTTCGGAAGGATGGTATTCTGAACACTCGGGTGTCTGTAGAAGAGCGGAGCTGCCGGGAGAGAGTGTAAAGGTGAAGAAGTTCTGAAAGGTAGATGGGAGCCTGATGAGAAATTATCTTAAAGCAAAGCAAAGACAATTTGTATTCGATCCTCCGCTCAATTGGTAGCCAGTGAAGAGAATGAAGCATAGGAGTGACGTGGGCAGATCTGGTTGTTCTGAAAATGAGTATGTGTGTGTGTGTATGTGTGCACAAATGCATATATATGTGAAGAGCATAACCACAAACAAATGGCACATGTACAAGATCAAATGGATAATAAAAGGAGCACACATCGAAATGTATCCCTCATATACTAACTGACACATCCATGATCACAACAGAAGTAAGTAACTTTTGTGTTTTATGCCCAGTCAGCCATTATGGTTATATCAGGGCATCAACAGAAACATTGTTTTATCAGACGATGACTTACTTGTATTTTCATCTTCATCCATTTAGTGGCCAAAATAATAAAATAATAATAATAGGGAATTTATACAGTGCTTTCAGAGATTCAAAGTGTTTTACAACTTAACTTTTTTAATGCAACCTGCAAATACTGTCCCACATACAAATCGATGGTATATAAACAAAAAACATTAATAATCATACAAAGCATAATGAAACACACACACACACAATTGCCCATGTACATACACACATTTTAAAAGACCTAACACAATGTGAACATTTTTAGAAAAAAATGCCCATTTTGAATGCCATTTATTTTACACAGAAACTATCTAAGTAATTATACATTAAGTATTAATCATAATTGACAGAGTAGTGGACAAAGCAGTCATTACAAATGACTGCATCATAGAAGATCTGAAGTGTTGAGGAGCTTGAGATGCTATACCTGATATAAGGTATAAAGACAAAGGTCATGCACATATATACCATACTGATTAACTTGAGGAGATAGAGCTGTGTGTACAAAAAATTAGCATCAATCAATGATTTGTCTTCAGACGTCAGGAGACAACAATTGTTAATCAGACAAATGTTGGAACTGTTTTAAAGGCATCATTGAGAAAAAGAAGACTTCTGAAATGGGACAGAGCATGTATGGGCTTTCTCGTCAACTCGGATACCACTATAAACTGAACTGGTTAATACGTTCAGTTTGTGACATTCATAGCTTACATCACTGTAGGGGTGTACTTAGTTGTTTTTTAATGAGATTTTACAGGTTCATACACACACACACACACACACACACACACACACACACACACACATAATGTATTCTGTTTGTTTTGTACCTCAGTCACTGATTTTCAGCTAAACAACCCACTGAATAATCTTGATATCGAAAATTGTGTCTTATGAACAAATTATCTATGACTACATATGATACTGTGAATTTGAAACGCTGACACAGACAGGAACACACACATTTATACGCTATCAGCGCCCAGAGAACAAATAAATACATGTATTTGTAAGAATCGCCATATGGTTTTATTCTTGTATGGTAGACTTCCTGTACCGTCTGTCAAACAAACGATTGGCTACTTCCGGTTTAGGTAGAACTGACCAACAACACGTCAACTTTCATTGCATACGTGTGAATATTTTGTCTCCAACACGGTAATTTACGCAAGATGGAGTGGTTTTCGGGGAACATCCCTGAAGCAATACAACTTGCAAAAACTAGAGGCTCAATTTTCATCGTCTACATCACAGGTTTGTGTGATTCTGTGAAGGTTCTCAAAATCGCAAGTCACGGACAATTCAGTCATACTCTAGCATCTAAACTCAGTTCAGAAGTACTGGTTCACTGGGTCAGCATATAAATATAATGTATGTGTATACCTTTTTAAACACTTTAGGTGTCGTCTTCAATAGAAATTAGAATGACCACAGCTACAATGCAAAGTGAAAGACAACTAAAAGTAAAGCGACGTCTTGAAGTTCTTACATTAGGAATAGAAATGGATGCTTCTTACATTAGGAATAGGAATGGATGAGTAGTCACAATCATGTTTTTATTGTTAATATAATGCTACTGTTATGTGTTGTTGGTGTGTCTCGATGCCATCAGTCATTAGGCAACAACCGCAGTGCATGCAGTAAACTTGGGGGGAGGGGGTACTCCCTTTGTTCAGTGACATTAGTATTAACTATTATACTATTAAGAATGATTTGGTCATTTAACAGAAGAAGGTGAGGCAGGTGCTGACGAGTCTGTGTTCACTCAGAAATGTTGTTAAAGGGGTCATTCACCCTGGCTTGGGTGGGACTGGGAGTCTGATGCTTGTATTTTGTAAAATGACACTTGACAGCAGTGGTAAGTAAGTAAGTTGGTGTTTCACTAGTTACTTTTACGCCCAGTCAACCAGTGCGGTTATATCAGGGTGAGACAGCAATGGATTGCCTTTGAACTTGAAACACAATAAGTACTACACAGATAATATTAATAGTCTAACAGATTACCTTTGATGCATGATAACATGATTAACAATAACAGCAGTAGATTACCTTTGAAGCATGGCTGAGTACTCCATTGATTCTTGACTTAGGTGCACATTGCTTTTCTCTTTGGGGGGGTTGCCTTCATGTTCAGTCGAGACTGAGTTTGCTTTTGGATACATTCTGTGAACTGTCATTACATTTCCATTTGTAGATTGATCATTTTTATTTAAGTACTGCTAGTTTCTGCTAATGTGCTATCATATGTTTAATAACTTTAAAGTATTAGACTGTTACTTTTGTGTTGATATGGTGACAGGCGAGGATGAGGCCACCAAAAAGATGGACCAGATGTGGGAGGAGGCAGATGTGTATCAGCTCTGCAAACAGGAAGCTGCTGTTGCCATCAAGATCAAAGGCAACAGGTAAACTTTAGCTTTGACGTTGAGTCTCCTTCTCCTTCTCAGTAATCTGACTGAGCACCTTGCTGTAGTAAAATAGTACAGTTATAGTACACTTACACTGTAACACTAACAGTGTTACTGTTACTGTTACAGTGTTAGGCTAGTCTCACTAGAGGTACACAGCTTTACCGTAGAATACTAGTAAGTATGTACTGTGAGCCTTGATCTCTTTGAACATTGACACTTCTGCTTTGTTCTGTGTCAATATTAATTATTGTTAAGTTTCTTTCGCCATCATTATGTAATATAGGGTATGTTTGTGTGTTTTAAATTATGTTAAATAATCCACAGATCTACAACAAACTGAACTCTTAAAACTTTGCTGTATTGAAACTAGTGGAAGTTGTTGATTATTTCTGTGTATGTATCATTGTGTGTGTGTGTGTGTGTGTGTGTGTGTGTGTGTGTGTGTGTGTGTGTGTGTGTGAGTTAGTGTTAGTAGTTACTGAAGAGTGAAGTGAATGCTAATACCACTAGTTCAGTAGTTGAGTGAGGATCTGCTGTTTGTGTCAGATTCTCATTCTGCAGATATCACATGGCATGTAAATCATAGTATTATTATTATTTATATGATTAATCAATGATTTGGACCATTTTCAGTTGGTTTTTTAATTTTATTTTTCTCTGTTTCAGTGAGTCCTGCACATTCTTCTCACAGATATGTATCCTTGACTGTTGACATTTGCTAAGATTATATATATGCTGAAAACCAGGGATCAGTGTCACATAAATTTACCTTGGCCACTGACAGAAATAACTTTGATTTTTGTATAATATAATTGATTTTCTGAGAGAAAAAAGTCATTCATTAATTTAGGTAGCCAGTCAGATATGATTTTGTCTAAATGATTCTTGTGGACCTCACCTTACTACAATACCAGTACTAAAGCAGTAGTGTACTCTAGTACTGGCCGTCTGAATCAGACATTTCCCTTTATCACATGGGTTGTTAATATTATAAATGTTTTATTATGAGGACTTGTTTTTGGGTCAGAGGGGGTGTTACACTTTCACTGTTGTCAGGCAGCAGTAAAATTAATTTTTGCTAATTTTACTATTTTAGGCCAGATGGGCTATCAAGTATCATCAAATTTATTCAAAGGCAATATCGAAACTTGTTTTTAGGTCAGATGGGCTGTTATAGTTATACTTTCACTATTTACAATTTCAGGCAGCAGTGAAACTTGTTTTTACTAATTTTACCTTTAAGGCCAGATGGGCTATCATGAAAGGCAGCAGTGAAACTTGTTTTTACTAATTTTACTTTTTAGGCCCGATGGGCTATCATCAAAGGCAGCAGTGAAACTTAATTTTACTTTTTAGGCCAGATGGGCTATTACACTTTCACTATTTACAGTATCAGGCTGTAGTGAAACTTGTTTTTAGGTCTGATGGACTATCACCAAAGGCAGTAATAAAACTTCTTTTATTTACAGCTTTAGACTTACACTTTTACAGGAAACTGTAGGTGTAGAAAATATGTAGCTGGTCAGGAGCTGGAGGGGTTGGGGGGAAGGGGGTCTTTGATGTTAACGCTGCTAATGGTGTAACTTCATGGTAAGAGTCCTGTTGCTGCTAACAGTAACAGTCACAACAGTCAGACCTTGACGGACACCAGACCCCGTGGTGCTGATACCCTCAGCCTACTTCATCGGCAACAATGGCGTTCCCCTGGAGGTGCTGGGAGGCAACCTGGAGACCGACAGCTTTAAAGACAAAGTGCACTCAGTTCTGGAGGTAAGCGTTCTCGCTATCCCAGTCTCAGCAAAGTCCTACACAGAGAAGCCCTTTTCAGACATCAGGACTGCGAAATGACTTCTTTGTGATACATTTTTAAATGTACCTGGTGGAAATGGGTGTGTTTCAGGAAAGAAGAGTGTGTGAAAATTTAGAAAAAGCACATGGTATTTGAATGACATTGTCTTAAGCAATGCTTCATCTGAAAGGAATTTGTAGTGAGAGGCTTGTGCTATCTTTGTGCATTTATTTAATGCTGTGGGACAACAGTGAAAAAACTTACACATTACACATTTACAGAAGGTGCTTAAAGTTTTTCAAAAGGGGGAAAATAACACGCATTAAAAAAAGAGAAAAAAAATGGGAACGTCATTGGCATTATATTTATAATGGCAAACAGTGTAAACAGCGGTATACATATAAGTTGCAACCGCCCTGCAGCTTCATTACAAGGAAAATCAAAGTGGCTTGGCATTATAATGGCAGACAGCGTACGCAGCGGTATACGTGTAACCGCCCTGCAGCTTCATTACTAGGAAAATCAAAGTGGCTTGGCATTATAATGGCAGACAGCGTACGCAGCGGTATACGTGTAACCGCCCTGCAGCTTCATTACTAGGAAAATCAAAGTGGCTTGGCATTATAATGGCAGACAGCGTACGCAGCGGTATACGTGTAACTGCCCTGCAGCTTCATTACAAGGAAAATCAAAGTAGCTTGGCATTATAATGGGAGACAGCGTACGCAGCGGTATACGTGTAACTGCCCTGCAGCTTCCCTACAACTGTACGAGAAAAATCAGAGTGGCTTGAATCTTGTCCAGTTGAGAATGTCGAGTCGTGTGCAACTAAGCAGTCACATTTTACTGCGCGCTTTCAGAAGAACAAATCCAGCGAAGCTGCATCTTCACAGCCCCCGCAGCAAGAACCGCAGCAACAGTCAGCGGCTGCTTCGGCAGCATCGGCATCAGCACCGGAACAAGCCAGCACCAGCAGTGGCGCCGATGTGGCAGCAGCGACAGAAGAAACAGATGCAGAGAAGCAGCAAAGCAAGGCGGATGTGAATGATCGCGTAGAAAGGTGGGAATGGCTCGGTGATTATGATGGTGGTGTCACACCTGTTTACTCATGCGATTTGGGCATATTTTCTACGCCTAAATTTTCAGCATACAAAAATGCATTCCCCCCAAAAATCATTAATATTTTTAGATGTGGTTTGCAGTTTTGTTTGTTTTCCAGTCCGAAATATGCCCAGTTTCTGGTGGTGTGAGTGTCATTCTTGCAACCTTTCACTGCCATAGTGTCGGTTTCTGTATTGTGCTTTGTGTAGTCTTGGCACTGAATTCTCAGGCAATTCAAAGCAGGGCTTGTATTTCTGTTGCAAAGTATGAGCATTCACCATTTTCTGGAAGCCGTGCCCCCAAAAATTTCAGATTATTTTCACTGAGAACGAAATGAGACAGAAAAGAACTGATGGAGAAAATGCCAAAGCAGTGAGGGAACAAGTGTTCCTGTCGAGATACAAATCAGAGCCCAGCATAGTGGAGCCTTCTGTTTCCAAATCATCTGCATACTGCCAGTATTGCTGCTTGGACTTTTGAGTAGCCCATGGTGGCAAAATCAACATCGATAAAAAGCACAGCCCCTGGTCTGTGGCTAAAAAGCTGAAAATTTTCTAACCTTTCTGAAAATACAAGTTTTTTTTGTTTTTATTTTTTTTAAGTGTAATCTTATCTGTATTCGAGTGAAAACTGGTCTGTGATTTTCTATTTGTAGTATGCCAGAGATCTCTCTGTTATCTCTCTAGTATGCCAGAGATTTGCCAAATACATGTATGTTTGTGGCACTGATAGCAGGACTTTGTGTGATGGCAGCTGAAATTACACTCATTTTCTACTCCTTAGTCCCTGCTCCCTCCCTGTCCCCCCCCCCAAATTTGTTTTCACGTCAGTTTTCCTACATTCCTGTCCCTTATCCTCCCCCAACCCACCCTATAGCAGGACTTTGTGTGATGGCAGCTGAAATTACACTCATTTTCTACTCCTTAGTCCCCCTCCCTCCCTACCCCCCCACCCCCGACCCCCCCACCCATGGCCCCCCCCTGAATTTATTTTCACATCCATTTTCCTACCGTCCTGTCCCTTATCCTCCGCCACCCCACCCTATACCCTTATTGTCCTTGCCAAATGAAACGAGTGCATGGCTGTCTACGTGAAGTGTGACTGTGTATGTACTTGATACTGACATTGACATTTTTGTTTTAAATAATGAAAGCACAAGAATGAGTGACTTAACTCTGTGGTTTTGTTACACGGTGTGCAGAGCAAGGGAGTTGATCGAGCAGAAGAGGCTACAAAAGGCGCGAGAGGAGGCTGAGGTAACAGTTCCGCTGCATTCTTCTTCCGTAAGATTGAAATACACAAAACTGTGTGCTTTCCTGTTGTGTCTGTGTGTGCGTGTGCATGTGTGCTTTGACACTGTGTTGTTGCCACAGTCTTGACTCTGGGCAGATTTTCCATAGGGTATTGACATAATGACACTGTGAAACACACAGAGGTAATTTTGGTAGACAGACGCAGGGCGCTGACAATGTGAAACTCACAGAGGTGATTATGGTAGACAGACACAGGGCACTGACAATGTGAAACTCACAGAGGTGATTATGGTAGACAGACGCAGGGCGCTGACAATGTGAAACTCACAGAGGTGATTATGGTAGACAGACGCAGGGCGCTGACAAAGTGAAACTCACAGAGGTGATTATGGTAGACAGACGTAGGGCGCTGACAATGTGAAACTCACACTACAGGGGTGGTTTTAGAAGACAGACACAGGGTGTTGACAGCATGAAACTCACAGAGGTGATTATGGTAGACAGACGCAGGGCGCTGACAATCTGAAACTCACAGAGGTGATTATGGTAGACAGACGCAGGGCGCTGACAATGTGAAACTCACAGAGGTGATTATGGTAGACAGACGCAGGGCGCTGACAATGTGAAACTCACTCTACAGGGGTGGTTTTAGAAGACAGACACAGGGTGTTGACAGCATGAAACTCACAGAGGTGATTTTGGTAGACAGACGCAGGGTGTTGACAATGTGAAACTTAACAGAGGTGATTTGGGTAGACAGACGCAGGGTGTTGACAATGTGAAACTCACAGAGGTGATTATGGTAGACAGTCACAGGTTGCTGACAATGTGAAACTCACACTGCAGGGGTGGTTTTAGTAGACAGACACAGGGTGTTGACAGCATGAAACTCACGGAAGTGATTTTGGTAGACAGACATGGGGTGCTGACAGCATAAAACTCACGGAGGTGATTTTAGTAGACAGACAGCATGAAACCTAAAGGGGCGATTTTGGTAGACTGATAACCAGGAGATAAAGGGGAAGGGGTGCCAAAAATCTTCTTCCCTTCATCTCTGTGATGGCTGCAGCTGCTGCTGGTTGCAGAAGACGCGGCTGAAGGAGATAGAGCGGCGCAAGACGGGGCAGAGCGTGCAGCAGCTGAAGCAGTTCCAGCAGGAGCGGGAACTGCAGGAGGTGCGGGAACAGCTGAAGAAGGAGAAGGAGGAGGAGCGCAAGGCACGGGAACGCGTCAAGCAGGACATTGAGAGGGACAGGTAGGTGAAAAGCAGGACATTGAGAGGGACAGGTAGGTGAAAAGCAGGACATTGAGAGGGACAGGTAGGTGAAAAGCAGGACATTGAGAGGGACCGGTAGGTGAAAAGCAGGACATTGAGAGGGACAGGTAGGTGAAAAGCAGGACATTGGGAGGGACAGGTAGGTGAAAAGCAGGACATTGGGAGGGACAGGTAGGTGAAAAGCAGGACATTGGGAGGGACAGGTAGGTGAAAAGCAGGACATTGGGAGGGACAGGTAGGTGAAAAGCAGGACATTGAGAGGGACAGGTAGGTGAAAAGCAGGACATTGAGAGGGACAGGCAGGTGAAAAGCAGGACATTGAAAGGGACAGGTAGGTGAAAAGCAGGACATTGAAAGGGACAGGTAGATGAAAAGCAGGACATTGAGAGGGACAGGTAGGTGAAAAGCAGGACACTGAGAGGGACAGGTAGGTGAAAAGCAGGACACTGAGAGGGACAGGTAGGTGAAAAGCAGGACATTGAAAGGGACAGGTAGGTGAATGGGGAGGAGAGTAACGGTACAGAGGTTATGCTGGGCTGGTGTCGGTGATGGTGTAACACAGAGCGGGAAGTTATATAAACCAATGGTCGAGCGTAAATCAGAGCACTTTGTCACGCTTCCTTGCACTATCAGCGTAATGACTGAGCAAGTCAGTAACTTGGTGTTTGACACCCAGCCAACCAGCACGGTTAGGGCGGGCGTAATGACTGAGGTATATATGTAAACTCCACATTGTAATAAGCTGAGATTCTCTTGGGGAAACGGCACTTGAAAAAAAATGTTTCGGTACTGTTATTACTCTCGTCCATGGTGCGTGTGTCTGCGTGCAGGGCAGAGCGCAGTGCCCGGTTTCAGAAGGACAAGATGCAGAAGAAGGCGGAACAGGAGGAGGCCAGGAAGGCCAAGCTGGTGGAGCAGCAAAAGGCTGCTGTGGAGACGGAGGCACGCAGGAGGTAATACTAATTAACACCTGTCGGTACTCTTTTGGAAGCTTGGGGGGGATGGTTTTTTTTGTAGTTGTTGTTGACTGGTAAGCTGTTTTACCTTTGTTGTTGGTCGTTGGGTTTTGAGGACTGAGACCAAGTCGATGTCGATCCACCCCTCAGACCCCTTTGTCTTGTTGGAACTATGAAGGTGGCTGGGTGTTCAGAATCAAATATCTATTCTCAACCCTCTCCCCTATTCCCCCCGCCCACCCCTCCAACCCCATCGTTTCATCTTGGCTGACCCCCCCCAAGAAAAACACAAAAACACCCCCAAACCACACACTCTAGTGCACACATGCACACACACCAGCACTTTGAGCCTCACACAAGTGTCATTGAGGGATTCATCCCATTAGAAGTGCATTTGTTGCTAAAAAGTAGACACATGGACTCAGAATCTTAAATTTATCTCATGATTGTGGAAGGTTTTCTGCAGTTTTGATCAGATGCTTGCTTGTTTTTCCCTCTTTTCAGTCAAACAGCTCGGATTCAGTTCCGTTTGCCTGATGGTTCATCCGTTTCCAACCAGTTCCCATCGTCCGACCAACTTCAGGCTGCGTACGATTTCATCACACAGAGAGTGGGAGGCAGCGTGACGCTGTCCACAGCGTATCCACGGCGGACCTTCAGTCAGGCGGACATGGCCACCAGCTTCATCGAACTGCAGCTGGCTCCAACTGCCGTTCTCATTGTTGTACCTGTGAGTTTATCTGCTGGGTTAATTCCTTCACTTTGCTGCAGAGTCATGGTACAGTTTTAATTCTGCATGGTACGGTGTCTCAGTGCTGTTCGCTTAAGATTGTAAGACAGTATTTACAGGCTTGGGAAAGTCCACCCCATCTCTGTGATTTTGCCCTGGCATTGCTTACGAAACAGTTCAGTGGGTCGGATTGAGGATGGCCCACTCTTGCCCTCTCAGAGAATGGCTTCAAGGGAGATTGTTGAACGTTCTTGTGAACCTTTCATGCGTTTGGATCAGATTCCTATGTCCGTACACAAAGACAATAAAGATTCTGTATTCCGTCATGAGTTTTTTTTTCTCCTTTTGTTTCGGTGCCGGGTCCAGGCCAGCGGCTCGCTGGGACACAGTTCAGGGGGAGGCGGAGGGGGCTTGCTGTCCGTCTTGTTCGCTCCCCTGATGGTCATCTGGAAGTTCATCATGTCCTTCCTGTTCCCGTCCCCTGCCATCACACGTGATTCCAACGCCAGCGCCGCCAGCTCCAGCGCCACCTTTGCTGCTGGAGGGGATAGGGCCAGGCCAAGGTGCTGTGTGTGTGTGTGTGTTTTGTGTGTGTGTGGGAGGGTGGGTGTGGTTGTGTGTGTGTGAATGCATGTGTGTGTGAGTGTGTGTGTACGTGCACAAGTGTGTGAGTATGTGTTTGGGTATGCGTGTGTGGGTGCATGTGTGAGGTTGTGCATGTGTATGTGTATACATGTGTGTGTGTGTGTGTGTGTGTGTATACATGTTTGTGTGTGGTTGTGCATGTGTGGTATTTGTGTACATCTGTGTGCGTGTGGTGTGGTATGTCTGTGCAGTGTGTGTGTGTGTGTGTCCTTTTCATCAATCTTTCTTTATTTCACATTCAACTGCCATTATCTTGAAGTGCCTGCCAAACAGGTCTCCATGCATGTTGCTCCATAACTGCATCGCTGTAATTCCCACATCTGCTTCTTTCCAAACAGCGCAGCCAAGCGGTCTCGTCAAGAAGGCAATGTGAGACGCATGAGAAACCCTGACGATGATGATGATGAAGATTCAGCCACGTGGAATGGAAACTCCACGCAACAGCTGTGATGCACAATGAAGACTGAACTGATGACTGATGTGATTATTGAGGATGCGAGCGATGAAGTGATTGAGGGTGGGAGAGACTGCAAGCGCTGCTGAGGGATGGTCGAGTTGTTCGTGCGAGGCCTGTGAGCATCTTTATAAGTACAGTCGAGCTTACACAACAGGGTTTGGAGGATTGCCATGCGAAAATAAGTGTGCATTAAGTCAGCATGGCCAGGACACAGTGAGTTTCACAGTAACCCATGAAAAGAAGAGAATGCGCTTAGTGTGAGCTGTTTCTTTGTCGCTTGTAGCCTAGGAACAGATGCCAGACTTTGAATTGAATGCAAAAATGAGTTCACTGTCTTTAGTATGACCGCACTTTTCCACTCTGTTTGCTGAATCAGCAGCAGTGCTCACAGTGTGCTCTGGCCCTGACCTTGGCTCCGGCGGACGATTGTATATTCCACGAGACAACACATGTTTTAATTCAAAATGCAGTTATCACTGGGTTCTGGATTTTGCTGATACAGTAAAAGATGTCACAAATGCTGATGTGAACTGATACATGTTGTGACCTTGAGAACTCAACTTTGACCTCTAATTAAACCAATCATCAGTCCCTAGGAGGGTAAAAGGCACCTTAAATTGTGACTTTTTTTCCTTTTGGTATTTGCTGTGCAGTATCAACTCACTTTAGAATGGGCTAGATTTATTAACTGAATTCAAATACAAAAGGAAAAGGAAAGAGAAGAAAAGACACAACTACAGTGTGTAATATAATGTGTCTTAAAATATGCGTAATGTTTGGCCCTAGCATGCAAGCAAACTGCACAACATGAGACGCACTCAAGCACAAGCACAGCTACAGTATGTAATATAGTGTGTCTTAAAATATGCATAATTTTTGGCCCTAGGATGCAAGCAAACTTTGCATAACAACATGAGACACACTCAAGCACAAGCACAACTACAGTATGTAATATAGTGTGTCTTAAAATATGCGTAATGTTTGGTCCTAGGACGCAAGCAAACTTTGCATAGCAACATGAGACACACTCCGACATGAGTGTGACAGGCACATAACACATACACCACACCACACGCATATGGACACACAGAGAGCATAACACCAAATTAGTTTTAAAAATGCTCTGCACAGTAAGCATGCTTTTCTCCTCTCTGTCAGCAAGAAGGTTCTGGTGTTATAAACAAGTCTGCATCATAGATGAAGAGGCGTTGTGATGAAGTTCTGTGATTTTCACCAGCATGGGGTTTCATTGACTGTTTTGTGTGTGGATGGATTGACATGGATTGTGACTTGTGCGAATGATTTCGGGTTGGGTGTCTGAAAGCATGCGTGACTGTGAGAGCATGGCTAATGTTAGCACATCAAAGCGAAATTGTTTCAGTTGTGTCATATAGGCCATATGTATGAAGAGTGGATAGCCCCATTAATCACGTCTGTCTTTTAAACGGTGATGACATTGAAGCAGTTTTTCATGTGTGGAGCACAAATAACACTCTGGCCAGCCAGGTTTTTTAAAGCTACAGTTTTTTTCAGTGAAGCTTAGCTTCTCATAAACCTTTCCATAGAGACCATCTGAATCAAACATATGTGTGCAATTTGACTGTAGTTTACCTGAACTTTTAACTGTCAGAAATTGAAAGTCTCCCATCATGCGGTGTTCAAGAGGTTTAGAATTAGAGTTTTTAGACATCACTTGCGTTGTTGGTAAAACATGGGATTTTCCGATCTAAAAATAAACGCAAGCAATGAGCTATTTTGGAGCCAACTGACGACTCAGGCACAAGGAATAAGAACTGCAATTACAACTCTTTCACAAATTAAGGATTAGGGGCTATCCACCTTTACCTTTGTGTGCTCTTCATGTGTATGGCCCTGGTTTATTTATGACTGTGCAAGATGTTGCACTGTTGTTGTACATTTGCTGCCATGTCTGGTCTTTGGGCTTTTGAAAGCTTTGACAGATTTCTTCTTCTTGTTTCCCCAATACATTTTATGCGAATGGCTCAACTTTGGTGCAAGAGATGGTGTTTGAGATCCACTTTCAATTCAAAGTTGTATATTCTTTTAGATTTTATTGTGAGATTGTTCTTGCTGCTTGCAACAATTCACAAGTTGATGTGTTCAAAAACAAGAGAAGTCTAAATAATGAGCAACTTGACTTTGTATGTATTCCATTGTGGAAAAAAAAAATCCTTTTTTTTGTGAACAATAAAAATCAACTTCTAAAAAGTTTTTGTTTCTCCAAATCTTTATTGTTCACAACAGTACATACGCGCATAAAAATAATAAAACATTCTTTGACGCACGGATTAAATTTTTGAGTGCGTTAAAATTAGTAATAAATTTATTCATAATTTGATTACATTTAATGTAATAATTTGGTTCTAAGATTATCATAAAGTAATTTGAAATTTTTTGGTCCCAATTTATTATTTAATTTAACAAGCTTCAAATGGTGGTATTTGTGTGTCTGTTTTGTCGTCATTGCTGAATATGACATTCGTTGCTTTTGGAAGTCAATGGTACATGTTTTCACACACTGCAGATGTTCCACTCCTCTTGTTATTTCCAGGAATTACGTTTTAAGGGAAAGAAAAAATAATAAAATACATTGAAAATAAACATGTACTTGTCCCTCTTTCTTACCCCCATAACAAGGGCAGGATGTTAAAAAAAAAAAAAAAAAAAGAGTTCACCCCCCAACCCTGATAAAATGAAGTTTTTTATTCATTCATCCTTTCTCTCTGTTACCTCTTTACTCCCTGACCTCACTCTGTCTCACTGTTACATTCATACTATTCTTAGTCGCTCACACACATGCCATTCTCTTACCCGGCTCCAGCTGTCTGGAACCAACCCACGGTTTCTGTCTGTCATTCTACCTCTGTCAGTTCTTTTAAATCTTACTTGAAAACCTTTCTCTTTTCAAAACCTTTTCTTCAGTCTCATTGCCCAGATACAAGACTGTGTGAGTGTGTGTGTGTGGTTTGCGTTGAATCTTGAATATGTTTAAAGAATGTGTAAGCGCTTAGGGCCTCTGTGGATTACGTGTTCTAAGTACGCATTATTATTATAACTATAGTGTAGTCTACTGAATAGTACAATAAGAGTTGCACAAAAGAAGGAATTATGACGATTTCCGGAAATAACAGGATAAGATCATTTGACAGTTTTCTTACTCAGTCTCATAGTTCAGGAGCTGTGTGAGAGTCGAGGTGGCCGTCCTGAGCTGTCCGTCCTAACGAGCCTTCTGGTTTCCGTGGACGTAAAGAATTATTGAACCGTGCTTCGGCATTGGTCACAACTTGTCCCTAATATGTCAATTGACATCTGAGGACATTAAGCATCACTTCACCATCTTACTCCGGGAGAGTGAAGTCCCCTGAGGGTAGGACACCATTTGAGAGACTGACTTGATCTATATACTGGCATATATAGGTCCATGATTTCAGAATGGAGGCGGCAGTCAAAAAGCGCTGGAATCAGTATCGGACCTTCAGGCATTGACCTGTATTATATGTGTCTGGACTGCCAGCAGCGCGCTATGCGCGAGAATCTTTTTTTCTCTCTCTTTTCTCTCTCGCGCACTACGGTCTTTTTGGTGGGGCCACGTGCGGTGTGTCCGTTTGGAATGGCGGACGGACTGAATCGACTGCGAGCGTTCATTATTTACACCGTGTTTTTGATTTTAAAAAAATGTATATAATAATAAAAAATAAAAATAAAATAAAAGCATAACAAAGACAACAACAAACAAAAACGGTAGCCTCTGCTGCATCGTCTCGTCGGTTTACCAGAAGCAGATCACTGCGTACAGAGGATCGAATACAGAACCAGGAATAGCGAAGCCAGTTGCTCTGTTCCATCACTCGCATCGGATTGTGGATAGCAGTCAACAATCTCATCCACACTGATTTCACGGAAGATTGCTTCAAATATGGTAAATTTTGAGGTGTTGATTATTTCTCATATAAACTGATAATTAATACAGCTGTGCTGTGTGTTAGCGTGAAGCGATATACCCATCAGGACATTTGACAAAAGGAGGGTAGTGTAAAAACATACACCCTGTTTACATGCACTTCAGCAGCGTGTGTGTACTGTTAATTAATACAATATTCACTGAATTTGGTCAGATTTAGAGGTGGTGAACTGTTAGAGAATAATGATTTGAAATTCAGAAATCACCCTGAAATAGATGTAAGGACATTAAACTAGATCGAAGTGTGCAACTAACTTGTAACTCATGTAAGTAAGCAGAATAATCCGGCAGAGAAATCCGCATAAGCAGACCAAAACAAACATAATAACAACATATAATGTAGAATTTGTTGGAGATGGGTGTAAAAAGTCATAAGGCCTGACTGAAAAGTGAGTTTTATCACGTTTGTTTCTTTCAGTATGCTTATGCGCCATTGACGTTTGATCTAGATCTAGTTTCCAAGTAACACCGTCCGCAGCCGCTGACGTCAGCAAAACAACTGATCTTGTGCTGACAACTCACGTTTTACAGACTGTAATAAGACTCACTTTTGTTGCAAATTTTGGCTTCATTCATTAGATATAAAGCCGTTTGATTCATTTGAATGATATTTGTGACCCCATGCCGTGATATTGACTGATTCATTTGAATGATATTTGTGACCCCAAAAATGGCATTTAAAATGTCCCAGGAATTTCCGACCGCCTCCTTGGATATCAAGTTACCGAAGATTTTCATATTTTACTGACACAGCGCTTACGTATACATTTGTTATTCCATCCTCAAAGCAAAAACATACAACTGGCTCCCTAACACACACACACACACACACACACACACCACACACACACACACACACCGGCAACAATAACAACTACAAACAAAAAGCAACTGACTGGGCAGGTCACATCCGCTCCTTTCTTGTGCGAAATTCCGACCGCTTCGAGTGATTAAAAGAGAGAGAGAGAAGAGAGAGAGAGAGAGAGAGAGAGAGAATTTTGCTGAAATTGGACTGGCTGTGGCCGGGGACGCCCGGCACACTTTGATCCAACGGAAGGCATGTACTGAAACGTCACTGAATGAACCAAGTGATTTTCAGTCCTGTCGTTTTTGAAGAAAGTGCAATACTGCTCGCAAACGGCCGAAATCAAAAATGAAAATGTTGAGTTATGACTGAGGTGTACTGAAGAAAATGACCAAGTGTCATGACTCAATTTATACGTCACTGAGTGACAGGACTGACTGACACGGCCGCCGGAACTGACCGTTGAAGCCGCTTCCCCGTTCCAACCATGATGATCTGTTAGCGGTGCAATACCTATATTTGACGTAAATCAATGTAGTTTACGCGGACCGACGTTTTACTTCTGCCTGCTACGGCTGGGCCTCGCTGTAACGGGAAGCTCCGGCTGAGAATTTCGGAACTCGGATACGCAGCGTGCGTGCTCACGAGGGTTGGAGTGCTGAACGCGGCCCAAGGAACAAAATTCTCAATCGGGAGAATTCTTAAAAAGAATCATTAAGGGAAACCACTCCAACTGCAATTCTGAATCATTGTACGTGTAGGCAACATGATGCCGAACAGTGTTCCGTCTGGAGAGCATATTGGAACAGATTGATGATCAAACAAACGAAGCTGCGACTGTCTGACAAAAGCACGCCACCGCAGCCAGACAAATGACGAGGATTCGGCTGAAAACACGGGCCATACTGGCCTATCTCAGCGCTGTCTGCTTTGGAACAGTCGTCTTTGGGCTGTACTTTTTGCTATCGCCATCTCTCCCCCCTTCCAAGTCGGTAAGTTCTTCTCTTCTTCTTCCGTATTTTAACTATTTGGCAATGTCCACTTTTAGCCCCGTCGGTTCACGGTCCTCAAATGGTATGAGAATGTGAGTGTGTGTGTGTGTGTGTGTGTGTGGACGGAATGAACTTGAAGTATGCAGTACGTTGGCATATCCACACATCAGTTCATTCCGTACTATGCCGGTGTTATACACAAGCACACGCACACACGCATCCTCAAACCATTTGAGGATAGCGAACCGACAGGGCTAAAAGTGGATATTGCCCCGTATTTTGTAGACTCTGACACTCTGAGACGCCCCCCTCCCCCCCCCCTCTCCTTCCAAGTCGGTAAGTGCTTCTCTTCTTCTACCGTATAATATAGTGTCTAACTCCAGTATTTTGTAGACTCTGACACTCTGAGATGCCCCCCTTCCCCCTCCCCACTTCCAAGTCGGTAAGTTCTTCTCTTCTTCTTCTGTATAGTGTCCAACTTCAATATTTTGTAGACTGACACTCTGAGAATCGGGTGGGGGTGGGGTGGGGGTGGGGAGGGGGCTTCCAAGTCAGTAAGTTATTTTCTTCTTCCGTATGGTGTCTAACTTCAATATTTTGAAGACTGACACTCTGAGATGCACCCCCCCCCCCCTTCCGTATAGTGTCCAACTTCAATATTTTGTAGACTCTGACACTCTGAGACACTCTCCTTCCCTTCCAAGTCAGTAAGTTCTTCTCTTCTTTTTCCATACATAGCACTTGTCCAACTTCAATATTTTGAAGAGTCTGACACTTTTAGGTTTACTAGTTTTTGAAATTTAGTGCATGCTGTGTTATTGTGGTATTTCCATAATCTGCTGAACTCTGGCACTGTCACTTGACCATGAAAACAAACTAGAAAATGTTTTTAATAATTTTTATTTGTGATTGAAAAGAGTATCTTTTCGTTTTAAACAAACTACAAAAAGTTCAAAACAGTGCAGCTTGCCTTGTCCCGAGAGTTCCCCCAACTGACCGCACATCGCTCCGCATCTTGCTTCTCTCCACTGGCTGCCCATTGATGCATGAACACAGTACAAATTCTCGCTTCTCTGCGACTGCATCAAATCGACCACTCCCGTTTACCTGAGTCTTGACTGAACTGAAAATGTACAAACCAACCCTCCAGCTTTGCTTTTTAGTCTTCTTCCGACACTTCCATTCTCTGTCTTCCCTCTGGTCTTACATGGTTTGAGATCTTGAGACTGTCTGTCTAGAACATTCTCCCATGGGCAAAGTTAGATCATCAAACTGCACTCACAACTTTCAAATCATCTTTGAAATCTCAGTGTAATCTCTCTCTCTCTCTCTCTCTCTCTGTCTCTGTCTGTCTTTCTGTCTGTCTGTGTCTGTCTGAAGAAGTTGGAACTGTATATATATATATATATATATATATATATATATATATATATATGACTTAGTGCCAAAAGGTGTGCATGAAAACAGAACAAAGGGGGTAGAAAATAAAGTTGATGATACGTTGAAACTAGCTGTGTTTTTAGAATGTGCACAATGCTAGGAAAGATTTCTTAAAAGCAAAAAATATAAACTTCTGCACTTTTGGAGATATTTGCTGACAAAGGTCATAAAAGGCCGCATGTTGTACATCAGATATTACAACATGCATAGTTCATTGTGTCTTCAGTTTTGCACAAGTATGCACAAGTTCAAGTCACACTATTAGTGCACATCTCCCCTACTATGTTTGTGCCAAATTTTGTACACTCTTATAATTTAACACATGATTGTGACATGTTGATTGTTGTAATATCTGATGGGCGACATAAACCCATAACTCAACATTTTTTATATATAACAAGTAACACACCCTTTCGTGCAATATACTATAATCAGCCATACAAGTGCATGCAAAAACACAGTGAGAAGATTTTTTCTCAGTTTGCATTTAATAACAAGTCATAAAAATTAAATGGAACAAAATTCTGTATTACATCAGTATTACAACAAAATAACATTTCCCCAATTTTTAGCATAGAAAACATTCTGTTTGCTTAGATCAGTCTAACAAAAACAAATCAGAATGACCTGATTTTATCAAGGTAATTTACATTAACAATTAAGTACCCCCTCTTCGAGATGTGGATTCTCTGCGGCCAGCCTCTCTCCGTACCGTCTGCAGCTGTCTGTGTTTGACGTTTTCCTCCTTGCTGTACCACTTGGCTCAGGAGGACGCTCAGTTCCGCATACCCTGGTCATGTCAATGAATCTGAAGTGTTATGAATATGAAATTATTAACCCAACAACCAGCAACTGTCCCAATGCTGATATGCTCAGTACAGTTATGTCAAACCTACACACCATGACCTCTACACAAATCAGTACTCGGTTCTCAGAACCGCTATTAGTATTACTAACATCTGCTGGGCTTAATTAAACTTTAAAAGTTTAATGTTTTATGTCACGTTACAACTACAGTTGTGTGGCAAACATGACGTCTGACATAACTTTAAGGACGAAAATTACTTCCAGAAACAAAACTGTAACTTCGTCACTCTCGCTTAGTTAACAAAATATTCTCGCAACACCACTAAACAGTCTACAAAAGGCATGCACTTATAACTGACAAGTTTTTGCTATAATTGAGTACACATCCTGAATCAACAGTTGCACATAAGATTGACAAGATATTGCCTTGTCATGATGAAATTCTTCACGCTGTACTCGGCTAAGTATAAAAAAATGGGTTTCAAATCTTCGGCGCGGGAAGATGCCACTTGTCACAGTACTTTCATTTCGTACACCCAAATCGGCGGAAAACTTGAAAATAATCTGAATAAACTCCTGAAAAAGCGCACAGCACATGTTCTACATCAGATTCATGTATGTATGTCAGACCACTGAAGGAGACTACAACACATCTTTCGATGTTTCTGAACAAAGACACGCCATGCGGCCGGGAGAATGAAGGTCATGTGATGTGTCGGATGTTGTCGATAAAAAAGAGGTTGCTTTCTCGTTTGTTTTGTACAAAATATTAGATATCTTGTAGGGACGTCAGATGTTACAACAATATCAAACGATTGGGGAAATATTCTTCAGATTTAGTGCAAAACTTTGCTGAAAAAACCCAAGTATTGCTGTGTAGTGCAAATGCATGGATCGGAACACACACAACGTTTCCGGTGATTCCGAAGCGATGCTGTGTTTTTCGGTTGTTCAAAGTTTTCAGTTCGAGTTTCAACACATCTGATACATACAGGGCAAACATTTGTGATCAATTGATTGAAAATACAACTATCGTGAGTGTTGATGTTATATTATCCTATAAAACGATGTTTTCCAGTTACAATCAGTGATTGTTTCTCCATGTGCTTGTGATTTGTTTGTAAGCAAAGTGACGAAAATCACTCGGTACATGGATGTCCGTTTTTGGCGGTCATGTTTCGGTGCTTTTTCAGTGTGTAATGACTGTATCTTGAAATCAACCACAGCCTGGTTGCTGAAATTATCTGTACTATATATATTCATTTATTCATGCAGTTACACAACATTTCAAATAAAAACAGTTTTCAACAATGTTTTATTTTCAACTGAAGTGCATAACCCCCTGCATGTGCACCTTTTGGCACTAAGTCATATATATATATATATATATGTATAGTAATATATATATATACACTCAGTTAGAGTACTATTACAGTGTATCACAATTTATATGGATTCTGACAACTGTGCAGCAAGAAGTGTCACTTGCAATGACACAGATCTATGTGACTCTTGCTTTTAAAACTCTGCCTTTCACTTCAGCGCAATGGTATCGAGAGAGCAGCCAAGGACAGCTGGTCAGCTCTGAGTGGCAGCAGGGCACTGCCCAGTCTGCTCAGGTTCCGGAACGAAGGGCGAAAACCAGGTATGTTTACTTGCTTACTGCAGCATTCTCTGTGTGATGTCTGTGTACATGCGTCCATGCAAATGTGGTTGTTTCTTTGTGTGTGTGTGTGTGTGTGTGAGAGAGAGTGAGAGGCAGATGGAGAGAGAGAGAGAGAGAGAGAGACAGACAGACAGACAGACAGAGACGGACAGACAGACAGACTGTTACAAAATTAAATGTTTGTGACTGTGTGTTGCCAGACATTGCATCCCTTCTGCGTGAAGACAATGGAGTGCAGCTAATGGAAAAACCAGAACAAGACAAGGCCCAGGAACAGCAGCATGTAAGTGTAAAATGGGTCATAAGTTCAAATCAGAGAGGATCGACTAACTTTGTTGTCCTGGGTTTAAGAGGACTAGATACCCAGTCCACCACCCAGGAACTAGAATTTCTTATGAATAGAAAGTAGAAAAGCAGACTAAGAGAGAGAAAGCCTGATGAGACAATAAATTTTTCAATCAATATTTTATTTTATGTCTGTTCACATCGAGGTGATATTAGACAAAAAACAACAACAACAACAACAACAAAAAATCTGATGAGACACTGTGTTGTTGAAGTTGTTGTTGGTGGGGTGTTAAGTAATTAACTTGGTGTTTTACGCCCAGTCAACCATTACAGTTATATCAGGGGGAGGGAGGAGGTCACATACAATCCCTCTTAAATTGTGTGTTCTCTGTTTGATATCACTCGCTTGTCTGATTGTCTAAGACACGTTGCTGTGAACAGACGTAAAATCAAACACTGATTGATTTCATCACTTGCTGCAGGTTTTGCATCATCTGTGAACAGACATGAAATAGAGCATTGATTGATTGATTTGATTACTGAAAATAAAACATTGATTGATTGATTGATTTGATCACTGAAAATAACACATTGACTGATGGATTTGATCACTGAAAATAAAACATTGATTGATTGATTTGATCACTGAAAATAAAACATTGACTGAGTGATTTGATCACTGAAAATAAAACATTGACTGGTTGGTTTGATCACTGAAAATAAAACATTGACTGATTTATTTGATCACTGAAAATAAAACATTGATTGGTTTGATCACTGAAAATAAAACATTGATTGGTTTGATCACTGAAAATAACACATTGACTGATTGATTTGATCATTGAAAATAAAACATTGATTGATTGGTTTGATCACTGAAAATAAAACATTGATTGGTTTGATCACTGAAAATAACACATGGACTGATTGGTTTGATCACTGAAAATAACACATTGACTGATTGGTTTGATCACTGAAAATAAACATTGACTGATTGATTTGATCACTGAAAATAAAACATTGACTGATTGATTTGATCACTGAAAATAAAACATTGACTGATTGGTTTGATCACTGAAAATAAAACATTGATTGGTTTGATCACTGAAACTAACACATTGACTGATTGATTTGATCATTGAAAATAAAACATTGATTGATTGGTTTGATCACTGAAAATAAAACATTGATTGGTTTGATCACTGAAAATAACACATTGACTGATTGGTTTGATCACTGAAAATAAAACATTGATTGGTTTGATCACTGAAAATAACACATTGACTGATTGATTTGATCACTGAAAATAAAACATTGACTGATTGATTTGATCATTGAAAATAACACATTGACTGATTGGTTTGATCACTGAAAATAAAACATTGATGGGTTTGATCACTGAAAATAACACATTGACTGATTGATTTGATCACTGAAAATAAAACATTGACTGATTGATTTGATCACTGAAAATAACACATTGACTGATTGGTTTGATCATTGAAAATAAAACATTGATTAATTGATTTGACCACTGAAAATAGAACATTGATTAATTGATTTGATCACTGAAAATAGAACATTGATTGATTGATTTGATCACATGCCCACTTTCCCCCTCTCTGCTGCAGGTTTTACATCCCCCGCACACGGAGGTTGTTCTGCCCACCAAGGCCCAGCTGCAGAACGTGTCCTGGGAGGAGTTGTCCAATCTGTATCACAGGTCAGTGCCGCTGTGGAAGTATGCACCATGACCACAGGTCAGTGCCGCTGTGGAAGTATGCACCCTGACCACAGGTCAGTGCTTGGTCAGTGCCGCTGTGTGTGCGTGCACCATGACCACAGGTCAGTGACTGGTCAGTGCCGCTGTGTGTGCGTGCACCATGACCACAGGTCAGTGCCTGGTCAGTGCCGCTGTGTGTGCGTGCACCATGACCACAGGTCAGCGACTGGTCAGTGCCGCTGTGTATGTGTGCACCATGACCACAGGTCAGTGCCGCTGTGTGTGCGTGCACCATGACCACAGGTCAGTGCCTGGTCAGTGCCGCTGTGGAAGTATGCACCATGACCACAGGTCAGTGCCTGGTCAGTGCCGCTGTGTATGTGTGCACCATGACCACAGGTCAGTGCCGCTGTGTGTGCGTGCACCATGACCACAGGTCAGTGCCTGGTCAGTGCCGCTGTGGAAGTATGCACCATGACCACAGGTCAGTGCCTGGTCAGTGCCGCTGTGTATGTGTGCACCATGACCACAGGTCAGTGCCGCTGTGTGTGCGTGCACCATGACCACAGGTCAGTGCCTGGTCAGTGCCGCTGTGTGTGCGTGCACCATGACCACAGGTCAGCAGCTGGTCAGTGCCGCTGTGTGTGCGTGCACCATGACCACAGGTCAGCAGCTGGTCAGTGCCACTGTGTGTGCGTGCACCTTGACCACAGGTCAGCGACTGGTCAGTGCCGCTGTGGAAGTATGCACCATGACCACAGGTCAGTGACTGGTCAGTGCCGCTGTGTATGTGTGCACCATGACCACAGGTCAGTGACAGGTCAGTGCCGCTGTGTGTGTGCACCATGACCACAGGTCAGTGACTGGTCAGTGCGCTGTGTGTGTGTGCACCATGACCACAGGTCAGTGACAAGGTCAGTGCCGCTGTGTTGGTGCACCATGACCACAGGTCAGTGACTGGTCAGTGCTGCTGTGTGTGTGTGCACCATGACCACAGGTCAGTGACAGGTCAGTGCCGCTGTGTTTGTGTGCACCATGACCACAGGTCAGTGACTGGTCAGTGCCGCTGTGTGTGCATGCACCATGACCACAGGTCAGTGACTGGTCAGTGCCGCTGTGTATGTGTGCACCATGACCACAGGTCAGGGACTGGTCAGTGCCGCTGTGTGTGCGTGCACCATGACCACAGGTCAGTGCCGCTGTGTATGTGTGCACCATGACCACAGGTCAGTGGCTGGTCAGTGCCGCTGTGTTTGTGTGCACCATGACCACAGGTCAGTGACTGGTCAGTGCCGCTGTGTGTGCGTGCACCATGACCACAGGTCAGGGACTGGTCAGTGCAACTGTGTTTGTGTGCACCATGACCACAGGTCAGTGCCTGGTCAGTGCTGCTGTGTGTGTGTGCACCATGACCACAGGTCAGTGACTGGTCGGTGCCGCTGTGTATGTATGCACCATGACCACAGGTCAGTGTGTGGTCAGTGCCTCTGTGTGCGCATGCACCATGACCATAGGTCAGTGCCACTGTGTATGCATGCACCATAACCATAGGTCATTGCCACTGTTTATGCATGTACCATGACCATAGGTCAGTGCCACTGTGTATGCATGCACTATGACCACAGGTCAGTACCTCTGTGTGCACATGTACCATGACCTTAGGTCAGTGCCACTGTGTATGCATGCACTGCACTATAACCACAGGTAAACGCTGTAATCTCTGGCATACTGTGAGCCTGCTCCAAATCTGGGTGAATGCCCAACTTGAGACCCCATGAGTGGAACGTGACGGCAAAAGTGCTTACAGGCAATTCAAACCACAGAATAGGCATACACACATGCATGCACACGCATGTGCATGTACACACAGGTGCATGTGCATGCAAGCATACAGGCCCACATGCATGTGCATACATGCATACACACACACACACACATATGCACACACACACATGCACACACGCACATACATGCACACACACACACACATGCACACACGCATGCACGCACGCATGCACGCACACACACACGCACGCACACATACACACACAAACACACACACAGAGCAGTCATGTGAAATACTTTAAAAATAATCTTTTAATCAGTTTTACTCATCGGACAAACATGTTTTAAGAAAACCAAGTTCCTGTAAAACATTTTACTTTGTCACTGTCCACTGACCAAGAAACAGGGCACTGTTTTAGAAAACAAACACTTTATTAATCCCTTGTGAGAAATTTGGGTTGCCTTACCTTGGTATAGCTACAGCAGCCACAAGAGCAGCGCTACCCATTCCTGTCAGTGTGTGTAGTATTTTCGTGTGTCCAAGCAACGGTATGGCTGTCAGTGTCTGGGATTTTTAACATGCACACAGATGTTGATGCATGCAGTTTCACACAGGGGTTGTACAGACACTGTATAAAAAAAATCCTACACTGCAAGTTGACTGGGAGAAACGTCCCTTGCTGCTTCAGGGAATTGAACCTGTGTCCGCATTGTGCCTGGCTTTTTGGCCCAACACTGTACCAACTAGGCTGTTTTGCCCCATGTTTCAGCTACACCCAGCAGATCCAGGTGACGTGTGCCAGCATTGAGAGACTGGGGAAAATCACGGACGGAGGTTGGGAAGTGTGTGAAGACTCTCCGTACAAACCTGCCGCCCCTTGCCTTGTCTA